>BMAW01116731.1:141269-178551 GCA_019974015.1 Nephila pilipes
TATATATATATATATATATATAATGATACAAGTGAGAGACTTCCTTGATTCCAAAATGAGGACAGTTAAACAAATACATTGTGTATTATTAGACAAATACAGTACAATATTAATAGCGCGTCGGACCGCCTCCTGTAACACGGCGAGGCATAAGTTGATTAAACGTCGGATATTGTTTTGAGGAAGATGGGCCCACAAATCTTGAATAGCTACCTTCACATCCTGTGCAGAGTGACGCAAAGGTATCTGGCGTTTCATATGATCCCACAAATGCTCTGTAGGAGACAAATGCGGGAACGGGTCGACCATGCAAGAGCTTGAAAATGACGTAAAAACTTGAGCTACTCGACCTGTATGCATACGAGCATTATCACCACTGTAGACGGATTCGCCGATGTTTCGGTTTTAAAAGCAGTATACGAAAAGGTTGCTTGGATTGTAGATTCGCTTCCGCAAGGCGTTTGGCAATGGTTTGTGGAACGACTGGCAGCCCTACATTTAATAGCATCGTGGAATAAGTCACTGTCGGATCCATGAGTGATTACTGCACGATCCATCTATCCTTCAATCTTTTTACCTCATCGTCTTCCTGGTAGCTCCAGATTCGGCTCTCCGCACGTGAGTACCATCTCGTATCAACTGCTCTCAACGAGTTCTGACGGCACACTCTGAGCAATTAACTTGGCTAGAAACATGGAGCGTAGACGATTCTGTGGTTTTCATGTCTATGATCTGGCTCTTCTCAAACCCATTTAACTGTGCAAATGTCTTCTTACACGTCTAGCTAGCATTCTTCGCTTTTTAAAGTCATTCTATAGTCGGAATGTGATCGTTACCGTTTACGTTTCTTCCACTAAGCACCGGTTTATATAGAACTCACTTCCTGATTACAGTGTTGCTCCAAGGTGTATGCGAATTGGTACCAAAATTAGATGATTTTCATGTAGGACATCATTAAACTACTTTTCAAAGTTTCGTGATTGTAGCTCGTTTTCTTCTTGGTGCGCTTTTTCCAATGTTCCTGAGTGTATATTTGAAGACCTCTTAAATTTGATAGACATAGATGATCTACTTAAGATATTATTATTTATTTGTAAGAATTATTATGTGAATCAAGACATTACTTATTTGAATTTAATTAATATTGTATTTAGAGAAAATTATATACTAATTATATAAAAACATAAAAAAAATTTAAACGAACTATGGCTTCGCCAAAAGGAGGATCAGGAAGTAATAGTTTGGCTAATATGTATTTACACTTTGATGAACAAAATTATATTAATTGAGATAATTTTATTATTTATAAATATACTGCTGATCAGTCTGTTTTGAATAACAACAATCCTTCTAAAGATATGAACCTAATTTATCATTTAATCCTACATATTTAAATATAATTCAAATTGTTATTAGTAAATGGAAACTGAATATTTAAATATACAATTGAAAATTTTGGTATAAAAAGTACTAGCAATATGTATGGCAAGAGGGACAGGTTTAAATTTCATATTAATAAGGTACCTTTCTAGAGAAAATGTTAACATATTTTTTTTTATTTTGAAATATTAGTATTAATTATATGATTAGAAATAATAATTTAGTAGTTTGTAATAACTAAAAGTAATAATTATAAGAAGTTCAAGTTGCGGAATTAAAGAAAATTACTTTTATAGTATGCATTTAAAACGATTGATATAATGTAAAAATAATATATATATATATATATATATATATATATATATATATATATATATACATATATATACGCCTACAATATGTATATATGTATATATAATATTAGAGAACCGTAAAGTAATATCGTTCCTGCGGATGTCGATATTCGTTAGTCATTTTTCAGCTCATTGTGTACTTAAAAGTCGTTTTAAGGCCATTTTAAGGTTACAGTGACTTGTTTACTCATAAATAATTAAATCTTAATTTTTTTTTTGGTGTATTGTTTGGTGAGATGGTCAGCGAAATACCAGGAGAGGTATATATCCGGCATTGTATACTTTTTGAGTTTCAGAAGTGTAGTAACGCAACGGTTGCTTCTAAAAGCATTTGAGCTGCTTATCCAAACGCATTAGACACTCGTGAATACCAAAAGTGGTTTTGTAAGTTCAAATCTAGTAATTTCAATCTTTCCGATTCTTACCGATCAGGAAGACCAACAACTTTAGACAATTACAAGTTAAGGGCAGAAGTGGAAGCAAATCTGTGTCAGCCAGTCGAAGAATTGTCAAACAGTCTTTACTAACCTGGTTCGACTATCCAAGAATATTTGCAGGAGATTGGTAAATTAAACAGAGCAGGTGTTTGGGTACTGCATAATCTGTCCGAAGAAAACAAAGCCAACCGATCCACCACATGCAACTTATTGCTTCACTGACACAATATAGAAGTCATTTTTGACTGCTTGATCACTGGAGATGAAAAATAGGTCCTCTAGGATAATCCTAGAAGTGGCAAAAGGAAGTGGCTCTTTTCAAATGAATCGCCAAGAAGTACAGCTAAGATCTTTTTGTGTATTTGGTTGAGTATTCGCGAGATTGTTCATTTTATAGTGCTGAAACATGGACAAACTGTGAATGCAGACCTTAACTTTGAACAAATGGATCCAGTGAATCAATCTTTAATTGAAAAGTGCCCAGCGATTGCCATCATCAAAGGTGTTATTCAGCAACACGATAATGCAAGACCGCAATGCGCAAGACGAATCATGAAAAAAAATTAATTGGGATGGGAAGTATTGTTTCACCCACCATACTCGCCTGATATTATTCTATAAGATTTTCATTTTTTCTGATCCCTACATTATTTTCCAAGTGGAAAAAAATTTGAAAATTTGGATGATGTTCAAAATACATCTCCAGATATTTTTCTTAAAAACCAATTGATTTTATCGATTCGGCATTAAAAATTTGCAGACTAGATGACAAAAGGTTGTTGATAACGAGGATGCTTACATCATTGATTAAAAATAAAAACTTGGTAAAAATTTATCTGTTTGCATTTAATGTAGAAAAACTAAATGTTATATATATATATATATTAGGAGTGTGTTTTATTCATCTATTATAATATATTTTATAAATTTTATTTTAACAATTTTTTTAAAAAAAGTTTTATTTTTGATTTCAGCCACCAGGTGGTGATATATATTTTTGTACAGTTTCATTTCTGATTTTTAGAATGCTCTTTAGACTTAACATTTAAATGGGTTAATCCTTTGAGGGGTAGTACATAAAAACATTGAATTTTAACATAAACTCATCTGATATAAAAATTAATGATGTTAAAAGGACACAATATCAAGCGGTAAAATTAGTTTTGATTTATTTCCTCATTTATAAGAACCAGTATATATTATATACCTCCACCCCAGTAAGACATCTTATTTGTATATTTGTACACTCGCTGTTTTGTAATACTTTGAAGAAATTTCTTAATACTTTTCACAAGAAATCATATTATTTTGATTAGTTTGGGAAATATTAGTATCTTAAAACTCTTTGGAAAAGATTAGAACTTTATGATGTTGTATTTTTATTTCTAAGAGTGATAATTTGTGCCAAAATATGTCAATTAAAGTAAGTATAGCTTATATACAACCTCTGATAATAAAGTTCGGTGAATAGTCCTGTAACATTAACGTAGATGAAATATTAACGAAAGTTACCTTACTGTCCTTCAAAATAGTCACCTTCCATAGCTATGCACCCCTGAGATCTGCTTTACGTGTCCTTGAAACTTAACAAGAAGTTTTCTTTTGGGATGGAGTTCAAAAGACTCGTCACGTTTCGTTGGATGTCGGGAATATCGTCAAATCTCTTTCCTTTCAAAGTGAGTTTGAGTCGTGGGAATAGGAAAAAGTCTGAAGGATTGAGATCTGGCGAGTATGGTGGATGCGAGTATGGTTGCACCACCCCCTCTTTTGCCAGGAATTGTTTGACGATATTGGCTGTGTGAGGGCGAGCATTGTAGTGAACAAAAAACCATGAACCTTGTTATGCACATTGGGGTCGTACCCTGCCTAGACGTTTCATGAAACGGTTCAAAATTTCAGTGTACCTTGCAGCATTCCCTCAAATAGAAATTCCTTGAAAATAATGCCTTGATTATCAAAAAAGGTGGTGAGCATCGTTTTTATGCATGATTTTTCTGCTCTGACCTTTTTCCGACGAGGTGATGAAGGAGAACGCCACCCTTGCTTTGCCGTTTCGTTTCAGGGTCACACCTGAGACATCAGGACTCATCCTCAGTGACAATATAGTTCAACCTCAGTGACAATACAGTTCAACCTCAGTGACAATACAGAAATTTGATATCGCATCCGCCGACAAAATCCTGTGAAGCCTCTAAACGTGCCAGCTTTTGATCGCCATTCAAGTTATGTGACACAAAACGACAACACGTTTTTCTCATCCCTAAATTTTGATAACGATTTGTCGCACGGATTCATGGTTAATCTGCAGTTCATCACGACAAAAGCAACGCGTATATAAGCAATGAAAACAGCTTAAATCCTTCATTTTTTTTCGCAGAACATTTTTCATACTATAATAGTGAAAGTAAGATAGATTACTTAACGTTATGAGTAGGGGGTTAAAAATACAGATGGCAGACAAAATTATTGAAACATCTATTGCGGAAGCAAAGCATAAGAAGCTAATTTGGAAATTTTTAGTGTGATGTAGGTGTCATAGTTTGTTATACATGTGAATGAAATAGGAAGTCTACTTTCCACGGTAAATGGTACAATTACAGATTAGACACCAGTGGAGAAATTTTATTTTCAAATGTCAAATCTTAGCAATTTTCAGAAACGCATGATTATTAGTATTCTTATAGTGTCTAAAACAGCCCTAAATTAGCAAGATGAAATGTGTCTAAGATTATGGCTAGGCACCAATAAAAGATGAATGTGTTATTTCTAAGCGTGAGGAAAGAGTAGATGAAAAAGGAAATTGCCTAACAAGAATCAACGAGCAGTAACACAAACTATTCGTCAAAACTCCACAGTTGAGTAAATAATATCAGATTTAAGGATCAATCGAGAAGTTCTCATTTAAAGCAAAACAGTTCATTGAGAACTTCATTGATTAGATTTTTATAGCTGCTTGGCAAAACTCGAACCAATAATTACTGACATCAACATCAAAAAACACATAAGATGGTGCAGAGATCATGAAAATCGTAATGATGACTGGAAAGAGATGTATGAGTAATTTGATCAAATAATTCCTTTTCCTTTGTTTCCTATCGCATTCCGTCATTTCCTTTGTTTCCCATCGCGAAAAGAGTTAACGTGGTGAAGTCCCGCAGAACCTTTCAATCCTGTCAACTTGGTTGTCAGTGTAAAGCATAAAGGATGATTTTTGATGTTGTGGGGTTGTTAATTCTTGGCATTGCTTGGGACTAGTGCTTATTCTAAAAGATCAAGCAGCCATTTGAACTTACTCCACAGTCCCTTTCATCCAATGATGCAAGCAACCTTTCTTGGAGCAAATCCCTTTTTCTATCAAATAGCATCGGTTTACAGCAAAGAGCTTCGTCAATTGAAATAAAAAAAAATTACTCGTAGGAGGAAGGTAGAAATTTTTCTGGTTTCCCAGTTTAAAAACCACCGATGAGAATTTGGGACTAACTAGCTCATTGAACTATGAATATTGAATACAGAGTATATCACTCATTTACTCAAATATGAATTTTGAATATTTATGAAAACTAAGTGCAAAATTTATCATTATATATTATTCAAAAATCTGAGAATTCTAAATATATGTAAATGAACGCATTTTTTAGATTTTTTTTTAATAAAAGCACCTAATTATGCGAGATTATTTATTTAATTTCTAAAAAAATCCGAAACTTACGCCGAATATGTATATATAATCTAAAAAATGTTCTATTCAAAGTTTTGTAAAGAACAGATTTAACCACCCAAGATGCTAACTTTTTTATAAAATTAATTACTCAATTAAATTTTAGAATTAAAGTAAACGAGAGGAAATATTGGAATGGATAATAAAATAAACTAAATGTATTTAAATTGAAATATATATATATATATATATATAAATTATTAAATTGAATATTATTTAGGTTACAAATAATTAAAATGAAAGGAAACGGTTACTTGCTAAATTGAATATAAAAGAATATAGATAAATTTAAATTTAAGCCTATTGATAGAACCGTAAAATTAAGATATTTAAATAATGTCCTAGTTAATAGTTAAAATTACCAGGTGTTTATAATTAACATTCGAGCCAAAACAATTAAGTACAATTTAAAAGAATATATAATACATTAACGTTAAGTCTTTGGATAGAACCGTAAAATCAGGAAATAGAACATGATTACAAAAAATCTAATTTACATTTTAAAATATTCAAAAGTTATCTGATGCGCCAATTTATAGCCAATCGAAAACTCCCCTTCAGCGGCTAATTAATAATGCACAGAACTAAGAACAATCAGAAAGAAATGAATAATAAAAACCACGCTCTTTTAAAAATTAAATAAATAGATTTTACAACATAAATTATTAAAGTGCACTTTAAATATTTTCTATAAAATATAATATAAGAAAACTGTAGTTACCTAACATATTTTTTCTTTTCACTCAGTAAAAATAATTACCATTTTTAAATGATTATTTTTTGGAGAGTACTTAATTAACTGCATTAATCGTATTGGAGGACGTTTTGATAGAAAGGTCATTATTAGTTATGATACGTGCACCTACATGCTGATTCAAATAGTAAAATTCTTAGCACCTCAAGTTTTTAAGGCAGGCATTCGAAATTAAAAATGTATGTAAAAAATTTAGAGTTTTCATTCAATTATATGAATCAAATTAAATATATAAAACACTTTCTTATTTGTAATATACATTAAATTTTGAAATATATCTTTCGAAAAATGACCAGAAAGTTACACTTAAATTAAATGTTTCGCATATTAATCTTTCTGGCGAAGAAATCAAGTATGTACAACCTGGTAATATTGTTTACCTAAAATGTTAACAGTCAATGATCAGATTTAAACGATGCTTGAAACAAAGTCAGAAAAGTTGAAGTTATTTAATTGAACATAGACGTTTAGAGTTCTCTTTGCCCAATCCTAAGAAAATTCAAACGTGTAATTTTAAAAGCTTTTAGATGGTACTTAACTCTGTTGAAATAAAGTTGAATGATTCCTCTATTAACACATATTCCAGTTTGGGTTGAGCTATCAATAATAATATCAGTTTTTATCATTTTTGATGAAAATTACAAAATACATTTAAGTTATTTTTAATGGTTGTGCGGTTAGGAAAGAGTGAATGGTTTCATACGAGGGATACTGACTGTTGCGCAATGGTTTGTTACAGAAAAATTTTGATTTTATTTTTTAGAGGGAGACACACTTTAGATTTATAGTTTTCCAAAATGAATTTCAATAACAGTAACTAAACGTTTTGCCATGAAAATTTTGGAGGATTGTCTTCGAAATTTGGAATATAGGAAATTCCAAAAATATGCTCTTTTCTTATATTCCAGATTTAGTTCCTAAGGTTCTCTGTTATTCTTATAATAAAAGAGGAAACATTAAAACAGAAATTTATGTCAAACCGTAGAAAAGGCTGTTACAAACAAATGAAGAATTTTTATTTTAAATGCAGCTACCTAAAGAAACAAAATTTTAAAATTAGTTTCAATAGACGATCAGCTGTATAAAGAGGGAAAGCTATGCTTCGAACGAAATATTGTAAAGATTTTCATTGTTGTAAACTTGATACTTCAAAAAAAAAGCCATCCTAGTATTAGAAAAAATAGTCATTACTTGATTAGGCAAACTTAGGTGGTATTATTGCTAATCTGCATATGTTTTTAGATATACTGATAAACATCAGATGTTTTTGGATCTAGAAAATATTTTGATTATTATCAGCATTTATATTTTCATAATGCATTTTGAAATAACTATTGAATTTATGTTTGATCATAGCTTTTATTTTATTTTTAATGTATCATGTATTAATGCAAACGAAATCATTTTTCTTTTCTTCTTTACAACAATATGCTTTTTTTTTTAAATTAACCGAATAAACTATCTTAAGAGAGTTTTCAAGTAAGGAGAAGTTTAATTTATTTCTGTATAACTGGAATATATAATTTATTCATTATACACTTTAAAATTCTTTATCGTTAAAAATATAATTTAGAATTTATATTGTTCCAATTATCTGAAAGGATTTAAAAAATATTTTATATTTTAGGTTCATGGTAATATTGAATTTTTATATAGATTCTTTTTAACAAGAAAATTAATTGCTTTGAATGTTATTTAAATACTGATAGAAGTTAAATTTTAATTTTACTAGAAGTGCATTTAACAACCCATTCTTTGATTTTAAATGCTTAGAATTCTAGGACTGGAATCCATTTCTTATTTATTTCATTTTATTTATTTTTCTTTGTTTCAGAAAACATGGAATGCAGTAATAAGGATAGTTTTGAATGTGATAATAATTTCTGCATTCCTCGATCTAAAAGGTGTGATGGTATAGAAGACTGTAAAAATGGCTCTGATGAAGTTGGATGCGGTATGAAGTTTTATTTAATGTTAAAAATATGAATATAAGATTATTATTCTGTTGTATTTTTTAAGAATATGCTTAATAGAGAATATTTGTGTAATTGTCACGCGTATTTATATGTTTTAGATACATACAATTGCATTTACTTCGAATGACAAGTAAAACACTTATACAGTTATAATAATGATACAGTTATGATATAACTGTATCATACATTTAAGACTATGATTGGAAGTAACTGTAAAAATTGTTTTGATGTATGTGAACCAACAAATTGAGGATACACTTTGAAAGTTTAAAGTATTTCATGAAAAGTAAGATAATATTTAATTAACATTAATCAAAATTTCCCCTGTCGTTACTCATGCCCTCCCCGACAGTTGTGTGAAAAAAATTAGCTGTTTTATTCCTTCTGTTCGAAAAGAAATAGTGTTAAACCTTATTGAAAAACGATATCAGCAAAGAGAAGCTACACTGAAAGAGTTTTGAATTTCTTACTACTTATAATTTAAAATACTTTTGTAGCTGCACTTGAAGAGAGAAAGAAATGAAACGTAATAATAAACTTTTACAGATATAATATTTTTTCACTCTGAAAAACTCATTAAATGAGTTCTAGAAGGAAAACGCCTTGTATTGAACTTTATTTAGTACTTAAATGTTCGAAGAATAGTAAATATTTTCTATAAATTGCTTCGTTAATTAAAAAAAAGTCATTGTTGTGCCCAAAAATTACTTCAGATTTATCGGGTAACGGAATTTTGGGTCAAAAAGAAGGAGGAGGACGTAAAGAAATTTCGAACGTCGCTGTAGAACGGAAGATTATACGCTCTGTGAAGATAGCGCCCCAAAATTCGCATTACTTAGGTCTTCAAAAGATATGAGAAGAGGATCAGCTGTGAAACTGTGTTAGAAGCGTTAATTAGACGCTCTGTAGTGCAGCATTTCATGAATTCCGTATACCATTACGATACACATTAGCTATATACACATTGTATAAATATGCACATAATGGAGTATACACATTAGTTACATCAATGGGGGGGGAATGGCCTTTCCCCCAAAAATCACGCAACACAAAGCCAGAATCATTCTAGAACACTTTTATGTTCCCCCATGAGAGTAAATTCAGTCAACACGGGTATGATGGACGATATGAAGTGTGGAAGGAAATACTACTGTAAGAAGAAGCTATATGCTTCGCTCTTTAGACCTAAATATCATAAAAATTTATGGACTCGACTGGTAAATTTCGTTGGGAATATGCCATGACTATTAACGAAGGTCTGGAGAAGGTTTTAAGAGAAAAGGTGGACTAAAATTTCAGTTGAAACAATCAAAATAATTGGGAGAATCTTACCTAAAAATTTGAAAATTGAGATTTAGATGAGAAGATATGTAACTAAATGTTAATTTATTGTTTGCATCAAAATTAATATAAGTGCGAGCCCAATTCTGTAGCGAATATTTTTCTCTAAATGAACTATAAATTTATTTTTAAGAATTTAATCCGATTGTATAATTTTTTCTTTACATATTAGAAGGGGATGAACAAGAATATCAAAACAGACAAAAACATGATTTTCCTACAGAAAATTTATCAAAACATAATTTCTTCGTACAATTATAACATATACTATACGTACCTAAATTTTGGACTCACTGTATATACATATGCTTACTTCATAAAGTTAAGATTTGTGAAATTGATTATCCTCATATACATTGACTTCTAAACATATATATAATATAGTTACAAATTTAGAATTGTGTTTAAAATCATTTAGATCGTATAAATATATATGTAAGTGCTTGATTAAATTATTAATGTATACAAACATGATTAAAATAATTTCATTGAGTGGGAAAATGGTATACAGATATTCATATTATTGTTCATTTTACTATTTAATTTTCAGGTTTCCACCAGAAGTAGATATATGATATATAAATGCTGGATTTCATTTTTAAATCAGTAGTCTTCTGATTGTTTTCATGCAATGTATATATTTTAAGTTATTCATGTGCACAAAGTTTGATGGAAATTCCTACATTATAATAGCTTTTTATTCTTCGCAAACGATTAAAGTTATACTCATTCTTATAGAGACGGGAGTTTTTGCTATTAAGGGAGTAAAAGAAGCTCGTGATAAAGCAATAAATTGGCTGAAAAGAAATAGAACTACTCCATGGAATTGGCGCGACGAAATGCCGAGAATGGTTGTAACTCTATACTTGTCTTCGGATGCCAATTTCAACGGAACGAGTCTTGAAGAAGAGATTATGGTAAAGCAAGCGGAACTTAAGGTTGCCTTGTCTCTGCGGAGGTACAAAATATATCTAATTTTATTTATTTACTTTAGTTTTAGGGGAAAGCATCACAACTGGAATAATTTTGTGATTGTAATATAAAATCGACGTATAATGTGAATGACATTTAAATAAATTTGCACTTCAGCAAACTATATATATTTCAAAAGGAATAGTTTGATTAGAAGTTGTTATAAAATTTTTAAAAATTTTGACCTGTTTAAATGATTTACCATCAAGTGAAAGATAAATGCTTAAAAATATTAAGTGAAACAACAAAAACACTTATAAATAGTTATTTTATGCTTATACACACATATGTACATATTGCGATCACATGTGAGTATCGAAAAACGAAAACACTCAAATGTCTATTAACTTCTTTATTATTATAAAGACTTAGGGCCACCTTTAGCTTGTAAAATGACCTGAATTCATTAAACGAATGGAAATGTACAAATCCTGTGTAATTTTAATTTAATATTAAGTCATCCCATGTGGCAATATAAGGAATATAAGGAAAGGTCCATTTGAGTGGCTGATGGTGAACTTCACTTGTTGACTCTGTTTACCAAAATAAATCAGAATGGTTCAATAATATTGAGAATCGGGGACTGGAGCAGGTGATTTCGTCTGCATGCTCTTCAAAACAACGTCTGAACAGTTGTATGGATTAGAGCAATATTGTCCTAAGAAATGACATCATTTTAAGCGAAAAAATGTTTGCATTAAGATTTCCAAGAGATGGAATAAAACTACGAAAATTAAATAGAAATTACTAAATGATGCCAAATAAATCACAAATTTTTTCTAGATAACTTAAAATAATCCATTTAATAATAAATGTACACATTATAAGATCAAGAAACAAATTAAATTATTAAAACTCTTACAGACATCATTCAACTGTTCTGTTCGAAATATCTATCACTCAAAATGGCATTGTTTACCTACTTTGAATCAACTTTTATTTAGACTGTAGAATACTATTTTACAAATAAAACCAAAATTAACAGTTATTGAATTATATTTTTTATTTACAAAATTAATCCTATAAGTCCGTCAAATTAACACAAACATTTATTGATCTGTAACTCAAGTCAACATATATCTGCTGAACTTTAAATTAAATAGATATCTCTAATCAGTGAGGCGAAAAATATTCTAATTACTAATTATCTTTGTAAAAACGTCATATATTAGTTTAAATTTATAATGATCTCTTTAGACATATAAGTTAAAAAAGGAATAATTTACTTTGATACAGCTAATTTATAAATTCTTATAAATATCCATTTAAAAATAGTTTGATACTTAATTACCATTTCACAAATTATAACTTAAAACAGTGATTCGAAATATAGAAATAAATTTATTATTCCAAAAAGTACTTGATTAACATGAAAATCAAAATGTTATCTTTTAGCATAACTGTTATTTAAGTTTGCGAATAAGAATGTTAGCAAATAATATTCTGCCGTTTCTTTCCTTGTAGATCTTCTCTTACAAATAGTGAGTTAAGTATGTTCGTCAATGCTCTCTTGGTCACCTGTCACAATCCTCGACACTTCTATGGAAATAATTTGGTCAATCGTCTCAAGACACAAGTAGATGGATCTCAAAATTTCACACATCCTCTTGCTTACCTGGCTCTCTGCAACTCTAACGAAACATGGCCTTCAAAAGCCGATTCTGATCTGAATGGTATTCTGAACAGTGATTCGGAATATCCTTTTATAAAAGGTAAATTTTAGACGATAAAATAACTGTTTTGTTGCATAATATTGCAATAGAAATATATGATATAATAGATGTAAGTTTATATACAGTTCGACATGAAGCATATTTATTCTATAATGGGTGTTAATCAATGTTTCAAGTAATCTCATAGATTACTTCGTAGTAGTGAAACACAAGGCTTAGAACCATGTAGTTTTGAAGAATTTAACTCAATTTAGAGCTATATTTATAATTTTTTTCTTTAACTTAATTTCTAACATAGTTCGATCAATATGCCATGAAAAATATATTTGGAGTCATATTTATGTGTGTGTAAAGGGTTGAAGAAAAAAAAGGTATTATATATCTAAATTTTCCCAAACTAATTTTAGAATTTTGATGAATAGAAAAAATATTTTATACTCTTTTAATAGAATATTACTTTATTTAAAATATCATAGTATATGTTTACGATGCAAACATATTCCACTAAAATAAAGTAATAAAATTTGCCCAACTTTTATATCACTTGAACATTTTTTTAAAGACAATTTTCTTTTTCTTTCTGCGAATACATAGATTTTCAACTTTCAATATCACTATCTTATTTTCTTTAAGATATATAACATCACCTTATAAGTAATTGTCATTGATTCTATGGTAATTGATAAAAATTTTGTTTTGGAAATAACTATTGATGAAAAAAATTTGCTTTCGTTACGTTTTGTTGTGAACATTTTATATCCCCTTTTTCGATGCTTAAGTATGTTTTTGAAAAATTACCGAAATTAATAAGAGGTTCAAAAGTTACTAAAAGGCTTCAAGCAACTCCGTCTAGTTACAACTCACCCTCCCCTAGGATTCCAGTTCTCTTTCTCACCACTTAGATTGCCACAATGATCTCTTGTGTGATATCGTCCACTTTGTGAATCCTTATTCTCTTAATTATTAATATTATTATTCAACAAAGTCTTTCGTCATTGAAAGGAAGATCACTGTAGTGAGCACGCAATTAATTATTATAATTTCTATTTTGTTGAAGTGGCAATATGCGATAAAGCGAGCAAAAAGAGATAAGCGATTTTGCGCAGCTTGTGGGGGGTAGGAATTCTGTTAATATTTAAACTTTTGATCTCCTCTGTAAATTCGCTTGAAATGACAGCATAACGAGTATTTTTCTCAAATAAAATCGAATAAGATAATATTACTTCTCATTCCTACATGCAATATATGTAATGTTCACGTACGAATTTTTGTATGAATAAATTGTTTCATTGTGGAAAACTTGGACTTTTTCCTATGAATTTGATGCGACTATTCAATTAGAAATATGTTTAACAATCTGAATCAAGACAATTGAAAACAGTCACTATTCCTTAAATACGGACTATCCGTGTCATATGATCCATTTTTTTGATGCATATTGTACATTGGGTTTTAAAAGTTACTGATTATTGCAATACCTGAACTAATTATAACTCAAAAAGTATGCTAGCAACTTTGAAAACTGATTGTAACTCAAAAGGTATGCTAGCAAATTAGAAGAAACTTGGTTATGATATTTATTGTACCACATGTAACTTGGAAATATAAGAAACTGTTATAGATTTTATTCATTTTCCGTAATATCAGCATGAATATAAAATGCTTTAAATTCAGATGTACAAATTCAACGGAAAGAAGTTTCTCAATAGTGAGTATGTCACTCCGAACCCAATATAAGTCTAACAGAACACAGTGTTGTTTACATTGTCAATCAGTTTCATAGGTAGCGATTTCCAATGGTCACATAAAGCAGTTATAAGTGAAAGTAGGATTTATGTAGGGGGTGCATACATGCAACAAGCCTCCTGAGCGCATTCCACATTTGGAAGAGTGTGCTTGTCATTGCAATTGAGCTTTATTTTGAGTTAGTTTGTTGAGTTTTTCAAGAAAGTGGTACGCGAGGTGATTCGCTTGAGGGTAGGGATTATCTACTTGCAGAATAAAGTCATCGCTTAATAGGATCGATTCTGTCGTCTCTACTTTTGAACATTGAGCGTTCTAAGTGGTATCTGATACAGGTATGAGCACCTACCTAAAATGCTCCTTCCCAACATGAATATGGTCATTGTAGTTTCATTGTCATAGTCACGAATGAGCGGCTGGTGTTGGTTTCGTCAAGTCGTAGGTTCGAATCCTGATGCCACTAAATACCTATCGTGCAGCGGACCTGAAGCATGTTAAATCTGTGGAAGCTCCAGTCTCTCTTTTTGGCGTGGTGAGAAAGTTTAGAGGGAAGTGTCATCTCAAATATGGACCTCGTCACTTAACCAAGGTTCAGAGTTACAAGGTTAGTCGCCAACAGCTCTCGTGTTCTCAAAAGTGCGACGTTAATAAACATTCACATTCCCATACACGAAAATAACCTTCTATATAGATGTCATATTGTTCATATTGGTTGGAAGATATCGAGTGCCAGTTTCTTTCCGTATTTGAAGTCTTTGAAAATCACTCTATAAAGCAAAGCGGAACTCAGCAGTGAACAGAACGGACACCCACTGATTTTCAGCCCAGTTTACTAATATGTGTGCCTAACTCAAACTCTTCCTCTTGCTGGAGAAGTAAATGGGATACACAGCTACAATCATCTGGCAAATAGACCTCCTTCCCACATTCTTTTTCTTGTTATCGTTACTGATACTGTACGAACTTGAGGCAGAATTAAGCGTGGATCCAATATGAGAGAAAGTTGCAGTCCTGCTAAGTGCACTAAATCACAAGTACTGGTTATCTGAAAAAGTGGCAATTCTAGGACCATTTTCAACTGGTCGTCAAAAAACTGGACCTGAGGTTAGAAACTGCTTTCCAACCAAATCATCACGGAACAGTCATTATCTTCCAAGGTCACACTGTGGCTGATCTGCGTCTAGTGAGTCTATGGTTGTATACAGCAATTCTGATGGTAAATATCTCTTCAAACTCATTTTTATACTTTGACTTTCTCGAAATTGTTCAATATACCACCGTCCATTGGATATCGATTCCCTCTTAAATACCTGGTTTTAAGCTGTATCGTATTTACATAACTCAATGGGAGCACCTCTCTTTTGCATTTTGCCAGTCTATGTAGCTTTCTTTTATTTGTAATAAAACCGAATTTTAAAAAAATTGAATTATTTTTATCCAATTTATCACGATTATTCAATTTGTTGCTTTACAACTGGAACCATATATATATATATATATATATATATATATATATAAATATATATATATATATACGAGGCATGTTTTTTAAGTAAGTACCGATTTGAAATTAAAAAAAGACGTGCAAAGATATCGCAATAATTTTATTTTTACATGAAAGCCTGTACCTTAATCTACTTTTCTACATAATTTCCGTGAATATTGAGGCACTTGTCATAACGTGGCACCAGTTTTTGAATACCCTCCTCATAAAATTCTGCCGCCTGACTTGTTAACCACTGTATCACAAATGTTTTGACTTCGTTATCGTCTTGAAGACGTTGACCGCCCAGGTGTTTTTTCAAGTGCAGGAACAAATGGTAGTCGCTGGGCGCCAGATCAGGGCTGTATGGAGGATGATCTAGAGTTTCCCATTTAAAAGATTTGATGAGATCTTTGGTCCGATTAGCCACATGTAGACGGTCATTGTCCTGCAGCAAGACGATACCCTTACTCAACTTGCCACGTCTTTTGTTCTGGATTGCACGACGCAGATTGTTCAATGTCTCACAATAAGACGCTGCATTGATTGTCTCATTACGAGGCAGAAACTCCACTAGCAATACTTCTTTTCTGTCCCAAAAAACTGTGCACATGATTTTCCGGGCAGAAATTGTTTGCTTAAACTTCACTCTTGGGTGATGAGGAATGTCGCCATTCCATGGATTGTTGTTTCGATTCTGGTGTGACGTAGGCCACTCATGTTTCGTCACCAGTAACAATTTGGTCTAAAAAATCTTCACCTTCATTGCGGTACCGCTCAAGGAAAGTCAATGCACTGCCTAAACGTTAGGTTTTGTGCAAATCCGTCAACATTTTTGGAACCCAACGTGAACACAGTTTCCGGTAATTCAAGTTCTCGGTCACAATGCGATACAAAACACTACGAGAACATTGAGGAAAGCAGTCGGACAATGATGAAATTGTAAAGCGTCTGTTTTCTCTCACCTTTTCGTCCACTTTCTGCACCAAATCTTCATTAACGATCGAAGGACGCCCACTCCGTTCTTCATCATGCACATTTGTGCGGCCATCTTTAAATGCTCTCACCCATTTCCTTACCATTCCATCACTCATAATGTTTTGTCCGTAAACTTCACAGATCTCACGATGAATATCGATCGGTTTTACGCCTTTAGCACTAAGAAATCGTATAACAGCCCGTACTTCACAATCAGCGGGACTCACGATTGTCGGAGGCATCTGAAACACTCAGTAAACAACGTATTCAATGAAGAATCAGACTGTAATGGCGTCAGTGCGTAGACAAGAGATGTAGGTAACCAGCGAGCATGCGCGGAATGCCGACCGGAGCGCTGCGGCGGCGGAATCGCAAAACGGTACTTACTTAAAAACATGCCTCGTATATATATATATATATGAATACGGAAAATATAAGTATGATACCATATATACATACATGCGAAGGAAACTACTTATAGTGAAACCCAATTAACATAAAAATATATTGCATTAATATATCTACATTTCAAAGTAATAATGTTTAGTAATTATCTAAAATATAATATCTAAGCAAATAATAATGTATAAATGCATTAAGTACGTGGAAAATCAATCAAATTAGTACAAGGACAACTAATTTCTTAAAAATATGTCAGTTGAAAGATCATCTTCTATTTCAATTGGAAATGAAAATGAGTTAATTTTTTTAATCCAAGCTTTTGAATTCCTGGGTAGCTTCCCCCAAATTTCCAAAGGATACGAGAATTCCTATTTAACAGCTCCATTTTGAAAAGATTGTAAAATATTTTTAAAACATAATAACATTCTTGTTCCACATTTCAAAGTAGTATGAAATGAGCTTAGATTATCACAGTTTTTTTATTGAAAAACTTCATTAGTTTTCTATTTGGAATTTTACTAATATTTAAGAAACTGAAGTTTAAAGAATAGTAGATTTAACAAATATTAATACAATAAACAATTAGTGATTTTCTTTCATGTTTAATACCACATTTACATTTTCATTTTAGATCTCCAAGCTATGGCAATTTTGGCTTTGTCGTGCAAACTTAATCAAACTAATTACTCAAATATTACACGAAACTCGACAAATTTAACGCTATATCATAATACCGTTGAACATTTCAAGCAGAGTCAACTTCAAGATGGAAGCTTTGGAAACGTTTATACTACAGCTTTAATAACGCAAGTAAATAATATAAAACCAGATGTGTGTGTGTGTGTAAAATCATATGATATTTCAAATCACTGATCTATTTCAATGGCAATGATTTTTCTCAAACACCTTCTCGTATTTTGTTATTGCAAATGCTTTATAAAAATATTATTAGCAAGTTTTCGAACGCAGTACGAATTTTTGTATTTCAAATCAATGTGTGTGTGTATAATTCTATTATAATTCACATAATTTAATATACATCTTAAATTACACCAAGGTTTTCAATAAAACTTGTTCTATATTCAATATTTTATCATATCTATCAGCTAAAAGTAGCTAGTAGATCAGCAAATAAATTAAATAAATTTTTAAATTTGAAATACCACAGTTGAAAGTTTTGTGCAAATTCTATGCAAAAAGAATTCTATTGTATATAAGTTTTTAACTAGTTTAAATTCCTTTATTATTTCAGGCTCTTTTATCAAGTGGACAAGAGCATAGTGAAAATTGGAAGTTGAACGAGACAGTAAAATACTTGATCAAAGAAATGAATTCATCGTCAATTAACTTCTTATCAACGTATTTGACCTTACCCATTCTGAACGCAAAAAGTCTGATGGACATTTCGAAAATCGACTGTTCGGCAAATCCTAGGAATCATGGAGACGGTAAGAATTATGATACTTGGTTAGATTTTTAATTGCTTTATTTCGCTGTGTGTTTCAAAGCTTTTTGAAAATGTTCCGAGGCATTGCATTTTTTGTTATTGGAAAATAGCTATCTGCAGGTATCTTATTAAAATATGATATGTAATAGAAATTGACATAAATCAGATATTGTTGCTTCATGTAAAATTCTGTTCTTCGACAAATCGTGATAGTATTTGGATGAACAAGAATGATTTATACGATTTCTTGATTTCAAAATAAAATAACTTGTAAAGTAGTAGATTAAAATACGATTAAAGCTATTTTTACTCATCTAAGTATATATCGATGCAACTCAAAATTTTTGTATAAATATCAACTTTTAGAGTAACATTCAAAAAATATAAAGTAAAAAATATTTTTGATATGATTTTAATAATAATAATAATTTTTGTCATGTTTTTATGATTCCGATTTCCAGACAATCTCGGACAGAAATGGTGGACAACAATATATTCTACTCTTGATTCCTATGAGATATTTGTGTACAATTATTGTAGAGCATTTGATAAATCATATTAATTCTATAAACTTTGACAAAGTATTTGACTTTTTATTATATTTATAGATCCAATTTCTGAGGTTATTGACAACCTGGGACCGAAAATGCGAGTGCAGTATTCTCTATATGTAGGTGATGACAAAGACATAATTCACACTATTTCTTTAAGAGTCCCTGAGAATTATACTGCCTTTGAAGTTATGGAATTGGCTGCATCAGTAGATCCTAAATACAAGTAATTTCTTTTCTCAACATTTCAGTTTTCCCGATCTCAAAATTCTATTTTTCTAGATTAATAGAATGCAGATGATTACAGAGACTATCTTCTTTATCTTACAAGCTATATTTTTAAAGCTTTGTTTGTACCTGCATCAGGAATACCCCAGTTCAATTTAAATTACTTCAATAATTTTAACTATTTTTTATAAGTTATTATACTCGACATAGTATTTAATTTTTTTTACGTGCAAAAGACTTGTGATTTATATTGATATATTATCTAAATACTTCAGGTACATTTTTGTTGTGTTTTTATAATATTTATAGATGTAAAATTTATAGTTCCTTTGTTTTTGGTGTTAACCAACCATCCCATTCAGTAAAACCCAAATACAACATTTAAGTCCTAATTATAAAAAAGGTAATTAAACTAAAGAAAGAAAATGAACAAAGAAATCAAAATCCATTTTAGACTTATTATAAAATCCACCAAGTTTCAAATATACATTCTAAAATCATGAGACATAAATAGATTTATAAAACTTTTACCAACGTCATTCCACCATTCACTTTAGAATCTGCAACTTTCAAAAATGGCATTTGTCTACTTAATTGAATGATTATTTGATTTTATGTAGTAAAAATCATAAAAATAAAAGTAAAATCCAACAACTTTTACTGATCAGAAGAAACCTATATTACCAACAAGACATAATTAAAAAAATAGATGGATTCTAAAATATTTTAATGAACCGTATTTAAGGTTTTATAATTAAATTTAATCCACTAATTTATAAACTTTTTTCTGAATTATATAAATATATAAGAGAGTACTGCCATGAAAAGTGAAAAAGACCTTTTACTATTTCAATTCATAATAATCACTTTTAAATGCATAGTTAAAATTTAATAAAATAGTTGGTCTTGATACAACTTGTAAAAAACTTCTTACACATATCACTTTAAGTATAGAACTCCATACTGAATTATTATTTCAATATAATGTAGATATAGATAATGTTCTTAAAATAGAAATATGCATGCAAAAGTTCAAGAAAGGTATCTTATAAATATGACACTTAAAATTATCTCTCTTACTTTTGAAATCTATAATTTTCAACATTATGTCTAAATATAGTATTTTATTTTTATTTTTATTAGTTTGTATTAATTTTAAGTAACCAAGATAAAAAGATCATTTAGGTCTATGTTCAGAGTAATTATAATTCATGATAAGGAGATCGTTTTTATGTCTGTAAGTAAGAAATCACATTTAACAATAAAGTTTTGTTCAAAAAGGTGTAAATGAATATTAATAAGATTATTGCTTCCAAGTCCCATTGGGAAATACTCTTAGTTTTTTTTTTCTAGTATTTTCTTATCTCTCACTATATTCAATATAATCTTATTTAAGGGCAAGATCAACTAGAGAAATAAATTTCTCATATGAAATGAAATTATAAATATTATAATTTTCATAAATAATTAATAGTGCCTATATTACATAATCTGTATTTATTGAATTAAAGATATCTTCGAAATCATAACTATGTAAAGATAATATATATAAGATTAATATTCTTAATTATACCCAAACTATTTTAATGATTGCTGTCTTATTACATTTATTAATAGTATCTTGTAAAATTTAGCCTGCTCTTGTAATGCATATTAAATCCTCTAGTGACAACTGTAAATTCAATATGGTTTTTATGAAATCATGAATTTTTATGCCATTTTTAGCCTTCAAGTTTGCATTTATTTTATGTGTGTGTGTGTGTGTGTGTGTGTGTTCAAGATACATCCAACGTGCTTAAAATACGTAGTCGTCATGGCAGAGACAGCAGGTTTAAACTTATTCTTCTTTGCTAATACGATGGATAGTAGGAAAGGGAGAGGCACCGAGTTGCATCGATCATCAAATATCAAATAATCTGCCCCTTTCAAAACATCTACATGAAGGACGTGAGCTTAAATACAGTGTTGAATTTGATATTGTTGAAGCCAGGTGGATTAACCTTTAACGCGTAAACTTCTTAAATTTCCACAGGTAATTAAACTTGGAATAGTAAAGAAAAAGAAAATTTCCTATTTTAACCGACGCGTGAATCGAAACGGAAAACCTTCTTCCATGATTGAAAACCAATCCTGGTATTAAAGAAATTTAGTAAAAATCCTATAAAAATTTAATTCCCCTAAATTTTCGTAACACACACACATACATACAAACAATAATTGTTTTACATTATTAATCTGTAGTAATGTGTGTTTTATTTTAGATTTGATTGGAAAACAATGTCTAGAAAGAAATATGTATATCAGATCGCAAACATTGTAAATGATCCCGAAGTTAGAAAATTTTGGTTGTTACATTTAGGTGCAGTTAACGACACTGAATCGTTAGTACATTTAATAACAAGTAAGTTAATTTCGTTATTATTGTTTCTGTAATCGTATCCTGTTACCTGTCTTGTAAATCATCTTAAATGTTATTCTAGTTATAAGACCTACCTTTCAATTTAAGTTCAAGCATAGACAAAGTAAATAAAATAGTCAACTTCATCTAGAATATTTGCTTTTTAACTCTGAAAGAATGCTCTCAAACAATTTACATTCGTTGTCCGCGAGATCTAACAAGTTCAATAATCTGTCAAAGAATACGCTTACCAGAATATGATGCAAATAACTCCTGTAATTGCTACGACAGCGATGAGTCCTAATTTCACTGAATCAGCAAAACATACCAGAATAATCACACGCAGATTTTTCCTCTTACCATTAGCTTATTTTTTCTCATCTCCTATCTTTCTCTCTCTTCCTTCTTTTTCTCTTCCTCTCTACCCTTTAATTTATTGATGACATTTTCTTTACATAATTGGGAGCTGAGTTGTTTGAATCAAGTAGGAAATGTACTTAAGAACTATTGAAGAGAAATCAGCTTCTAATTGCTACATTGTTTAATATTGATTTTTAAACAAATTAAAACTAATAAACTGTGCTGTTAAATCTGAAATAAATCATGAACAGTATTTTTATAAGAAATTTATTTATGATTAGTTTGACAAAATAAATATAAAGCAGTTGTCTAATACATGCCCAAATACGTATGAAATTGATATGAGTTTTTCTAGTGAATTTTCGGAAGTGTTATGCTTAAGGTTTCGTAAAACGCAGATTAAAAAAAAATTATATATTTAATGTCGGGAAAGTTCTTATTTCTCTGTCATAGCGATATTTGAAGACTTATTCTCTGGCTTGCATTTTTCATCTTCGTAAAGATGGCACATTCCGATTCTCACCTTTTATTTCACAACATATTCAAATTTGGTTGGTATACTTTCAAATGAATTATATCACTATATTTTTGTGGGGTTTTTTTTTTAATTTTTTTTTTGGAAAACCGTGTACATAATGACAACGATCAAGGATTTCAAAATTACGTTATAAGTGAATTCAAGCCTTTATGACAAGATTTAAAATTGTATACGGTAAGCCATGTCAGAGTCAGAGTCAAGGCTCCGTTGAACGAACCAATCAAGATATTAAAGATAGGATTGCTGCATGAATGTCAGATTATAAAAACGTAAAATGTTCAGAAGGTCTACCATTTGCACAATTTTTGAAAAATCATGCATAAAACTCCATGTTAGGCTTTGTTTGACAGCAAGCATAAAGTAGAGTTTACTAAAACGTCTTTTAAAAAGACGCCTTTACTAAACCTGTTGAAGTTGTTTCTTCCCTAGGGTGGGAAGACAGTTTAGTAAAAGTTACTGATGACGTTAAGATTAACATGGTAGAAGCTCATGGAAAAGAGTATAGAATATAAGAATATAGAATGTGATAGTCAAGTAAAAGAACTAGTAGTAATATATTTTAAACTACGCTTTAAATTTAGTGCTACCTTAAATGACAATTTTGATTGAGATTGCTGCTTGAATTGTACAACAAGGATAACCTTGCAGATGCGTAGGCGGAAGCAAGCCAATCTCTAATTCAACAGGCTAAAAGAATGAAATATTTCAGTAATAAGACGTGTCGTCTTTCTGATGTAAACAATGTTGTAATAATTATTCCCCACGTGGATAAAGTTACAGGTGCAATCAGAAATATTATAGCCGTTGCTTTTTTTAAGGACCGATGACAACATGTATCAATTTGAAGTAACGGGTGGTGTTATAAATCATCTATACATCAGATAAGATATTGATACTTATAAGCAATACGACATGAATATATTCGTAGTAAAGAAGGATAACTTTATCTATACGTCATTACGGCTATGTCTGTATCAGAAACTGCCTAGGATTTTCCAAGTGTGAATGCACAAAAAGTGTCTCACTAATTTGAGTAATTGAAAAGAAAAATAAAGTATGATACAATAAAAAATATCATATTAGTGACTCCTGTGATAACGAATGTCAATTTATTTCTCAATGCAATAAATTATCTTGAAACCAATCTCGTTTTATTCTATACCTAAAAATCAGTTTCATGTAATTCGGTTATGAGTTGCTATACGAGTAGTAAGAACAGGTTCTTAGTGAAAGTTACAGTAAAAATATCCGAATTAAAATTTTAACTCATGTCTTTCCTAACTTCCATAGTGATAACCAGCTATCACTGGTAAGGACGCTCGTACATACATCGTATTTTAATTACGCGTCAAATCGGATTTCGGCTATTTCATTTATCAATTACGCGTCAAATCGGATTTCGTCTATTTATAGTAACATTTTCGAACAATTTTAAGTATTTCAATCTGAAGTCACAACCTTCAATAGCGAATTTGAAACAAAGCGTCTTAAATACTAAATAAAATGTTACGAACTCTTTTAAAGTTTATAGTTCTTGAAATTCCCTTATGAGAATGTTATTTAACACATTTTAAAAGTTCTAAGTATGTATGATGCCTTAACTGAGTTTTTTTATTAAGCCATCCCTTTTATACAATTTCCATGCCATAGGAGTATAGTTTATAGCTTTTTAAATGTATAGAGTGTGGTTATACAACATAACTATAACCACTGAGATTTATGGAGGTGTGACTAAATTCTATCATTGAGTTATAAAGATATTGAGTAAAAACTATATTCAGCTCTCACTTTCATGAAAGAAATTGAAATCTTTAAAGATCTTAAAAAAACTGAAACACATTTTAAAGGATATAAGAACCCATAAGAAAGTCAAAATTATGCTCAATAAAAAAATTAGGTTTATTTTATGACAATTGATTCATAAAAAAAAATCTATTTTTGCATCTTTTGAATTATTAAAGGGCGAAATTCTACTCAATATACGTATGTAAAGTGATACGCTTGTTTGTGTGTCAATTGTTTTTTTACCGCATATAAATAATTTTTTTAAAATACTTTATTAAAGACAAAAAAAAATTCTTAAAAATATTATTTTATTGATAGCAAAAGTAAATAATTCTTTACTAGTCGATTAATGCGTTATTTTTATTTATATGTAATCAGGTATCCAAAAAATTATGATAAATAGTCAAATTAATAGAAATTTTAAAATTGCGAGACAGCAGCGATTACAACCTTTTCAAATAGCTTTAAACAGGAAATACCAAAAGAATTTTTGATACATTTATACTTTATGATTACATTATGATTCATGAAACATCACAAAGAGAATTCCCTCTTTCGTATTAATAGATTTCCTTCTTTATATAATTTACTTATGTAACCTAATATCTTTATTAGTTTTACTTATTGCTTATTAAATTGCTTATTTGTTTCAGATCCTGATGAACTTATCATGCAAGATGAAGATCATCTCATTATGTGGTACAAAACTGCAAGCATTTAATTTATTCCTAATACGCAATTAATGATGTCACTGAAAGTACATACTAGCATCATCTTTCGTTTCATCCATGTTATTCTACTAAGACTTATATTTGATTAAAATATTTAAGCAGCTATTATTTTCTATGAAATATATATATCCAATTCAATCTGCAAGTTGTGGTTCCCAACATGCAATCGTTAAATTTATGATTAAAGTTTGAAACATATATCTTCATCTGTAATAAAATTTTGATGATTTATATAGTCTCTGCTGTACCTATTTTAATGTTCAAACCAAATAATTATTTAAATTTAAGGTTTTTTATTTGTAAGAATATTTTGAATTTTTAAAAAGAGATTTGTTTTATTTTCAGAAAATTACACTTTTATATGTTAAATTATGATTAAAAAAAAACAAATGTTCGACAACATAATCTGATTTTATTCTATAAATTTTTATAACATTATTAAATTGGGATCATACTACAAAAAATACTTAAGGAATTCAGTTGTAAATAACTTCTCTTAATTAAGTATGGAACAAAGAAATGACTAAAAATGAAAGACTAGTTAACTTCAAAAGTTCCCTTGAGACAAATTTGTGAACACTTTAATATAGAATGCTTCATAGGTAAGCAAATGATACAAAATTGGATCAGAAAAACATTTCAATGTTGTTTGTCATCTTTATTATACTAAAATACTAGAAAAACCTGCTAAAATAAAAATAAGAATTATAATGAAGTTCTATGCAAATTTTTGCAAAGAATAGATTTAGGCACCCAAGTGCGCTTTTTTAAATAATTATTATTAAATTACTCAATTAAATGAAAGAATTAAATTATACGAAGAAATATCAAGAAAAGGACAATAGTAAACTTTTCCGATACTAAATTTAAAGCAATCTGTAAATTATTAAATTGAATAAATTTAAGCTAAAAGTAATTAAAATTAAAGCAAACAATAAATTATTAAATTGAATATATTTTTGATAAATGTAGTTAAAATTGATCTGGTACGCCAAAAGTGATCTAATTAAAACAATAGCCCCTTGGATGGCTAATAAAATATATTTTAAATCATTCAACAATATACACAATATATATGTAATTTTAATTCTGTAATAATAAATGGTAATTGCAAACTGTTTGAGAATGATAAAATATTTTGATTTTAAATCTAGAAAACGAGATAAATGATTTTCACTACGAAGTTTTACGTAAATATTCTTTCTTTATTTTAAAATGTAGAGTTTGGGGAAGTGAAAAGTTATAGAAAATTAGCCTTATCGCATCATTTTAATTTAAAAGTTACCATGAAGAAAATATAATATGTAATTAAATTTTATTTAGTACACAAATTACATTCTAATAAATGATGAAACCGCAATGCAGAAATAAAAATACCAATGCCTGACTCTTGATGAAAATTTGTTAAATTCATAAGATTAGAGCAAACTAAATGTTGTGTGTATGCCTAACATTATTTCAAATAATATAATAACTAACTACAATGATTGTATACAAATATAAGTATTCCAAAACAAAAGAAGAAAACTCTCTAAATACTTTTAACATAATTTTCTGCTTCGCAAACTGTCCATCATTCAGAAGGTAAGCAAAAGGAACATTCAGCTTCATTACTTTATTTCTCGAAAAAAATAAACTTGTGGTCAGACATACAAGCTTCTTATCTCTAAATCAATAATGACTGATGTCATTATTGAGTAAAACTTTTCTTATTTAGATATTTGTAACAACGAAACATTTCAAAAAAATGGACATTTTCAAAACGAATATTTAGTAAAAATATTTTTACTTGAAGTCCTGTATTAAGATTTTAAAATAGATTCGATAGATAAACATCAAACACACATAACAACTAATTTACAAAAAATTGTATCTGATTTCTGACGAGAGGATCACTGACGTATTAAATTCAAGGAAGCTTCCCAAAACATCTTGGATCAATCTTTTATTATTTTTTTTGTCCAGTCAGAAGAACAATAACAAATCGTTGAGAGTCAATATGTTTCATCATTTCTTATCATTACTACTTTTATGCAAGAGTTTGAAAGACAGGGTTATTAAATTAAATTACTTTTTCGATTTTTATATAAGTTTAAATATTGTTAATTTTTAACTCCAAACATTTCCATAGGACGAAGCCACAATTAATCGTTTCTCACTTTTCAAAAATTAAGACTACTTCCAATTTTAATTTACTTAATAGTACTGTGTTAAAAGTGTAACATATCAATGTACAAGGGTAATCGGAATATTCTACGATTAATTAAATTTCACATGAAACTCATTCAAAGAGTAACTTGGACTTGGAAAAATAGTAGCATTTGCATTCATCAAAGCCACTTAAAACTTAAAACTAAAGAAAAACATTGATGCAAAAGCGATAATATTAAATTTTGAATGTGTTATTTAGTGTATACAGAGCCCCTCCCCGTTTGAACTGATCTATTTGACAAAGTTAATAAGCTTTTGATATTTTTCTGTATTCCACTTTCTCTTTCACAGTTCTCGAATTTAATTACTGTTAGCACAGATAATTGATGCATTAATCTGGTCTACCTTATATTACCTTTATATAAGATATCATCTCTTATAACTCTCTCTCTCCTATTTAGACAATTATAACACAATTTGAAGCTGAAGAGACAAAAACTTTTTATTCTTTTCGAGACATCTATTTTTACAAAGAATATAAATTGCCCTACTAATATATAAATAGCTTTAATATATAATATATAAATAGCTTCAGCAAAATAAAATATTTGCCCTATCGAATATTATTATATCATCTACGAAAATTCTTTTATGTTATTCAATAATTTTGATGCATCGTAGTATTCAAATATAGTTAAATTGATACAGTACTCTGGAAATTATTAGAAAAATTTTCAACATTTCTACAAAACAATGTCCAGAAGATTACTTTATCTCATCCAGATGGAAAATTCAGGAAGATACCTTCAAAACTCTAGCTTTTAGGGATGATGCTTTTCCATTATATAAATTTCGACACTCATTCTACTCCTGAAATGAAAGTTTGAAGCAGTAAAATTGCATTTTTATTTATTGATAGTTTAGTATCATTTGCTTTTCCTTTCTCCTGGGAAATAAAAGATAAAAAAATGTTATATGAAATGCGTAAAAATATAAAGATGGGGAGGCATGGTATGGTGCACGTGTATAAGCGATCCTTATGCGCCTGTGTGAATTTTTTCCTGCTTGCCTTCAAAAGCTATCAGTGAATGTCTAATACAATGTTTAGTTCTAATACCTTTGTTTCCTGCTGAATTTCAAAAATAAACCAATAATACACTCATAAATTAAAGAAAATTTCTCTTAATTGGAAAATAAACTGTAACTCGAAATATATGCTTAATTACCCATAAAAGGAATTATTTTAGAACTAAAAAAGTAATAAGTATTTTTCTAATATTTTTACAGCAGTGTTTTGAATATTTATGACCAATCTAATTTAAAAGAGAGCAATGATATCTTTTAAACTGAGAGAGATAAACGATATTCATCATTATCCACAGAAATTCAGTGACTTCTATTTATAGCGAGGATTATAATGTAAAATATGGGAAAATGTTAATTATCATACGTATAAAAAGTTTCAATTTGAGATTTCTCACTCACAATTTTCCCTGCATCCGATTTCATTCATTATGTTCGCAAAAACATAGTCATTATCAATGAATTACTTGAATAAACGATCCAATCTCTTGATATTACATTTCTAAATTCTATTTTTGTCTCTAAGCTATGATTGGTATGATCACCAAAACAAAATAGCCTTATTGTACTGGGAGATGTTAATTTGATGTTTTTCGTATACAGTAAAGTGAACCGAAATATTAGAATCATCTCTAAAATTTTATACGCCTAAATCACATGAATAAAATAAGAGCTAAAATTTTAGCAAGTAATATTCATACACTGAAAGTTTACTGAACAAAATATTAAAAAAGAATTTTTTGTTCGATATTTTCAATTTTTTTTTATCTCAGCTTTAGAGAGGGGGAGTATTTTATAAGTTATATATAACGTTCATTTACCTACTGGATTATATTTTTAAAAATAATAATTTATTTCTTTGTACTCTTTTGAGGTATGTATAGATCACAGGGCACTGTCAAACAAACTAAAAATACCGTTTAAATTTAATAGTTTAATATTGATGACTCTTTATATTCATTTTAAATTAATGAGATCTTTGACAAATTTCTCAGATTAAAAAAGAAAATGGATATTTAAAAAATAAATTTAAGATTAGGCCTTTCTATACTGAAGAAAAAAATTCATCGAAGCAGTAAATACAAGATATAAAAAATCACTTGAACTTCACGGAAGATGGTTCTGATAACTGCTATAAGAGAAAAAAAAATCCTATCTTTCTTGACTACTCCTTAATGAATGTCAACAACACTTGAAGATGACAATAAACAATTGAACTAATTGTTTTGGTCTCAAAATGACAATGAGTGGAATTATTATATCAGTACTTTTTATAACTCTGAAGGTCACAAAATAAGTACCTCCCTTGCTTCGAATTTTATAAAATTATATTCCACCATTAAACAGCTTAACTTTGAAGTAGTATCCATGGAAAGCACAAAATTCTTCGCTTTCGCTTTTATTTTGTGGGGAAGTCTAACATGTAAGTAAACTCTTGTGAAATGTCAAACAAATGTTCACATGTTAATGTAATATATTCTCAAAGTCTAAAATCTAATAGTAATATATTAAACTTTAAAATTTCTCATTGATATGAAGATGGCTTAAAGAGCTTTAAATGAATTTTCTTTATGATACATTTTTAAAAATTTAAATTAAATATTATTTTAAATTTTTACTATATAAATTTGAAAGTTTATTTTTCTGTTAGACACCCGGTGAATATATCCCTACAAAAGTTTTAGGGAGCTCCATTGGAGAGTGAAAGAGCCATAAGCATATTCACTCCCCCCTCCCAAAAAAAGGGGAAATTAAAATTAAAATTTATGTTTGGTGATAATTTTCAAAATCCTTTTTTTTGTTGTTATTATATTCCCGTATTTTCAGCATATGCAGTAGTTTTTTCCCCTTGAACTTTTTTTGCCTAAAAGGTGCGCAATTTAATAAGTTTTTTTTAACACAATTTGATTTTTCTAAATCAGTTTAAGAAACAGCGGATTCGTTATTAGTTTTTGTTTCTGGGTAAATTTATCTATCTATACTATCTTAAAGTATGGGGACACCTCGAAGGGATTTTTCAAAATTCACTTCAATTTTTTTTTAAAATTTTATGTTAAAGTTACCGATTAGGCTATGAGTCATTTATGAGGTTTATGACACTACAGCGAAAGCTAATTATGCCATGCTAAACAACGTATATCTGTGATATGTACATTACCAAAATTTTTTTCTCTTATTAGTAAAAATTTCTTGGAAAGAAAAAAGATCAAAATTAAAGAAGAATCACTGAGAATAATTGGGGAGCGTCACCTACATTTACCAAAGACAGTAAACCACATGGCAAAGAAAAAGATCACTGTTCTGTGGGGATTGTTATACTTTTTCACATGTTTGCATTTCATAATCACGATTCTGCTTTGAACGAATTATTTAATAACATCCAATTGAATTTATTATTATTAAACTATATTTTCCTTAAAAAGTTTCAATTTCTTACAACATCATCTATGACATTGATAACCATAGTATTCAAAGCATTTTTACTTACTCCTGAAATTCCAAAATGGAACACTTATGAAATATTCTTTTTTTTTTTCATTCTAAGACTACATACTTTGTTTTCTTACTTCTTTTGCTCTTTTGGAACCAATCAGATCTGTTACGGTGAAAAAAATATCTATGCCCTAACTTTCCCACCTATGTTTAGTTCCGTACTTCATTTTTCGTCCACTTTGCATCTATGTGGGGGGGGGGGGGGGGGGGGGGGGGGGGTGAGCTTTTTCTTTTAAAAAGCTGTTCTATTTATTGCTCTTTTTTTTTTAAAGTAATTATTTTTTTAAAATTTTATTTCCTGTTTTGGCGACCCAGATATTTAACGATACGTTACCAAATTACGATTATTGGACCATTTGAGACATTCAAGTATTTTAAGAAAACTAAATTTATTTTCAAGTGAGTAAATTAATTAGCCGATATTTAGAAAATTTTAGAAAATAGTACTGAAAAGCGTTAATTTTGGACTTTTAAAAATTTTATATGGTTCCACTAAAATTTATCGATCCAAATAGCACAGTATTCATACAGTGTATGGAATGTACATTTGGATCTCTTTGTAAAAAAATGAGGAAAATGTAAATAAGTGGATGTTTTATATTTCGCTATTTCCGCCTCCACAGATTTGCTATAATTCCCACTATGAATAATAAATCTGATGTATTACGTCACATGACATCACGATCTGTGATGACAGTTTATTTAATCTCCGAAAAAAAATTTCCGGAAATTATTTTATTTACTCATTTGTTGTTTGCATTAAAAATGAACGTATGTATAATGGGCACCCCAGCTAGTATTTAATGCAACGATTAATTAAATATTTCGTTCATGCACATTTGTTCATCTTATTTAATTAATTTATGGCAGTGCTTTTACAGAAACTGTTATCATGATAAGCGTCTGCTAAATTTCGTGACCTTTCAAAAATAGATTCTTTAAATAGATTGAAGGATACATTTTTTATTCTCATTTAGTTTGTTTAAAGAAAGGTAATGCAATTGTAATATTAATACCGTTCAATGTAAAAGAGATAAAGAGAGAGAGCTTTGTTCTTCAAAACAGTGCAAATAATAATTGTATGTTTTAAAATTATTTTGACTATATAATACACAAGTAAGGAATCAACAAATGAAGAGAAAAAGAAGTATCCAATAAATAGAAAATAAATTTACCATCGAAATTTTGAAGTACTGTACCTCAAAATATGAATTTAAAAAAAAGTTTGTCGTCTTCAAAATTAAATGTATCCATTCAGAGAAAAATAAAAGTCTTTCTAGAAGTAGTTTTACATTGATAGCAAACTATATTTTGAAAAAAAGTTAAGGGTTACATTTAGAGATTGCTGAAAAGCCATATAATTCAACACCTTTTATCTATTCATATAGTTGACTTCCCAGTAAATCCAGTTCGCAAAACAATTAGAGTTGTTGATGGAGAAATATTACGATTATTTATAAAAAAAAATAAATTTATTCAAATGGTGTGAAATATATTTATATATCAATATAGTAAAGTACTTCTAATATTGATATTGTAACAATCACCATGACTGTAACTTTAACGGGACTGCTAATGCCACCTATGGTGACGTCAAAATGAATTCAAATTATAATTCAGAAAATTTTTAAATGTTTTATATTTAATGAAAAAAAAATTAACGTGTTCTTTCATAAAGATAAATAAATCAGTGGTAAAAATTAGAAATACCACTTACTAAAACTTTGATTCGTCCATTCAGCACGCATACTAAACCGGATTAGCTGATATAAGGCTTTTTCCTGGTTAAAAGTTAGTTACAATTGCAATTCGTCTTTCATGGGTAAAAGAAGAGATTTGAATAACTTTGAGCGCTGCACAATTCTAGGCCCCATAAGAGGCCATTTCAATCCATCTGAAGCCGCTAACCTTCTTGCCTTTTCTCGTACAACAGTATCGCCAGTCTTCAAAAAATGGGAGCTAAGGCAAAAAATATATTTCAAAAGGAAAGCGGAATATCGGATAGAAATCGCGCTTGATAATAAAAGGTGCCAGGTGACTGATAGGTATTATGTGCAGCATCAGAAGAGCTAAGATTCTTTAAAATGTAAAGCATTACAATTCATTTTCATCTAAAAGCATATTCGTTCACTCTGCAAGACGTATCTTAAAATGAAATGGTTGTAAGAGCGAGCGACCAACAAAAGTCCATATGATTTCGTTGTAAATAAGAAGAAAACGGATTTATGGGACCACAAAAAGCCGAAATCAGACACTTGATGAATGGAAGAAAGTTGACCAGTCTGCTGAGTCAAGATTGCTTCTCTTTGACATTGATGACAGGTTCAGTGTATAAAGCAAACAACTCGAAGCTACAGATCCGTCATACCACAGGTAGAATATTAAAGCAAGTGGTTGCGTGGAATCACGGTCTGGGGAAATTTTCCTCAAATACACTTAAACCCTTCGTTCCGTTGGAAACATCCGTCATACAGCGTCTATCTATACATCTTTACTGACAAGATACACTCGTTTATAGCCCTAATGTTTCTTGATAATCCCAGCTATTTCCAACAAGTCATTTCACCCTGTCACCGGGTTAGAAATATATCAAGTTTTAGTTTGATGAACATAATTTTAAATTTCGACTACTTCAATAGTCCCCTTAGTCATCTAATTTCAAGCCAACTGTGAATTGGTGGGACGAAGTTGAAAGATCTGTTAAAAGTTCCGAAATTTCACCTTCTAATATGAGGGAATTGAGCTCCCATTTCGTTAGCATGAGCTTATTATTCCTCAACGGTTTCAGCAACTTTTAATATTCCATCCTTAGAAAATATATCTACTGTTATCACATCTAGAGAAGGTCTCACTCGATATTAATGGTGAGTAGTAAAATGTTCGTAATTTCTTGAGTACTGACTGTAATACGGTAGAATTTTAAAGGGATAAAATGAACATATCATGAACATATTTGTAATTTAATTTCACGGAAAAGTGGCATGTAACTTAAATACTGCAAATGCTTATCTTTCAAATTTCAATTTCCTCTAATGATGTATCAAAGGGGGCTATTGCGTTTAATGCTATTAAACACACATTTATAAATTCCGAAAAAGACAAACAAGCTATTAAAAAATACAGTAAAAAAGGAAACAGAATAAGTCAATTTTTTCAAAGAAATGTCAATAATTCTTTTGAAGACGCAATGTAGAATGTTTCCCAGATAAAGCTGTTAGATACATTTTTAAAATAAACTGTAGAGGAATATTAAGGAAAAGTGTTAGGAATACTTATTCAATTTTGCAATTCAATTCAACAGCATCTGAAAATATTGTACATAATATAAAAATAATTCTGCAAAAGTTGTAGAGTTTGCATGTTATTTGTTATACTCGTGAAAAAAATTATGATACTTTAATAATATACCTTTGACCATATTAGAAAAAATCAGATATCATTCAATTATGCTTCCAAGTTTAAATAAAGCTTTTGATATTTTTAACGTCTTTTATGACTATACCAGACTTATTACAGGGATAACGGTTTCGGTTTTACTACTTTCATGCACTCTGAATCAATCAAAAAATTTCTTTCTTTGAAGAACAGATACTTGAAAAATGCTAGAAATGAGTTTTCTCTTTTAAAAAAAAAAACTGTATTTTCATTCTTTTTTTTTTTTATTCAATGCATGAATATTAGATATACCTTGTTTTATTCATACCAGCCTGTCATAATAGCTTTTGCAATTTAAAACATTAAGCACGTATTAACTTTCCTTTATACATTTAATACATGAACACGAGTAATTGAAATTTTCAAAATTTGAAAGTTTTTCTCAGAATATGCCGTATTTTGTGAATATTTTCTCCTAGTTTCATACAAATATACAGTCATTTCAACTTTTAATTGTATTTCATTAATTTTTCATTCTTAATTGTACTACAGAAATAGTGTAAGAGAAGTAAAAAACGAAAATTACTTATCAATACCACTATTTTAAGACTTCAAAAATTGCTTGGTTATAATTGTATAGATAATTTCTTTTGAATTATGTATAAGTGGATTTAATAATTAATGTTCGAATAAACTACTTAAATTACGCCTAAGAACCTTTACATAAATTTAGAATAATAACTAACTTTCGGAATTTTAAAAGTAAAAATCATTGAATTTTTATTCATATTTTCTTTAATCTTTACTCATATTGTAATCATTAAGCTAAGAATTCGACAAACAGATGTAAAATGTAAATGTAAGACATATATAATGTTCTTAAAACTTTAATAAATATTATATTCAGAATAAATTCTTATTTAATAGTTACAATGCATGCAAAAATGTGTCTCTTATCAAAGAGCTTCAATTTTCTACCATTAAGCTTTATGTTCTCTTAAATAATGTTATCTTAAGTAAGTGAGAAAAATCTTTGTTCAGATATTAAATTTTGATACAAATATTAAAGTAATTGTTTCAAAAAAACTTTTAAAATACATTTTCAGTACCTAAAATGAAATTAGCATATTTCCCTCATTTCTTTTAAGAAATGATAATGACATTCTTATTTCTTTCTGAAATAGCAATTACTTGGTGTCGTGACTGTCGAACTGAAAATGCTTTTTCTGGAAAAATTCAAGATTCTACAAATACTTATGAAGAATACGAAAAATGTTGGATAATTATAGTTCCAAGAGACAATTTTATTGCCATTACATTAAACAGCTTTACCTCAAGCGTAAGTATTTTAAGAACAATATCAGTAGTCCTTGGTAGAGGACATTAATTTTTTTTAATATAATAAACAATGAGTGAAAAAAAAATCTTTATCAACTTCGTTTATTATTTGTTTTATTTACTGTTCGCAACTCTTGCCACTAATAAAAACAAATATCGTGTGCATTGTTCTAATGTCTGATAGCTATCATGAAACTGCAGTTATCGTGAGTAGTTTTTTATATCAGGCGTAACGAAGAAGGAAAATTGTAGGCATAGGGTATTTGGAAATCCCGTCAGCGCATTCCTTTGAGTGTACAATGTTTTCCGAGACCTATGATACTATAAACATGATAGAGATATCAACGCCACTGAACGTAGGAAAAATTAACATAGTGTTAGGAACGTAAACATAATATTGTGTTAACTTTCTATTCGCTTAACTTGATGCTCGTCTAACATTCTACGAAACTCAATGTTACGCGAATGACAAAGTTGAGCAAGAACCTTGCCGATGTTAATAGTGACATCAAATAGAAAATGACATAAGCTAAAAGAAACCTAAAAGAGCTTTATATGCCTTTTACATATTTCAAGATTTCAGTATCAGTAGTCGAATCAAAGGAAATTCCTCAAACAACAACAACAACAATTCTGCAGGAAAAAATAAGATCTTTTGCACCGATTGCTTTCAGTTTTTTACTCTTGCTTCATATCAATTATCTACTTCGCTCAGTAATTTGCAAATTTACAAGCGAGATTGTTATCTTTGTAATTTAAACAATAACACAACTTTTTGTGAGGTTGACAATTAAGAGACTATGACAATTTCATCATAAACAAATAATTTTTTTGCCTCACAAATATAACTTTTCATTTTTTCAAAAAATACTAGAAATTGACTTTTTTTTTGTAATCGGTATTTTTAATAAAATTTGCCAGTTCCGTCAACGTCAACCAATTTTACTCAATACGTGACTGCTTGAGAAAATATTATATTTCGTGTATATTACGTTTCTATTTCTGAGTAAGGGTAAGCTGAGAAAAAAGCTGAGATTGTTTTAAATCATGTTTTATTTGATTTAAATAAGCACCAGCGAAAGAAAATGTTATTACTTATTTTCCTTTTATTAAGTGAGCGTTAGAATGTTTTTAATGTAGCTGTGTTAAGTTATAACATTTCGTTTTTCAGTATGAAAATGACAACATTTACGTGATGATCAGCGTTGCAGGAACAGGAGAAAAGTACAAATTTCTCAGTTCGGATAAAAATAGAAATCCCGTTACAGCTTTGAGTAATACTACCGTAATTTTTCATGGCAACAGATATGGAAATTATTATTCAATGAAATTTGATCTGACGTATAATATAAGTAAGTGATTTTTAATTATTTATAATAGAGGTCATAAATTAATTTTTCAATGGTCTATTGCATAATTATAACAAATGATTTATTTAATTCAGAACACACACACAAACATATATATATATACATATATATATGTTTGTGTGCGTGTGTGTGTGCGTATGTGTGTGCGTGCGTGTGTAAGGTGAAAGTATTTGATATTGAAAAGTAAGATGGAGAAGTACTGCACCTTTTAAATAGTTTATAGC
>BMAW01116731.1:178576-211268 GCA_019974015.1 Nephila pilipes
GCAAATACACAACCAATGTTTTGAACTTATCCAGTATGATCACCAGAGGTCGTTCTTGATCGCAGAAATCGCAAGTGATTGTTGATTTTAACAATATCGTTAGTAAGATGTCGTTAGTTATTTGCCAATTTAGACCACACATAAAATTTAAAGTAAAATTTGTATTGCACAAAATAAATGCTCTTTTCGCAGGAAAAGAGGAAGAAAATAAATGTTCTGATGAGCAATTTATTTTGTCTCATCGTGTTTTTAAAAACATCACTTGCTGATATAAGTGTTTAATCAATTTTATAATATGATTCAAATAATTAAATCTACACCTGTTGGCCACAATGTAAAATGCAACACCCAGAAGGACCAGAGAGGATATCACAGCGAAATTTATTTGGCAGATGATATGTTGTACAAAGATCAAACACAGATTGCTGTTTCTTGTGAAGGTGGATGACGACAAAATCATAGTTAGTGTAACCGCCATTGTTGGTTATAACCGCCACCTCGGCATAGAATCAAATAGGCTTTGATGTATCCTTAGTGCTCATACGCTTTTCAAAGTTGATCTATGTAGCAGCGGTGTATCCTGGCCAGTCGTTGTAAAAGCGGGACCAGCCACGTTTCCTGATTAAGATAGGATTCGGAGAACAAGCAGGCCAATTGGCAGGTCAATATGATTGCAAGAACTCTTGAACATTGTGTTACGTTTCATCTGCGCATTATCCTTGTTGAAGATGGCAAGCGCTGGAAGGTATGGAGATCACGGCCCACACCTCAGATCAGGCTACCCAGTGTACCGGTAAGTGTTCAGAAGTGGTGTGGGAGGAAATCCAATACCACCCCCAAACCATGATACTGGGTGCAGGGACTATGGCGTTGCATAGCAACAGTTCAGTAGCCTTCTCTGCCTTGCTCCAATGTGATTGTGAGATCCACTTTAAATTCAGTTATTATGTTAAAAGCAAAACAATTATTTAAATCTCTATTATTTTGTTATGTGGAATTTATTTATCATTGTTGCACTTTGTCACCGTGAACTGAAACGATTTTGAAAAAGCATATTATTTTGGTAATGCTGTAACAAGGAAGCGTTCGTTCTGTTTTGTTTACTTAACAGTATTCCATGAAGTCATATAACCAGGGTAGCCCTTGGACTCTAGTTGGAGTACAAGTTAGACTTGTGAAATAAAATGAGGACGGTATTAATAGTTTGGAGTATTAATTTTCAATTACAAGAAACTTCTTTTTTATTTTATTTATTATCATGTCCGCGAGACAGGACTATTAAGTGTCAATATGTTACACTGTTAAAGGCTTCAAGAAAGAAGAAGACCAATGAGTTTGTAAATAAGAGATCAATGAGGACTTTACTGCTATTACTATATTCAATAATTGAAAGATGCAATTTTAAACAGTAAAGAATATAAAATGATCCGGACTTCGAAAACAGTAACCGTACTAGCCAAGCCAAACTGTTTCTGGAAAGGCAGGAAAAGAAGAAACGCCAAGACTTGAAGAGAGAAGGTGCCAAGAAGAAGAGAGAAAGCTAAGAAGAGAGAAAGCGCCAAGATGAAGAAAAGAGAACGACAAAGACAACATGAACTGATTTGGCGAGATTGCGGACAGTTTTAGATGTTCTAGGATGATCAAACCCAGAGCTGGCAATGTAAAAAGAAATTTCACTACCTAAGTTAGAATTACATGCCATTTTCGGGAGATTTAAAAGGATTATCTTTTGAGCCATTTCGAACATGTTCATAATGATGTTGATATAGCACCAGAAATAAATTTCAACATTTAGTAAAGCAACCGTTAAGGGCTCACGCGCTCGAGGTAGTGGAAAGTTTTCCACCACCGGCGCCAACTACACTAAAGCGAAGCTGAATCTTTAAAAAATCACGTTGCAGAACTGATTTTATTTATAGGAATCTTAAGTCAGCGAGATTTTAAAATTGGTTTTACAAAACGCTTCGCAAAGTTTGACTGTTAATTTATGTACGCTGTATGACCAATTGAGTCTCAGATTAGGTACGTTAGGAGATACTTGGAGTAACAACGGATAAAAGTTGCTCTCATCCTTGGTTGAGCCATGCTTACTGAAGCTATACTAAGAGCATGGCAAAAGACAAAGAGGTCCTGATTAAATCGAAGTGGTTGTCCACAAGAAAGGCTTAGTAGCTTACTAAAATCTGAAGTAGAATCAGAAGAAAGACGAGTTTTAAGACGGTGGGTTTCGGTTTTAAACAAAAAGAAATAATTGATTGGCTTAGAAATAAGAAATTTGAACCAAGAGTAAAACAAATAGAACACCCACCCTCACCCGGTCTTTATCAATCCTCATGAAACCAAAACGTCATGTGGTGCTTATGAGAAAACTCATCCCAGTGCAGACTGTTTTTCTGCACAAAAAATGAGTTTAGATGAAAAAATGGAGGGGAAAAAAATTGTTGTTTTGCCTGGTTCAATTCCTGGTCACCCCCGTCCGAAAATGTTGTTCATTTTTTGAGATGTGTAATTTTAGGAAGAAAACATGTTCCTTGATGCGAAATAAACGAGTCAAGAAAAATTATTTCCCAAGAAGAAGGAAGAAGTTGAAGTTTTCAACGTGGTCAACATGTCCAACCTGAGTGTGGGTCCTAAAGTGTTTTACAGACTTGCTCATATCAGATAAAAGAAAAAATTCAGAAAGTGAATTGTTCCCTGGACACCGACCTGCAAAAGTCTTCATTGTAAAGTCTTGCCGAAGAATGGATACGTCTCGTAAAGAAAACCTGGGTACATTCAATTCTGTTTGGTGGATTTCAAATCTGTTAGAATTTTTTACATACATGTTATAGAAATTAGGTTGTTAAGAACACCTTTGCATGCAACTTTGAAGCTTTGACTGTGTATTATTTGTACGATGTATCACCCAGAACTCCGGGCCTTGGTTAAAAGAGAGTCAAGAAAGGGATATAACATTATGATGTTGAGAAAACCACAACCTGTACAAGTACTTATAGGATTGATTTGGAAAGATTTTGCATCGGTCAGCTAGGGTCTTACTCATGCGGATTAGTAACCATTGAAACTTGTTTTGGGTGACTTTGTTAGGGAAAGTCTTGATAGTAAAGTTACTACAAGCAATGCCATGTTAGTGACATCACTTTTCAAAGAGTTTGACATTTCAGACTTGAAAACTGGGATTCTATTGAATCAAGGGATCCTTTGAAAAGCTGTCTAAAAAAAAAGAGCAAGAGGATCGACTAATGAAAATTTTCTTCAAACTGGTTGTAGGGTACAAGTGAAGATAACGCTATGAAGTTCATTTGTCTTTGTTAGATAACTGTGTGTCCTTACCTGATAATTTTGGAGCAAGCTAAAAGAAGGTTAGACACCTACAACCAAGAAGTTATTCCAGAAATTTGTACGATAGTTAAGAGGGTTATTGAATGGCTGCGTGAAGAATTATCGAAGAAGTACCACCAAGATAAAGATTTGCCTGCTAATTCATTCACCACAGACCTACATCGCTAGTAACACAACCCTATTCGCCCGGTTTTGATGATCTGCTGTTCGAATCAAAGGATCCGTCACTAAATGACTCCCCTTACATAGTGGTCCAACTTGATTGAGCTCATTCCTGATATTTTGCTGCGTTTTCAGGAAAAGAAGATTGGTGTAATCGCAGACATAGAAAGCCTTTTGCACTAGGCCTCTGTGAGAAGACAGACTTCAGATTTCTATGGTGTGGATAAATAAGGCCTGCAAAGACTACAGGTTTTTCGGCATGCCAGAGTAGTTCTGCAGCAGTCCTTTTCACTAGGAGCTGTATTGAAGTATCATCTTGAAACAAAATACTGACGTTGATCCTTTGATACCAGTTGTTCAGATGCTTTATTGAGTAATTCCTCACCGTCTCTTCTTTCCTGATCATTAAAGATGAAAACAGTCTATTTTCGTGAATAACAGAGTCCATGAACATGAAAATATTAGCCAAGTTTTTTCTGCGTCATATTTCTGGATTTGAAAATACAACTGATTTACCTCCTGAGTAAAGGCATTTAGCAAGTGAAAAATAGATGGTGGGAGGGCCAAAATGGCTTACTTTATTTGTAGACGAAGGACCATGCAATGAATAATAGAAAAGGAAAAGCTCACTATTAGCTTTGGTGTCTGTAAATCAAGATTCATCTGCAGGCTGGTTTTATCAGCGCTTTTCAAAATATGAGAGACAGAAGTTAGTGGGGTGGATTTGAGATTTGTAATGAGCTGCAGATGCGATACCAGCTAAGGAAAGGGAAGCTTAGATGCTGAAGAATACAGGGCAGCAGAGAAACAAGTGATAAAATTGGTCCAGTCGACCTTTTGTGAACGATATGATGCAAACTAAAAAAACTTTGAGTGCGTATAAGGATGCCGATGGAATACGGCTCAAGACGAAAATAATTTTCCGTCAGGATACAGAAGATTTTGAACCAGCTGTTCTCCGTCCAATCATAAAGTTGTCGAAAGACACATTTTTCTCACCATATCAAAATAATCATGTTGGAACCAAATTTACTTAATATTTTGAGAGAAATATTTTTTGGATTTTGAGTGGAAGAAAAACAGCGTTCTATTATCTCAAATGTCGTTTGCAAGATTTTCTTCAAATGTTGTGATGTTGTACCTGCTCCTTTGCCTGAAGATCGAATACGACAGCAAACGTGTTCGAGATCTGTGGAATTAACCTTGGCGGACCTTATTTTTAAAAAGAGAAGGCGTGGGTAGCGCATTTTCTTACATGCGCCATATATAGAGCTGTCCACTTAGAGTTGTTTCATCGCTATCGACCGAAAGCTTTTTGCTAATTCTACGGCGAAAGATTTATAGCTCGAGAGAGGCTGATATAAAACCATGTACTGTGATAATGGTACCAATTTTTTTCTAATGTGCTTAGAAGTTTAGGATTGGGGCCGCATTTGTAGCGACAATGCTCTCGTCCAATTAAGTGGAAATTTAATCCCCCTCTTCACCATGGTGGGTGGATGGTGGGAGAGACTAATTAGGCATTCTTAAAAGGTTTGAGAGAAGAATACTTGAAGAGTAATTTCTTTTGCATTCGAGAGTTAACAACAAATATTTGTGATTGAATCTGTAATCAAACTCATTCCTTTGACTTACATCGACGAATGACTGTGAATTTGTTCCACTTACCCCCGATGTTTCTTCAGATATCAAAAAAACTCTGGTGTTCTAGACTGTAATGGGCAGACCATAAAAGTCTCAACCATCGTGTCAAATACAGGTTAGCTTTTGCAGAAGGACATTCAAGAGGTTCAGGTCCAAATATCTTGATCTTTTTGATAAGGCCGGAAAAGACTAGAACTTCGATGATAGCTCCCCGGGACATTGTTCTCAAAAGTGACAACGCCAATCGAATAGATCATTACTGGGGAAAGTGACAGAAATTCTGCCAGGGAAGACGGTGTGTCGACTCATTAGAACATCTGCGAGAAATTCTGCGTCCACCAGCGCGTGTCTTCCTTTGCTAAAAATTCTACAATGAAGTTGTTTCAGCGAAACACTAAAAATGTTTTAATTCTGAAGTTATAGTGTGGTGTACTTGGTTAGTGGACTTGCAAAGACTTGGTCATTCATCCCATGGTTGCTTTGTTGTTTTATTGATCAAAATCGAAAACTGTTTAGACTAGAAATAATGTCAGCATTTCAAAATCTATAACAGATTGAAAGTTTCTAAAAGTCCAAATGTGAACATGCATGTTCCTGCTATTTCCTGCAACTACTTGGGATCAGATAAGCGTGAATCATTGGTGCATTGCAGGATTTTTACACTCTTGCATCTCAAGTCCTTGAAATATGTGGATTTCTATATGACAGATTCAAAGACTAACTAATATTTAAAATTGTGTATGTTGTCGACAGTATCACTACGAAGTGCATGGACACATCCCAGAAAAAGAGTGAGTACAGACTTGAAATTTAAAAAAGGCCAAAAACGCCTTGATGGAAAAGGAAAAATTACTGATGTAATAATAGAAAAGTTCAAAAATTATTATAATAGCTATTTAAAATAAAACTCATAACACTGAAAAGTGCTATTAGAGGCATTTTTTCTGCTGTTGAAGCCATTAAAAAATGTCATGCACGGGCAGTGTCTAACACGAAATGATAGTCGAGATGCGTCTCATCGAGCAAAGACCCACCTTTTGGAAAAAAAAAGACAAACCTTATCAAACTTGTAAACATGGTGTAAACTTGTGCAAGAAATTGTTGGATAAGAAGTTATTGAGAAGTGTCTACATGATAAGACCCAAGATGCGAAAGCATCATTTAACAGTTGTGGCAAATTATTCTTAAGAAACTTTTACAGAGCTAAAGATAAACATATCGTTATACTTTTTTTTTTAACAAAGGTTTCAAAGATACTTTTAGATGTTTTAAAAAAACCCTTTGGCATAAATACCTATTAGTATACTCTGCGTGACTTCAGATCTTTGACACCCTTTGTGTCAAAGGATTCGAAGCGACATTCTTTGCATCACACAAAATCAGCCAGAAATAATAAGGCCCGTAAAGAAAAGGAAGTTTAATTAAAAAAAACCAAAAGTGAAGGTAAAGTATAAAGATGGAGGAATTTAATTATAAGGTGTTTATAATTTGTTTCGGGGAATCGCATTTATAAAGTTTAACTCTTTCTTACAAAAAAATTTTATTTTTATAAATTTGATGATATCCAAAACGTGACATATCTAGAGAGACAATGCATGGAATTTCGGGAATGTTTAGATTGTGTTAGTTAGGGAATACTAAAATAAGAAATTACTAAATTTTAGGGACGTTATATTTTGATTCCCTTCAAAAAAGTATTGAATAATTGTCATGAACTAGACTATGTAATCTTTTAATTTAATTGAAATTAAATAAAGAAGTTTCTAATCCTTCATTATAAATAATATATTCAAAATGTATTGCAGCAAATGTTTTTGGTAAATTTAATTTTTTTTTTAAATAGTTTTGAAAATATTCCAAAATGTACTTAAACTTCTTTTGAAATTTAAACTTTTTATGAAAATAATCACACACACACACATATATATATATATATATATATAATTTCTAACTGCATTTTATTATTGGTAAAAAGTGAAAATAAAGATACAAACATTATGGAATGTTGAAAATGTTAAAAAAGAAAGATACCTGAACGAAACCTTAACTATAATAAAAAAGAAATCATATCATGAGACTGACATGTTATGAACAAATTATTAGCATTTAAGGATCGCACACCCCAAAAAAATTTTTAAATATGTGACTTTTAGCAACTACTAATAACTGTCACCTCATCGAACTACTTCAGCAATGCAAATATATACATTAAAAAAAAGTCATCAATTAAAATGGAAAAGATGATTAATAACAAAAATTCTAAAGAATTTTCTATTAAATTAATTTCTATTAAAGGTTTTTATATAATAACTTATAGTTATACTATTAAAATAGTTATTAATTTTTTTTTTAATTTTAAAACCAGAAAAATTCCTTTCTCCCGGAAAGCTACAGGCTAAGTTATTCTTTTATTCTTGGCAATCTAACAAAGTCTGTCATTTTGCTAAGAATATACTTCTATTCATTAATATACAAATCAGTATGGCTTTTATAAAAAGTTTTCCGTTGTTGATCTGAAATAACCACAAGGCTCATCTGGAGCATATTGGTGTTGTTTTGATAGTGTGTGCCTGACGGGCTTACAAACAAACTTTCTTCTTTCACACTTTCCTTCACTCATCAATCTGCTACAGTTGTAAATCAACGACAGAATGTCTAAGAAAGTATTCAACCGCCCCCCCCTCAAGGCATACTAGGTATATTCCATTAGGATCATCCTGAGATCTATTTAACATTACGAGGTCCGTCACCACATCTCTTGTTGCTCTTAGAACCACGTTAATAAAACCAAAACACAAAACGCTCTAACTATCATATAAACATGTACCAGATGACACTGTTGGGCCTACATGATGTCGAAACCAAAAAAAAGAGTAAATTACTCCTTTGATAAACACACACATGAAAAGTTCAGAAAACTTTATGTCAATCATAGAAATCGTTGCTACAAAACAACTGGAGAATATTTCATTGTATGTCTACCATAAGAAACTAATCTTGTAAATTAATTTCAAACAGTAAATTGTGGCAGAAAGTGTGAAAAAACTGCATTTGAAAATAAATAATGTAAATAATTATTTTTGTTGTCGTAAATACTTCCTCGATTCTTCCAAAAGTAAACAGCCATTCTTTAATTAGGTGATTTTTGACGGCTGTTTTCTGATTAACTGTGGACATTAGGTATTTACAGATCGTGAAATTATTTGGGATTTTTGTCAGTTTTTTATCATATAATGCATTTGAAATAATTGGATAAATTATTTATCTTTCATTTCATTTGTCTTATCTTTTCATTCGATTTAACAATGGTTTAGCATATTAATGCAATATTTATTACGTCCAAGACAAACTACATTTTGCTTTGGAAAGAAAATAGCGTAAAAAATGCTGAATTCAACCAAATAAGTTATTTTTTAAATTGATTTTTCCGATGATAATGAGAAAATATTATCTAATTTGAATATACTTTAGTTACAGTTTTAAATAGTTTTTATTGCTTAAAAAATATATTTAACAATTTATATTGCTTTAATTTTCTGTAGTTGATAGATAAAATACTCTTGTGTTTTATATGTATGATAATAGAGGCACTTTATAAACAGTTATATATATTATCTTGTGTGAATTGCTTAGAAAGCTACTAATATTTTGTAAGACTATTCAATTTTAATTTTCATTAGAAAAAATGTACTGTTAATATTACATCCTTAGCTTTCAAATTCTTGGCATTCAAGTCTTGAATAAACCAGTCAGTTTTTTTTTTTTTCCTTTCAGAAACCCTTGAATGCAGTAATAAGGATAGTTTTCAATGTGATGATACTGTGACCTCGGTCCAAAGTATGATGGTGTCAAAGACTGTAAAAAATGGTTCTGATGAGTTGGGTGTGGTAAGAGGTTCTAATTAATCTAGACTTAAGAATATAGCATTGATATTCCGTTATATATATTTTTTTATAAAGTAGTATATTTTGTTTTAATTGTCCAGCCACTATTTACAAATACTCTTTCTTCAGAAAATACACTGCAATAAGGGCTTGGATATAAAACTTATTTTAACCAATAGCATATATTTTAAGATGATTCAAATAGTAAAAAACTAACTTCAAGTTTACATGTAGATAAAAAAAGGCTTTACTCCACTTTGTAAAATAATGTTTATATGGATTCAAAAGATATATCCACAGTGTATTATAACTATATATTTAAAAAATTAGTAAAAACTTTCAATGTAAAACTTACCAATATCTATATATTTAATCTGATGGGATTATATGAGATGTTAGCATTACTATATTATCAGCAATGTATTTAATAAAAAGAGAATATTTAGAAACCAAGGATTATTTATCATCAATGATAGAAGTTTTACGGGACAAATAATATACTATTTATTGAGCTCAAAACCTCATCGAGCAAACATGGTACATTGTGTCTTCCAAGAATTTTCTTAAACAAAAAAATATGTTTTTAAACAAAAAAAAAGAAAAGTCATTTAATTAGGTATTTAGTGATTCTGATATTTATTAGACAGCAAATATGAAATACGAAAAGGTAGCATCCTGTAACTGAAACTTGTGCAAACACATAAGATATACAGGCATTTATAATGCTAAGCAATGTATATGGAAATCCACACTAGTAACTCTCAAAAAATAATAAAAGAAAATTCAAACAGAGTTGAAGCTAAGCGATGCAGCACTGGGTGATATCCTGTTGTTATTTATGAAACTATTAAACTTACATGATCGTAAAAAACATAGTAATCATGGTGGGGAACAATTTTCTTAATTACAAATAGTACTTTTTTTTCACTGAAACCCACATTATCTTTCAGAGGAATAGTGTGGCCTGTGTTGGACGCAACTAATTCACTGATTGAAATATAGAATTTTCTATAGATGAAAAATATAATATGCAATAAGTGGTCAAAGTTTTGGGTTGCAAAGGCAATTACAGTAATCGTTTGAAAATCTGATGAGAACAAAACATCTTGGCCAGTGACCCATACCACAATATCCAAAATCCTAGTTTAAGACATATTATACGACAATCCAACGATGCCCAAATGATTTAACGTCGTTTTCTATCAAGAAGAATTTCAATTATAACTGACCACATATTTGACTTCAATACTATGTACACATGTGATCTAATCTGCATAAACCATTAGTAATACATACAAATAAATGGCCAAACAATATTTATTCTAAGAAAATAATGATTATGAAACACACAATAATCGCATTTGAATCTAGAAGATAAACCGGAGTGAATTCGTATTCCAGTATCGCTATGATTGTATGGAATGGTATCTCGAATATGTTACTAACTCACTTGCATAATGTAGTGTATTCAATATTTATGAGACATGCCCTGATATACTTATTGCTAAGAGCATTGATAAATTGACTATTCAAATATAACAACAGAAAAATCTGTCAATTTATGGAAGTAAGAATATATTTAATGCACAATTAAAATGTATTTGATTCTTGCATTAAGAGTGCTGCAACCGTTCGTTCTGTTATATTGTCAAAAGGTACTGAATAAATTTGAAAATTTCACACATCTTCTATTTCTGAATACAATTATTTCATAGAAATAAAGAAATGGCATTTAAAAATGTGTTATTTTGGAAGGAAAAATAAACGTTGAGTTAAATGTAATGCCATAGTTCGGCCTTGAGCTACACGGAATGTTAGATGATATTGTCTTTATTAATATGTGAAAAATAAAACATCACATTTCCAGATCCATTTAAAACATTTTTGTAGGAAAAATAGACATTTGTTGGTAGGCTCCTTACCCACATGAACAGTTGGGACAATTATGGTTGTTGTCTGTCATTATTCAGCTCTGAGCCATATCTCATTCTAATAATATATTAATCAAAAGTTACAAATGCAATTGAAGCAGACTTGAATAAAACAAGTTCTTTTATTAATTATCACTGCAGAAAATCTAAGGTTTCTACACCAGAACCAACCTAATCTTACAATTCTAAGATTTAAATAAGAAATATCTTTACCAGACCACTCTTTCACTTCATAACATCTTTCGTCTTCATAACTAGATTAAAAGCGTTGAAACCTCTTCTTCCACAAAACCAAAACGAATTTCAACTACCACCAATTCTTTAAAGGAAAGATCCCATCTTCTATCAATTCTTCATTTTTCATTACTTGTATATCATTTATATATAAGCATCTAAATTACTTCACTTATCCTCAGTCTAATTTACATACCATGCTTTTTTCGGTTGAAGAAAGTTTTATACAATACAACTTGATAAAGTTTATATATTATATAAACTTGAATAGCCTAACCTCCCTGTAAAATTATGTAATTTAATGCTTGTTCAAAATATTTATATCGCTTATAAACATCTCATAATGTACCATACATATATGTTTTTTTTTTTTTATAAAAGTAATGGATTTCAAAACAATGTACGTGATTGACAGATTTTTTTTTATAAATAAAACTGTAGTCTACGAATGTTCATTTACTGAGTAGTATTTATAAAAAAACTAAATTTATCGAAAACATATCTAATTGCTAAAGCTTTTAAATGAAAAACTTCTTTCCCATTTTGTATTTTATTCATCGTAATTGAAAATGTAACTAACTTCTACAGAGTTTTAGCTATCGAAGGAGTAAAAGAGTTTCGTGAAAGAAACGCAGTCAATTGGTTGGAAAACAACAAACATTCCTTGAACGGAGTAAGATATGCTGGTACGTTGTGTTCTAGTATTCCAGATGTTAATCACGAAGAACGAGTTCAGCAGAGCCAATGGCTACAAGTAGAAACTCTAAGACTGCTCTTGGTCTCTATTGATAGAAAACTTATTCTTTGAGTTAGAAAAAACTTTGAAAGCAATAAAAAAAAAGTAAGATCGGAATAAGTTACAACATTTATATTGCAATCCATACAACGAGATTCAATGTTGTGTTTTTACATTTTAACAAATGCTTTACTTTCAGGAAAATATTAACTGTATATATAACTGTTTTGGGTACATGGGTATTATCACAACTATGTTGCTGGATGTCGTTACAGTTTTACAGGTGAAAAGAAATCTCTGAAAGTCTAACGTCACTGCTTCAGCACCGCGAGAGATTTCAAGATCTAATTTAGCAAACAATCACTACTTTTGTCAGAGTTGGCTTCCTAACCTTCATACATGCAATTTTTTCCACTTCTTTTCTTTAATATACTAATGAAGATGTAGATATGCAATTGGAAGTTTAGATCCATGTGCCAAGAAAGTATAATATAATCTTACTGAATTATATATTCAAAATGGAATTATTGATTACAAATATAATTCTTGTCCAGGGAAATGGTATAAAAGCAAGAAAATGGAAAGAACACGAGATTTAATAAAATGTCGCAAAAATGCATAGAGAGAAACGACTTCGTACTATTTGAATCATATGTAGTATATACATATGGTCCTGCATGATCAAGACATACATAACATTTGATGGAATATTATTCTTAAATTTTTTTTCATAATAAAAGTTCAACAGTAGAAAAGACTGGAACCCACTTAAAAACTTAAAATTTTCAAGAAAATAAATTCAATGCTAATTAAACTTTTCTGTAAATAAACATGCATGCATGTTATGAGCTTGAAGAGCTACCTTAAAAACTCAAACTAGCAATAAATTATCGCTGAGAAATGAAGTATTGAAACCATATATATATATATATATATGACCTCAGTATATGGAGACATTTCCAGCCATCCGGCATTATTAAATAGAAGCAAAACAAACATTCTCCGAAACGTTTTAATATAGATGTGCTGAATTTTTAGATGTAAGGAATAAATGTAAATTGTGAATTTTGCAGGCGCCTTTACGATCGATGCCATAATGAGAAAAGAATTGTTTCGCAAATCATTATAATTCTTCGGTTCTAAGAAGCTCATTTTAAAATGAAAGTGCTATATCATAAATAATGCTTACAACTTTTTTTCGACCTTCTAAATTCGTTAAATAATGACATAAATTAAAAGCGATAATCAAGTATTCTGAATTTTCTGTTTTGATATCCACTAATCATTTAAGTTTCTTTTGCACTTGCGACTTATTCCTTAAGATTAAATTAAGAAAAATATTACTGTTTTAATAATTCACCGACGAAAGGCCAAATACCAAACGATATAGAATCTGATTTTTGGCAAATTGAACCACTTCGTTGAATTTTCCTTCTCGTAATCTTTTGTTTCTGATCTTCTACAAATAGTGGAGTTGAGTATGTTCATCAATGCACTTATTGTCACCCACATCCCCTGATAGCTACTTTTATGGAAACGATTTGATAAAAGCGTCCAAGACGCAAGTGAGCAATCTCAAAAAACTTCACGCATCCATTGGTTTATTTGGTCTGCAACGCAAAATGAGACATGGCCTTCAAAAAGCAGATTCCGACGGACATTCTAGACAGCGATACAGACATCCTTTCGTGAAAGGTATGTTTTAGGTATTAGACTACTCTCTTTATTAACGTAATACCCTAATAGGCATGCGATACAAATTCTAAGTTAGTAATATACAATTGTATATCATACATATTCCAGAATAATAAGGATATTTAACCTTTAAGTAATTTAATGCATTATTTACAATGAAACGTAATAATTAGAATAATGTGACAACCTGTGAAAGAAGAATTCAAAAAATAATTGGGTTTCAGAAAGTATAGACTTCATTTTTCAACCAAAATTTTCAAGTTCTTCCATATAAATGGTAGACACTGGCAACAGGGATGCTCGTAAACTGATAAGAAGTCGTTCGGGTACTTATATAACTCAAATAAAAAACAACCTTCAGATAGAAAAAAAATGAAGAATTTTAATGAAATACACTTGAAGCTTACTTAGAATGATTCATGTGTGTTGAATGTACTCAGCCTCCAGGTATGACCTGATTCAACCTAAATTCTGCAACAAAATATACAGAATGCTTAGCAAAACGAATATCCTATACTTTTTGAACAGCCTTTTAAAACTAATTGGTTAACAATTTTTTGACATAATAAATTAAAACTAACACTTTAAATGTATAAAAGTATAAATCTTATAATGTGACGCTACCAAACACAAACGATCCAGTAGATAACTGAACTCCTCCCACACTTTTCACCATGATCAAAAAAGCTATAATTTCAATGGCAGAAGCTATAAAAAGTTTAGTCTAAATTATAGCTACCAGTACCCCTCTTTTGTTGCCATGAAGACTGTATTAAATATTTATACAAGAATAAATTAAAATTTATGTAGTTCAAAGGTGGAAAAATTCAAGCAGAGTAATCCTGGCTTCTTGAGGGGTCAATGATTGAGAAGGATCATCACTACCTTTTTTTTTCACTTAACTAACAGTAGTAGACTTATCATTTACACAGAAACTATAGAGTGTTGAGGAAAATGATTAATTTTTTAAACACAAGTTACGTTAAAAAAAATATATTATTAACTTTCCAAAAATTGTCTTATTTAGCCAAATATAGATTGTTATTCCATATCGTAATTTGTCTTTAGCAAAATGAAAAGGTCCTAAAAAAATGTACAGTAAAAACCAAATACAATACTTCATATATTTAAAGTACAGCCATTGAAGTGGTGACGGTCTTACGATTAATTTATTTTGTGCCCTATCACAGATAGATTCTTGGCTATTTTTATCAGACATTGGATTACTTACATGATATGCTGTTAGATTTACTGGGTCACAGAAGTATTAGAAGAACAGAGCCTCTTTTTCCAATAGGGATTAGATCAGGTTATCGACTCTATGGAGACTACATAGCTGAATATTTAAAATTATTATAGGCTTAAGGTGTTATATTTTAAATTAAATTGTCGTTAAAGGGCTGTAAACTTTTCTTTAGTTTTGTAACAATAGCTGTTCAAAATCAATAATTTTCCTAAACACCTCATGAAGAAGAAAAAACATTTCCACATACACATTTTAAGTATTGTTAAAGAGAAAATACTGAAATGATTTTTTTGAAAAATAAAGTTTTATGTATAGTACTATAAAATAGTGTGTAAATATTCATATAAAAGAATCAAAATAAATTTGTAAATCACAAATAGTATGAGAATATTTTAAATTGAATAGGTGTTCATCACTTGCTTCAAATGTTATGGAGATTAATTTAAATATAAAACATACATAAAAAACTGGCTTTTATCTATATCAATTTTTTTGCAACTTTTTTTACTGATGAATTTTATTGTATTAAAAATGATACGTTCTGTTTCAGAAGATTTTAATGAATGCATAATAATCTGAACATTCATTTCCTGATGTTTACCTTAATTTGTTTTCCTGAGGATCTCTCAAGCTTATGGTAATTTTGGCATTTTCTTGCAAAGACCAAAGTAGTTACTCCAACAACATTTCCAATAAATTATCAACAAATTTAACTTTGTATCAGACACAGTTGAACCTTTTTAAAAGACCCAACTTCCAAGATGGCTTTGGAAACAAGTCTTGTTCATATTCAATTTAATGCAAAAAAGTAAGTATGAAGAATCAATGTAAAATAGTGTGCACATTGCATAACTCTTTGAACGCATAACTATTTAAATATTCTCAAAGGAATCGAATTAGATAGGAACAGAAATAAAATTCAGAATCAAATGTTGAAAGAGTTTGCAAAGATTTTAGTAGGGAAACTCTTTTCTCTCTCTCAATAAAGTTAAGTGACCATCCTCAGCAAAAGCGTTCATATCTGATGTAATTTACTCATAACTGCAGTTGGAGCCGCTAATGCTCTCAATATTCAAAACAAAGAAAAAAACTATAATTTTTTATATACCACTGTCGCAAACTTCAATAAACTTCATCCTGCAGACATTCTTTTACATTTAGAATTATTTTGAGCAATAAAGAAATTATATTTTACAATATAACAGGAATTTAAAACAATTCAAAAGAGTGTGGATTCTTTTCAAACGAAACAAGTTTCAGGACCCACACATTAAACTTAAATATAAACTAGTGAAGATTTTGAAATCATTTTCTTAAATTAGTTGAATAAGGTTAGTAATACTAATTGATGAAGAATATACAGCTGCTCTGGGAACCCACCACCATCACAATGATCGTTACAAACACAAATATACATTGAGAGGAAACAACTGAGATGAGAAATAAATTTTCCAGAACTGAATAAACTATTTATCCTGTTATTGATGAGATAAAACCTAAAAGAACAAAACAAATGAAAAACACTAAAATCATCTGCAAACCAAGACCAACCAAAAGATGAACAGGAGATACGATCATAAGCAGAGTCTGCATCAGAAAACATAAAATTTATGATGGTATGAATATAAACTTAACGATAGCAACAGTAGCCAAGGACTCCCTAGAAAAGAAAACCAGCGAAAAAGAATATAGTAGAGATCCCGTACGTTCCAAAATGTCAAAACAATACCAGTAAACCAGTCATTTTTCAGGCCCATAATACCCAATAAGAAGACTGCACCTGAGCTATTCTTCATACGTCCTGGGGAGCTGGTAAAGTTTTTAATTTTTTGTTGAAGGTACCTGAAAATTCATTCAAACAGATCTCAACCTCCTAAATGTAGCAGCCATATTGAAGCACAATACTACATATCACTGCTGTCACACACACACGGCAAGGAAGCTAAAATTTCTAATTTTAGTTCTGGCAGCAGTTCTTGCCTTTAGATGCTGTTCTCACCAAATAACCTTCAGTAGAATGTACTAAGCTGGTGGCCCAGTCTAACACTCCTTGAGAACATGGCACAGGAACTGAAATCACACCAATCGACTGAATTGATAGGTCGAACCATCCTGTCCAGCTCAGTGGTGAGTAGGACAGAACAAAATCTCTAAACAGACTGGCATAACTGAGTTCAACTTAACTCGTTATGCTTTCCATCCAGTTTTCCTCAGAATGGGTATAGTTTTGTCAGCCCTGACTGATTTAGTAGCAATAATGTAACGAACAAATTAGTGACATCACTTTTCGCTAAAGAGTTTGACATTTCAGACTTCTGAAAACTGGATTCTATTGGAATCAAGGATCCTTTTGAAAAGCTGTCTAAAAAAGAGCAAGAGGATTTGACTACTGAAAATTTTCTTCAAACTGTTAGGTACAATGAAGATAATCGCTATGAAGTTCATTTGCCTTGGTTAGATAACTGTGTGCCCTTACCTGATAATTTTGAGCAAGCTAAAAGAAGGTTAGACACCACAACCAAGAAGTTATTTCAGGAAAATTTGTACGATAGTTATGAGGGCATATTTTTCGAATGGCTGCGTGAAGGAATTATCGAAGAAGTACCAATTGAAGATAAAGATTTGCCTGCTAATTATCTACCTCACAGACCTGTTATCAAAGTTAGTAACACAACTCCTATTCGCCCGGTTTTTGATGCATCTGCTCGAATCAAAGGACATCCGTCACTAAATGACTCCTTACATAGTGGTCCAAACTTGATTGAGCTCATTCCTGATATTTTGCTGCGTTTTCGAGAAAAGAAGATTGGTGTAATCGCAGACATATAGAAAGCCTTTTTGCAAATTAGCCTCTGTAGAGAAGACAGAGACTTCTTGAGATTTCTATGGTGGACAAATAAGGCCTGCAAAGACTACAGGTTTTTTCGGCATGCCAGAGTAGTTCGCAGCAGTCCTTTTCTACTAGGAGCTGTATTGAAGTATCATCTTGAACAAAATACTGACGTTGATCCTTTGATAACTAGTTGTCTTTTAAAGAGTTTTATGTAGACAATCTTGTAACCAGCGTCCACAGTGAATTAGATTTGCAGCGAGTGATAAGTGTTTCTAATGAGTTATTAAAAAAAGGTGGTTTCATTCTGCGGGATTGGGAATCTTCACTAACAGAGGATGGAAGATCCTTCAAAACAGATCTGTTAGGCCTTCAATGGAATAAAATTGAAGATTGTTTTTCGCTAAATATCAGCTGGTTGAAAGAAGTAAATGTCGACAACATTACTAAACGTACAATATTATCAGTTACTCACAAAATGTTTGATCCATTTTGATTTGTGTCTCCTGTAATGCTTTGTCCCAAAATTATGCTACAAAAAACCTGGAAATTATCATTGGAATGGGACGAAGAAATCACTGGATCCCTGAGACAAGAATTTTTACAATGGTTTAGGGAACTAAAAGTATTGGAAAATGTTACCGTTCCTCGCTGGATCAACGTTAATCCAGAAAATATGAAGAACTTCTCCATTCATACCTTTTGTGACGCAAGTAGAGATGCATATGCCGCCGTTACGTATCTTGTACAAGAGGGAGAATGTGGAAAGGTGCATTTTTTAGCCTCGAGATCACGAATATCTCCTCTGAAAGTTGTTACAATTCCAAGATTAGAGCTTCTTGCTGCATTGGTGGGAGCAAGATTAACGAAATCTGTGTTGGATGCTCTTGGATGGACGGATATTAGATGTTTTTATTGGAGTAATTCCTCTACCGTTCTTTCCTGGATCATTAAAGATGAAAATTGGTCTATTTTCGTGAATAACAGAGTCCAAGAAATACGAAATATTAGCCAAGTTTTTTCTTGGCGTCATATTTCTGGATTTGAAAATACAACTGATTTACCCTCCCGAGGATGCAAAGCAAGTATTTTAGTGAAAAATAGATGGTGGGAGGGGCCAAAATGGCTTACTTTATTTGTAGACGAAGGACCATGCAATGAATATGAGTTTGATGAAGATGAGATACTAAAAGAGAAAAGGAAAAGCTCAATATTAGCTTTGGTGTCTGTAAATCAAGATTCATCTGCAGGCTGGTTTTATCAGCGCTTTTCAAAATATGAGAGCATTGTGAAGTTAGTGGGGTGGATTTTGAGATTTGTAATGAGCTGCAGATGCGATGTTCAGCTAAGGAAAAAGGGAAGCTTAGATGCTGAAGAATACAGGGCAGCAGAGAAACAAGTGATAAAATTGGTCCAGTCGGAATCTTTTGTGAACGAGCATGATGCAAAACTAAAAACTTTGAGTGCGTATAAGGATGCCGATGGAATAATACGGCTCAAGACGAAAATAATTTTCCGTCAGGATACAGAAGATTTTAGGGAACCAGCTGTTCTCCCGTCCAATCATAAAGTTGTCGAAAGACTAATATTTTCTCACCATATCAAAAATAATCATGCTGGAACTCAAATTTTACTTAATATTTTGAGAGAACATTTTTGGATTTTGAGTGGAAGAAAAACAGTGCGTTCTATTATCTCAAAATGTGTCGTTTGCAAGAGATTTTCTTCTAAATGTTGTGATGTTGTATCTGCTCCTTTGCCTGAAGATCGAATACGACAGGCAAACGTGTTCGAGATCTGTGGAATTAACCTGGCGGGACCTTTATTTTTAAAAGATGGAAAGAAGGCGTGGGTATGCATTTTTACATGCGCCATATATAGAGCTGTCCACTTAGAGCTTGTTTCATCGCTATCGACCGAAAGCTTTTTGCTAGCTCTACGGCGATTTATAGCTCGGAGAGGCCGATATGAAACCATGTACTGTGATAATGGCACTAATTTTTTCTAATGTGCTTAGAAGTTTAGATTGGGGCCGCATTTGTAGCGACAATGCTCTTCGTCCAATTAAGTGGAAATTTAATCCCCCTTCTTCACCATGGTGGGGTGGATGGTGGGAGAGACTAATTAGCATTCTTAAAAGGCTTTTGAGAAGAATACTTGGAAGAGCAATTTTTGCATTCGAGGAGTTAACAACAGTTATTTGTGATTGTGAATCTGTAATCAACTCACGCCCTTTGACTTACATCGACGAATGTGACTCAGAATTTGTTCCACTTACCCCTGCGATGTTTCTTCAGGATATCAAAAACTCTGGTGTTCTAGACTGTGGTACGGCAGACCATAAAAGTCTCAACCATCGTGTCAAATACAGGTTAGCTTTGCAGAAGGACATTCGAAAGAGGTTCAGGTCCGAATATCTTGGATCTTTGATAAGGAGGCCGGAAAAGACTAGAACTTCGATGATAGCTCCCGGGGACATTGTTCTCATAAAAAGTGACAACGCCAATCGAATAGACTGGCCACTGGGGAAAGTGACAGAAATTCTGCCAGGGAAAGACGGTGTGTGTCGACTCATTAGAACATCTCGCGGAGAAATTCTGCGTCCAATTCAGCGCGTCTTCCCTTTAGAGATATCTTCTAATGATTCGTCTTTTCTACCTGACAAAAATGCATTATCTACAAAAATCGCCTCTATGAAGAATGCTATTCCTAAGTGTTCTGACGACAACTCCATCGACTACGCAGTTGTTCAAAACAAGACAAGACTAGGACGGACTGTTAAAATTCCCGAAAGGCTGGATCTCTAATATAGTTGTTGAGCTGTGGGACTTCCACATCTCCAGGTGGGAGGATGTGAGATCCACTTTATAAATTTCAGTTTATTATGTTAAAAGCAAAACAATTATTTAAATTTATTATTTTGTTTATGTGAATTTATTTATCATTGTTTAATTTTTGTCACCGTGAACGGAACGATTTTGAAAAAGTATATTATTTTGTACGCTGTGGCAACAAGGAAGTGCTCGTTCTGTTTTGTTTACATAACAGTATTCCATGAAAAATTGTCATATAACTAGGTGAGTCTTGGACTCTAGTTGGCATGTTAATTTGTGAAATAAATGAGATTTGGCAGTATTAATAGTTTGGAGTATTAATTTTCAATACAAGAAACTTTTTTATTTTTACGACAGTGATGTTGCAGGCAGAAGCGGGATTCGTCAGTAAAAACAATGTCTTTCCATTCCGTTGTCCGTGTCCGCCGTTCATCGCACCATTGGCGGCGCAAACGCCTGTGGTTTCGAGTCAAGGGTAAGCGAAGCAATAGAAGCCTTGAGGACATTCCACTCTGCTGCAAACGGCGTCGAATGGTACGAGTGGACACCAAATTATGCGTAGCAGACTGAATCTGTTGTGCTGTGGTTCGTGATGTGGCCATTATTGCCATGCCAGATCCATTACTGCCATGCGCACAATCTGCCTGTCATCACGGGCAGTGGTGCAACGAAGTGGGTGCGATCGGCCCAGTCGGTCCGTCGATCCCAACTGCATCTAGCGATTACAGATCCGCATCACAGTTGCTTGGTTTCGTCCAACACGTTGACCGTTTTCTCTGAAGGATAATCCGCAATCCCTATGGGCTACTATTCTTCCTCGGTCGAATTCAGAAACTTGGTCAAAAGAAGCTCGATGTCTTCCACGAGACATAGGTAAACAGCTTACGTAAAAAAAAACGCACGATAAAACAATTTCCGTACTTCAAATCGCCGATCTGTTCTCCCCTTATACAGCGCTTGCGAGTGGCACTACGGTCGCCCGTGAAAAGCGTCTGCGCTGCAATGCTAATGATTTTCATAGCTCATCGTCGCAAATGCATGATGTAAATTTCACATGGTTTGCATGATTCCTTCAGTGTGTTACATTTTGTGTTGACAGCAGTGTAAATTTGTTTTTGTTTTGATTGTGATGTAATTAAGAAAAAAGTTACAGGAGTTTAAAATAATACCATATCTTTAAATAAGCGAAAGCAGAAAAAACGAAATAGGAAGTTAAAGATCGGCATCAAGTTCTATCATTTAGTTTGACTTATGTGATTAGCAACATACATATTTTCTAATCTCATATGATGTTTTATTGGCTATTAATTTTTCTCCAGAATTTATTTTAAGATTTTATCTTCTTTTACCTTAATTGAAATGTATTTTATTTGTTAACTGTTGTTTAATTTTACATACTTATTATGGGTAATCAAAGATATAAATAAACTTCTCACGAAAACAGTGAAACTACCAAAAGTTCAAACATCAAGCGAACAAAACCTAGATTACCTGAATGATTTTTCACAGATCAACGAATGTAGCTATAATGAAAAAGGCTAATGGGGCTGTAACTATAATGAAACATTCAGTGATTATCGAATCTAATTTAAATTTCTTAGAAAATATATTTTCTAATTCCTATTGCCCCACTGTTTTGAAATTAAAAAACCTCCACCTGTATAATGATTCTATGTTCAGATAGGCTTTGAGTATAATTTTGAAATGCTCCAATTGTGATATTGTTGTTCCCATTTTAACTACTGAAAAGTTAAACAAGCAAAGCTCCATGAATTTGCAGTTTGTTTGTGGAATACGAATAATTTGAAGAGATATTCATCTGAAAAGAAACTTTGTGCTGCGCGGAATATGCTGTATATGGCAAAATGGGCATATAAGTTGCACGAAAGAAAACTCTTAGTCGTTGCTACTTCAAAAGCTAAAAATTCTACAAATGAAGTTGCTTCAGAAGTGAAACACGCTAAAAATGTTTTAATTCTGAAGTTACAGGAGGTGGTGTACTTGTTAGTGGGACTTGGCAAAGACTTGGTCATTCATCCTTAAGCGGTTGCTTTGTTGTTTTATTGATCAAAATCGAAAAACTGTTTAGACTTAGAAATAATGTCAAAGTATTTCAAAATTCATAACAGATTGAAAGTTTCTAAAAGTCCAAATGTGAACATGCATGTTCCTGCTATTTCCCGCAATCATTTGGGATCAGGATAAGCGTGGAATCGGTTGGTGCATTGCAGGATTTTTAAGCACTCTTGCATCTCAAGATCCTTGAAATATGTGGATTTCTATGGCGACAGAGATTCCAAAGACTAACTAATATTTAAAATTGTGTATGTTGTCGACAGTATCACCACGAAGTGCATTGGACACATCCAGAAAAGAGTGAGTAGCAGACTTCGGAAATTTAAAAAAGGCCAAAAACGCCTTGATGGAAAAGGAAAAATTACTGATGTAATAATAGAAAAAGTTCAAAATTATTATGTAATAGCTATTTAAAATAAAACTCATAACACCGAAAAGTGCTGTATTAGAGGCATTTTTCTGCTGTTGCTGAAGCCATTAAAATGTCATGCACGGGCAGTGTCTAACACGAAATGATAGTCGAGATGCGTCTCATCGAGCAAAGACCCCACCTTTGGAAAAAAAAGACAAACCTTTATCAAAAACTTGTAAACATGGTAAATCCTTTGTGCAAGAAATTGTTGGATAAGAAGTTATTGGAGAAGTGTCTACATGATAAGACCCAAGATGCGAAAGCATCATTTAACAGTTGCTTGTGGCAAATTATTCTTAAGAAACTTTTACAGAGCTAAAAACATAAATATATTTCCGTTATAATTTTTTAACAAAGGTTTCAAAGATACTTTAGATGCTTTTAAAACCCTTGGCATAAATACCTATTAGTATACTCTGCGTGACTTCAGATCTTTTGACACCCTTTGTGTCAGCGATTCGAAGCGACATTCTTTGCATCACACAAAATCAGCCAGAAAATAATAAGGCCCAAAGAAAAAGGAAGTTTAATTAAAAAAAACCAAAAGTGAAGGTGTAAAGTATAAAGATGGAGAATTTTAATTACAAGGTGTTTATAATTTGTTTCGGGGGGGGGGGCAATCGCATTTATAAAGTTTAATCCCCTTTCTTACAAAAATTTTATTTTTATAAATTTGATGATATCCAAAACGTGACATATCTAGAGACAATGCATGGAATTTCACAAGAATGTTTCTGATTGTATTAGTTAGGGAATGGACTAAAAGCTATGAAATTACTAAATTTTAGGGACGTTATATTTGGATTCCCTTCAAAAAGTATTGAATAATTGTCATGAACTAGACTGGGTGTAACTTTTAATTTAATTGAAATAACAAGAAGTTTCTAATCCCTTCATTATAAATATATTCATAAAATGTATTGCAGCAAATGTTTTTGGTAAATTTAATTTTTTTTTTTAAATAGAACATTTGAAAATATTCCAAAATGTACTTAAAACTTCTTTGAAATTTAAACTTTTTATGAAAATAATCACACACACACACATATATATATATATATATATATAATTTCTAACTGCATTTTTATTATTGTATATAAAAGTGAAAATAAAGATGTACAAACATTATGGAATGTTGAAAATGTTAAAAAGAAAGATACCTGAACGAAACCTTAACTATAATAAAAAAGAAATCATATCATGAGACCACATGTTATGAATTATTAGTATTTCTAAGGACTTCCAATAATTCCCAAAAACTTTTTAAATATGTGACTTTTTAGCAACTACTAATAACTTATCACCTCATCGAACCAGTTTCAGCGCAACAAATAGTTAAGTACATTAAAAAAAGTCATCAATTAAAATGGAAAAGATGGATTTACTAACAAAATTCTAAAGAATTTTCCTATTAAATTAATTTCTTATTAACTATAGTTATAGTTTTTATATAATAACTTATAGTTACAGTTATTAAAATAGTTATTAATTTTTTTAATTTTAAAACCAGAAAAAATTCCTTTCTCCCGGAAAGCTACAGGCTAATTTCGTTATTCTTTATTCTTGGCAATCTAACAAAGTCTGTCATTTTAAGCAGAATATACTTCTATTCATTAATATACAAATCAGTATGGCTTTTATAAAAAGTTTTCCGTTGTTGATCTGAAATAAGTTAACCACAAGGCTCATCTGAGCATATTGAAAGGTTTTGATAGTGTGTGCCTGGACGGGCTTACAAACAAACTTTTCACCAAAGTCAATTTCTCCCTTCACTCATCAATCTGCTACAGTTGTAAATCAACGACAGAATGCTCCAAGAAAGTATTCAACCGCCCCCCCCCAAGGCATACTAGGTGGCGTTCCATTAGGATCACTGCTATCCTGAGATCTATTTAACATTACGAGGTCCGTCACCAATAGCCCTCTTGTTGCTTCTAGAACCACGTTAATAAAACCAAAACACAAAAACGCTCTAACTATCATATAAACATGCACACAGATGACACTGTTGGGCCTACATGATGTCGAAACTAAAAAACTATAAATTACTCCTTTGATAAACACATGAAAAGTTCAGAAAACTTTATGTCAAATCATAGAAATCGTTGCTACAAACAACTGGAGAATATTTCATTGTATACCTACCATAAGAAACTCAATTTGTAAATTAATTTCAAACAGTAAATTGTGGCAGAGTGTGAAAACCGTACTTTGAAATAAATAATGTAAATAATTATTTTTGTTGTCGTAAATACTTCCTCGATTCTTCCAAAAGTAAACAGCCATTACTTAATTAGGTGATTTTTTTCTTTGATTTGCATGTTTTCTGATTAACTTGTGGACATTAGGTATTTACAGATCGTGAAATTATTTGGGATTTTTGTCAGTTTTTACATTTATATAATGCATTTTGAAATAAGTACTGGATAAATTATTTATCTTTCATTTCATTTATCTTATCTTTCATTCGATTTTTAATGGTTTAGCATTAATGCAATATTTATTACTTATTCAAGACAAATCATGTATTTTGCTTTGAAAGAAATAGCGTAAAATGTTGAATTAACCAAATAAGTTATTTAAATTGATTTTTTCCGATAATGAGAAAATATTATCTAATTTGAATATACTTTAGTTACAGTTTTAAATACTGCTTTATTGCTTAAAAATATATTTAACAATTTATATTGCTTTAATTTTCTGTAGTTGATAGATAAAATATTCTGTGTTTTATATGTATGATAATATATAATTTATAAACAGTTATATATTATCTTGAAAATTAATTGCTTAGAAAGTTATTTCAATATTTTTGTAAGATTATTCCTAATTTTAATTTCATTAGAAATGTACTGTTAATATTACATCCTTAGCTTTCAAATTCTTGGCATTCGAAGTCTTGAATAAACCAGTCAGTTTTTTTTTTCCTTTCAGAAAACTTTGAATGCAGTAATAAGGATAGTTTTCAATGTGATGATAATTTCTGCATTCCTCGGTCCAAAGTATGTGATGGTGTCAAAGACTGTAAAAATGGTTCTGATGAAGTTGGGTGTGGTAAGAGGTTCTAATTAATCTTAGACTTAAGAATATAGCATTGATATTCCGTTATATATATTTTTTATAAAGTAGTATATTTGTTTTAATTAAAATCTAGCCACTATTTACAAATACTTCTTCTAGAAATACAATTGCAATAAGGGCTTGGATATAAAACTTATTTTAACCAATAGCATATTCTAAGATGATTCAAATTTCAGTAAAATCAACTTCAAGTTTACATGTAGATAAAAAAGGGCTTTACCTAATTTTGTAAATAATGTTTATATGATTCTAAAAGATATAATTTCACAGTGTATTATAACTATATATTTAAAAAAATTAGTAAATAAAAACTTTCAATGTAAAAACTTTATCATTATCTATATATATTTAATTCTGATGATTATATGAGAGTGTTAGCACATTATATTATTATCAGCAATGTATTTCTAATAAAAGAATATTTAGAAACCAAGGATTATTTACTGATAACAATGATAGAAGTTTACGGGACAAATATAATTATTTATTGGAGCTCAAAACTCATCGAGCAAACATGGTACATTCGTGTCTTCCAAGAATTTTCTTAAACAAAAAAAAATATGTTTTTAAACAAAAAAAGGAAGTCATTTAATTAGGGTATTTAGTGATTCTGATACATTATTGACAGCAAAATATGAAACACGAAAAAGGTAGCATCCTGTACCTTGAAACTTGTGCAACACATAAGATATGCGCATTATAATGCTACAATGTATATGGAAATCCTACACTAGTAACTCTCAAAAAATAATAAAGAAAATTCAAACAGAGTTGAAGCTAAGCGATGGCACTGCGATATCCCGTTGTTTGTTATTTATGAAACTATTAAACTTACATGATCAAAAACATATAGTAATCATGGCAACAATTTTCTTAATTGGACAAAATAGTACTTTTTTTTCACTGAAACTCCACATTATCTTTCAGAGGAATAGTGGGCTCGTGTTGAATGCACCTAATTCACACTGATTGAAATATAGAATTTTCATAGATGAAAATATAATATGCAATAAGGACAAATGGGTTGGCAAAGGGCAATTACAGTAATCGTTTATGTGACCCGATGAGAAATAAAACATCTTGGCCAGTGCGACCCATACTACAATATCCAAAATCCTAGTTTAAGACATATTATACGACAATCCAACGATGCCCAAATGATTTAACGTCGTTTTCATCAAGAAGCGTTTTCAAGAATTTCAATTATATCCGACCATATTTGACTTCACACTATGTAAACACATGTGGATCTAATCTTGCATAAACCATTACACACATACAAATAAATGGCCAAACAATATTTATTCTAAGAAAATAATGATTATGTGAAACACACAATAATCGCATTTGAATCTAGTTTCAATGTAGTGATAAACCGAGTGAATTCGTATTCCATATATCGCTATGATTGTATGGAATGGCATTCGAATATGTTATTCAGCTCACTTAGTATGTAATGTAGTGCATTCAATAGCTTAAGTGAGACATGCCCTGATATACTTATTGCTAAGAGCATTGATAAAATTGACTATCCAAATATAACAACAGAAAATCTGTCAATTTATGGAAGTAAGAATATATTTAATGCACAATTAAAATGTATTTGATTCTTGCATTAAGAGTGCTGCAACCGTTCGTCTTAAGCTATATTGTCAAAAGGTACCAGAATAAATTTGTACCACACATCTTCTATTTCGAATACAATTATTTCAGAACAAAGAAATGGCATTAAAAATGTTATTTTGGAAGGAAAATAAACGTTGAGTTAAAATGTGGCAGTTGTCTGTCATTATTCGGCTCTTGAGCCATACACGGAATGTTATAGATGATATTGTCTTTAATAATATGTGAAAAATGTTATCACATTTCCAGATCCATTTAAAACATTTTGTAGGAAAAATAGACATCCTGTTGGTGGCTCCTACTCCATGAACAGTTGGGAGCCACTATGGCTGTTGTCTGTCATTATTCAGCTCTTGAGCCATATCTCATTCTAATATATTAATCAAAGTTACAAATGCAATTGAAGACTCACAAGAATAAAACAAGTTCTTTATTAATTATCACTGCAGAAAATCTAAGGTTTCTCACACCAGAACCCCAACCTAATTTACAATTTAAGATTTAAATAAGAAATATCTTTTACCAGACCACTCTTTCTTGATTTCATAACATTCTTCGACCATAACTACGTAGATTAAAGCGGTTAGAACTTTCTTCCACAAAACTAAACGAATTTCAATCTCAATAACAATTCTTTAAAGGAAAGATCCTATCTTCTATCACCCTTCATTTTTCATTACTTGTATATCATTTATATATAAATACATCTAAATTACTTCACTTCTATCCTCGTCTAATTTACATAATCATGCTTTTTTTCGGTTGGAAGAAAATGTTATTTTATACAATACAACTCGATAAAAGTTTATGAGATTAGTGAAGAGAAATCACGAATAGCCCAACTTCCCAAAATTATAATAATGCTTAACTAAAATATTTAGAGTAGAATTAACATAAGCATAAACATCTCATAATGTAATTCATACATATATTTTTTTTTTTATAAAAAAGTAATGGATTTCAAAACAATGCATGCGATTGATGATTTTTTTTTATAAATAAAACTGTAGTCTTACGAATGTTCATTTAATTGAGAAATATTTACAAAAAACTAAATTTACTGAAACATATCTAATTACAAAGCTTTTAATGAAAACTTTTCCATTTTGTATTTTATTCATCGTAATTGAAATGTAACTAACTTCTACAGAGTTTGGAGTTTTAGCTATCGAAGGAGTAAAAGAGGCTCGTGAAAACGCAGTCAATTGGTTGAAAAACAACAAAACATTCCCTTGGAACTGGCGTTATGACATGCCAAGGGCCGTTGTGGCCTTGTATTTAGCTTCAGATGTTAATTTCAATGGAACGAGTCTGGAAGAAGAGCTAATGGCTAAGCAAGTAGAACTCAAGACTGCTCTGTCTCTATTGAGGTAAGGAGAAAACTTTTATTCCCCTTGAGTTAGAAAACTTTGGAAATAAAAAAAAAGTAAGATCGGAATAAGTTGGCAACATTATATTGCAATCCATAACGAGATTTCAATGTTGTGTTTTACATTTTAACAAATGTTGCATTTCAGGGAAATATTAACTGTATATATAACTGTTTTGGGTACATGGGTATTATCACAACTATGTTGCTGGATGTCGTTACAGTTACAGGTAGCGCGAAATTCTGAAAGTCTAACGTCACTGCTTCTTGGTATACTGCGAGAGATTTCAAGATCTAATTTAGCAAACAATCACTATTTTTGTCAGAGTTGGGTTTCCCACACCTTCATACATGCAATTTTTTCCACTTTTCTTTTAATACGATTTACATTACTGAAGATGTAGATATGCAATTGGAAGCTGATCCATAAAGCAAGAAAGTATAATATAATCTTACTGAATTATATATTCAAAACAGGGAATTATTGATTACAAATATAATTTCATAAATCAGGGAAATGGTATGCGCAAGAAATGGAAAGAACACGAGATTTAACAAAATGTCGCAAAAATGCATAGAGAAACGACTTCGTACTATTTTGAATCATATGTAGCTATATACATATGGTCCCATGATCAAGACATAACATTTGATTTGAACATATTCTTAAATTTTTTTCAATAAAAGTTCAACAGTAGAAAAGACTTCGGAACCCACTTAAAAACTTAAAATTTTCAAGAAATAAATTAACAAGTAATTAAACCTTCTGTAAATAAACATGCATGCATGTTATGAGCTTTTGAAGAGCAATTTTAAAAATCAAAACTAGCAATAAATTATCATGAGAAATGAAGTATTGAAACCATATATATATATATATATATATAAGGATCTCTAGTATGTTTTTGTTATTTGTGCCATCCGTTAATATTAAATAGAAGTAAAACAAATATTCTCCCGAAACGTTTTAATATAGATGTGCTGAATTTTACGTATGAATAACAAATTGTGAATTTGCAGGAGCGCCTTACGATCGATGCGCCATAATGTGAGAAAAGCATTTTGTTTCGCAAATCATTATATAATTTTTCTCGTTCTAAGAAGTCTATATGCTTCTTAAATGAAAGTGCTATATCATACACACGCTGTTAAACTTTTTTTTTCGACCTTCTAAATTTATCATTGTTAAATAATGACATAATTAAAAGATAATCAAGTATTCTGAAATTTTCTGTTTTGATATCCACAATTAATTAATCATTTAAGTTTCTTTGCAATTTATATTCTATTCCCTTAAGATTAAATTAAAGAAAATATTACTGCTCTTAATAATTCATCGACGAAAGGCCAACAATAAACGATATAGAACCTGATTTTTTACAAATTGAACCACTGTTGAATTTTCCTTCTCGTAATTTTTGTTTCAGATCTTCTCTTACAAATAGTGAGTTGAGTATGTTCATCAATGCACTTATTGTCACCTGTCACAATCCCCGATACTTTTATGGAAACGACTTGATAAAGCGTCTCAAGACGCAAGTGGAGCAATCTCAAAACTTCACGCATCCATTGGCTTACTTGGCTCTCTGCAACGCAAATGAGACATGGCCTTCAAAAGCAGATTCCGATTTGAATGACATTCTAGACAGCGATACAGAATATCCTTTCGTGAAAGGTATGTTTTAGGTATTAGACTACTCTCTTTATTAACGTAATACCCTAATAGGCATGCGATACAAATTCTGTTAAGTAATATACAATTGTATATCATACATATTCCAGAAATAATAAGGGATATTTAACCTTTTAAGTAATTTAATGCATTATTTACAAGTCACGAAACGTAATAATTAGAATAATGTGACAACCTGTGAAAGAAGAATTCAAAAAATAATTGGCTTTTCAGAAAGTATAGACTTCATTTTTCAACCTCAAAATTTTCAAGTTCTTTCCAAAGATATAAATGGTAGAATAATTGGCAAAATAGGATGCTCGTAACCGATAAGAAGTCGTTCGGTACTTATAATCCTCAAATAAAAACAACCTTCAGATAGAAAATGAAGCACTTTAATGAAATACACTTTGAAGCTTTCACTTAGGAATGATTCATGTGTGTTGAATGTGGTACTAGCCTTGAGGTATGACCTTGCATCTGATTCAACCTAAATTCTGCACAAATATACAGAATGCTTACAAACGAATATCCTACTTTGAACAGCTCTTTTAATTAAACTAATTGGTTAACAATTTTTTTGGACATAATAAATTAAAACCAACACTTTAAAATGTATAAAAGTATAAATCTTTAATGTGACCGCCACTATAAACACAAACGACATCCAGTAGATAACTGAACTCCTCCCACACTTTTTCACCATGATCGGTGTTACAATTTCAATGGCAGAAGCTATAAAAGTTTAGTTCAAAATTATATATTACCAGTACCCCTCTTGTTGCTGCTTAGGGCGACTGTATTAAACATACACATCAAATTAAATTTATGTAGTTCAAAGGGGGAAAAATCGCTAGAGTTAAATCGGGCTTCTTGAGGGTCAATGATTAAGAGAAGGATCATCACTACCTTTTTTTTTTCACCAATCAACAGTAGCAGGAATTTATCATTTACAAACAGAAACTATAGTATAGAAAGTGTTGAGAAAACGATTGGTTTTTTAAAACACACAAGTTACGTGTTAAAAAATATATTATTAACTTTTCCAAAATTGCTCTTATTTAGCTAAACATAGATTATTCCTGTATATCGTAATTTGTCTTTAGCAATGAAAAGGTCCTTAAAACGTACAGTAAAAAATTCAACCAACATAATACTTACATTTAAAGTACAGCTACAGTTGAAGTGGTATGCGATTTGTCTACGATTAATTTATTTTGTGCCCTATCACAGGACAGATTCTTGGCTATTTTTATCAGGACATTGTTATTGGATTACTTACAAGGATATGCTACAGATTTGGCTGTTTCCACAGTTAGAAGAACATAGAGCCTCCTTTTTCCAATAGGATTAGATCAGTTATCGATCGTTTTAATTCCTGGTGGAGATCATATTGAATATTTAAATTATTATAGGCTTTAAGGTGTTATATTTAAATTAAATTGTCTAAAAGGGGCTGTAACTTCTTTAGTTTTGTAATAATAGCTGTTCAAAACTGGAATAATTTTCCGTAAACACCCTGTATGAAGAAGAAAAAACACATTTCACATACACATTTTAAGTATTGTTAAAAGAGGAAAATACTGAATGATTTTTTTGAAAAAATAAAGTTTTATGTATAGTACTATAAAATAGTGTAAATATTCATATAAAAGAATCGAAATAAATTTAAATCACAAACAGTATGAGAATATTTTAATTGAATAGGTGTCTATCACTTCTGCTTTCAGAAATGTTAATACATTTTCAATTTAAATATAAAAATATATACATAAAAACTGGTTTTTATTCATATCAATTTTTTTGCAAATTTTTACTGATGAATTTTTATTGGTATTAAAAGCTGATACGTTCGTTTGTATTATTTTTAATAGAATGCATAATAATCAATATATCTATTTCCCGATGTTTTACCATAATT
>BMAW01116731.1:211278-254548 GCA_019974015.1 Nephila pilipes
GTGTCTGTGAAAATATTAAAATTATCATTCGTTGGAATAAACATTTTTATAAGCGTATATACATATTTGCTTTATTATAGGTTAAAATATTATTGATCTTAATGAACAAAATAGCAAGTGATGTTCAAATCTTTATAGTTAAAATTATGTCTTTGGTTACTTCTAACAAAGTTTTGTTATATATATATATATTTCAGGCTCTTTTATCAAGCGGTCAAGAGCATAATAAAAATTGGAAGTTGAATGCAACAATAAAGTACTTGATCAAAGAAATGAATTCATCATCTGCAAATTTCTTATCTACATATTTGATCCTACCCATTCTGAATGCAAAAAGTTTAATGGACATTTCAAAGATCGACTGCTCGGAAAATCCTAGGAAACATGGAAATGGTAAGAAATATTATTGATTAATCGCTTATGTAAGCGTATTGGTAGAACTGGTTTTGGCTTATTTGCCTGATTCCTAACATTTGATATAGAACATCTGTTGTGGTTTGAAATAATGTTTCTTTCCTTTAATGTGTGTTCATTCTTTTATCATTACTTATTTCAAGAATTCTTGAAAAGGTTTTGTAATATGAGAAATTATTTATGTTTAGATATTTAATTAAAATTGAAATTGTTTACAAAAAAAAATATGACAGTGAATAGAGAGAAAATGGGACATCATTAATAAAATTTGCAGTTTGTTTTGTACTTGAACAAAATTAGAATTAATGTTAACGACATAAAAATGACAAAATTACGGAATTAAAGGATTAATTAATGAATTTGATAAACACAATTAGTTAACTTCTAAAAAAATTCTCACTACACAGTCTAATTAGTTGCAGAGTTAAATAAAAATTCGTTTAAATATCCTATGTTTCAAATTCCATCAAAGTTCGATCTTTATTACAATTATTCAAGAAAAACTGTTTGGGAATCGTACATTAGATTACTTGCACAAATGATTCATAACAATTTACAACACTCTTAACGCAACATGATAAATGGATTGATAATTATGAATTATAAACTGGTGCATGGTTCTTAAAACTCGGCGATTTTCGATTGTAATTTCAAAATTGAGTTTTTGTTGACTAAATGGAGAGCATTGAAGGAAAGTTCCTATTAAAAGATTCCATGACATAAAAATTCCTTCTATATAAATATGTTATTACGATTAACTTCATAAACATGTTATTATGTTACGATTCCCCATCTTTTGTAACAATATTAATTATTTCATAACAATATTTCATCCATTTTTTTAAAAATATTTTTGAAATAGAAAAAATATATGTTTCATTTGATACAAAAAAGCTTTGAAAAGTCTCCAAGTAATCAGTTTTTTTTATCTTCAAATGTTTGAGACACAATATTTAGCATTTGGAAAACCATTTTTAAGCACCACTAACTCAAAATGTCTCTGGAAGAATTTCATAAAATTTGAGATCTTGACTTTTTCTATCATGAGAAATCAGATACACGAAAATATCAACAACCGTCATGAGAAAATTCTTTTTTGGAAGCTAACAGCTGTGTTAAAAAAGTTAATTAGTAAACTCTTTAACACTTAGTTCACAACGTTCAGTTGCCTAGCTTACCCTATTTTTAACGACTGAATATAATATATTTTTTTTTAATATATTGACTTAATATTCAAAAAATAAATACGAGAATGGCTAAAAGAGTACTTCTATTCGCAGACTGATGGCATCATTAAGGTAAATTATTGTTCCCATTGTGTGCTGCCTTTCTGTTAGATGGAGCCAAAACAAATTTCACATTGATCGATTTGGTAGTTATTTGCTACCAAATCAAAATTTAATTGCTGCCGCGTCGAGTTGTCACTTTTGGTAACACCTGGAATCATCATTACACACCGAAAATCAAAGCATCGGCTTGCTTCCTGTGAATCTTCCAAAAAAGGAGAAGGTGGTCTTTTTGCCGGAGAAGCTATGACGAAAAATATTTCAATTGCGAATGGCGTCATGATCATGAATACGAGTAACTGAGACTTAGACAGCTGTCTAGTGAGTTATGATGTTTGCTAAAAACAAACAATTCTCGGTGCTACGAGCACCATTTGCAGGAATTTCTTAGGACTTATTGAAAGTCTCTTGAATTTCTATAAAATGTTTTTATTCAAGGAAAAACAATATCTAAGTCAATTTAATTTTTGAATTCTAAACATTCTTAGCTACGTCAAGTTGAAATCATTTTCTTGATTCTCTAATTGACATCGAGGGCATTTAGCTGGAATAATAAGATTTTTCATTAGTTGAGATCTTAGAGAACGTAGCGTTTTTCTCAGTGTGCTCCAATGAATTAAAAGTCAATTAGTTTCGGAAAGCTCTGTTTTGAAGAACTCTTTAAGATCAGATATGTGTTGTAACACTTTCCAGATATTATTTCCTTGTCTTCAATAGTGAAAAACTAAACCATCTTCGTTCTTAAAATTTCACAAATTATTTTTTGACAACAGTAAGAAAAGTATCAACTCCCACGATGCAAATGTATTTCCTCATTCGAAACATGAAGGCAAAAATAACGATTGTATGTATACTTTTAAGCCTAATTCATAAAAGTGCCTTATTAAATTGGATTGGGAAACACACGTTAATTAGACAAGTCAAGAATGATAATCACTGTATTCTTTACTGATCATTCTAGATTCGAAATAAAAAGCGATTCTCGTCATGTTCTCGAGAAAATAAAGAATCATTTTCTTAAAAAAGATGTAATGTTTGATTGTGGTTCGAAGATATAGTGAAATGAGTTACGCCTTTTAAAACTTAACAAAACTTTATTTAGAAATTAAAATAGGCTCGTAACTCTCCTAAGGAGGCCTAATCAACTGCTCCCCTACTACTGAGACCTTCAACTGACTCCACAAAACTCGCTTTTTTCTCCCTCCTCACCGGCGGTACTGCCAACGCCGCGTAGCGGAGGCTCTGAACCATTGCTCGGAGGGGATGGGAACACTACATCTCCCCACCAAGCTCTGACGTTACATTTGTGTACAAATTTAACTCGGCAGCTGAAACTCTCAAAATTAATACTCAAAATATTCACACAATGCAAAATTAGTTCACAATTATTAACACTAAATGCACTATAATAATTATAAGAAAAGAAGCAATACTTAAACGCGAACAATATTACACATTACAAATTATCACAAATCACACACATTATAAAACATTAATTAATATAGAGTTCTTGATTTCAAAATGACTCAAATTAATAAGATATTCTAAATATAAAAGAATGGAAAGAACACATGAACTAGCACAAATACACATATAAAAAAAATCAAAATATATCCTTGCGTTCAGCAATAATTGATAATGTTCACACTAAGCGTGATAACGCATCTGCATGAGGCATTTTAGCTTCCGCACAATGTTTCAAAGTTAGGTTAAATCTTTGCAGGGAGAATGCCCATCTTTGCAGTCTAGACGATTGCGGTGCACTGTTTGTTAAAAATGGGAGCGGATTATGATCCGTGTAGAATTCAATTTCGGTGCCGAACACCCACGATTCAAACTTTTTCAAACTCCACACAATCGCGAATGCTTCCCGCTCAATGGTTGACCAAGCTTGCTGGGCCTTGGTCAATTTCTGACTCGCATAAGATATTGGGTAAGTCTTTCCATCCAACTTTTGGGATAAACATGCAGCAATGCCGACTGATGAAGCGTCTGAATGAATGATGTACGGCCGGTTCATCACAGGAGTATATAAAGAAGGAGCATCGGCAAGCGCACCTTTTAATTTTTTGAACATTTCTTCATCCATGGAATTTTGTCGGAGACTCTCTTTTTAGTTAACTCCGTGAGGGGATACACAAGCTCCGAATATTTGGGAATGTACTCGCGATAGTAATTGCACAAACCGAGAATACTACGCAACTCTTTCTTATTTGTCGGAGCTGCTAAGTTTCTTATTGCACGCACCTTTTCAGGATCAGAGTGATGTCTTCCTGAACCGACAACGTGTCCTAAAAATTTCACATGGGGTTTCACGAAATCACACTCCTTAAGGTTCACAGTGAAGTTTAATTCTTCCAACTTCGATAAAATGATGTTTAAATGCTGCAAATGTTCACTCAATTTTTTCGAAAATATGGCGATGTCATCTATATACGCACGGGCGAATTCTCTATAAGGAGCAAGTGCTTTATTCATTATCCGTTGAAAAGTAGCAGATGCATTTTTCAGCCCAAAACTCATGACTTTCTTCCTACATCGGGATTGCCCAATATCCCTTCAAAAGATCCAAAGTAGTTATAACGTTAGCTCTGCTAATCGACTGGATCAATTCTGTTGCGTCTTCCATAGGGAAATCATCCGTTGCCGTTGCACAGTTCAACGCCCTGTAATCGATGCACAATCTCATGGATCCATCTTTCTTATTCACACAGACTACCGGTTATGCAATCTCAGCGTTGCTTTCCTCGATTAATCCTAATTCCAATAATTCTTGGATTTGTTGATCTACTTTTCCCTTCAGTGCTTCAGGGATCCTGTACATGAACGGTTTTTTTCCGTTCGACGTTTGGCTTTAAATTGATTTTATGAGCATCAACTTTATCAATGTTTACATTACCCGTAAACAGTTTTTGGTGCTCACTTTACAATTCTAGCAATTTGGTTTCTTCCTCATCTTCCAGATGACTTACATCAATATGCTCCAATAACTCTTTCATTCCGGGCCTCAAGAGAAGTTGGAGTGGGAAGAACTTCACCAAAGTCTTCATCGTCTTCGAATATCACACCGATTGCATTGACTCTTGGGTAATACCTCTTTATCTTATTCACATGACAATGTCGAATTTTTCCATCACTCAATTTCACTTTATAAGAGTGAGGAGGATTCAAACCAACTATTTCTCCAGGGCCGGTCCACTGCGCGTAGAGCTTGTTCGTTGAATCAGGTATCAATAAGTATACTTTTTCGCCCATCTCAAAACTTTTGGAAAGAGCTTTGCGATTGAAATATCTTGCATAAGCTTCTTGTCTTCCGGAGGCAATTAATGACGTCTGCTCAACAGCCATCTCTAAATTGATCTTTTGTTCTTGTAAGTAGTCAACCACGGATTTTCCCATGTTCAACGGAATGGCAATGTCACCACACCAGCTTGATTTTAACACACTCAGGGGATCTCTAACTGTTCGTCCATACATCAACTTGAAAGGTGAAACTCCCGTTGTGTAGTTCGGGATTTCTCTGTATGCGAAAAGCAAGTACGGGATATATTTGTCCCAATTACTTGGATTAGTCCTAATCACGTGGTGCAATGAATTTTTTAATACTCTGTCCATTCGACGCTGTGTATCCAGGAACTGAAAAACGTGGGGTACAGCCTAAGTGCTTCATGAATTCTTGAGTTAACTTTGAAGTGAAATTAGTACCCATGTCGCTAGCAATGACATTTGGAATTCCTGTCCTCATAAATATCTCCATTAGCACGTCGCATGTTGTTTTGACAGACAACGATCGAAGAGGAATCGCTTCCGGCCACCTGGAATGCTGGTCTATCATAACAAGACAGTATTTGTGTTTTCTGGCCGAAGGTGGGTCAATCTCGCCAATTATATCAACATTCACGACCTCGAAAGGTAAATCTGGCCTAAGAACAGGGGTTATAGGTATTTTATCCATAGCTTTCTCTTGGCTTCTTAATTGACAATTATTGCAAGATTTGCAATACTCTAAAATGTCCTTCTTCAAATCAGGTCACCAGAAGTTAAAACGAATTCTTTCGCTGGTCTTTTTGGATCCTATATGACTTCCAAAAACAGATTCGTGAGCCAATTTCAATACTTGGAGGTCTTCTAATTTTAGGCAAAACCAGTTGAGCCACCTTTTCTCCAATTACTCTATCGTCGTGGAATAGTAGATCTTCTCTCAAATAAAAATTCCCTTTTTTCAAAGTAAATGTTTCCATACATCTTTCAACGCATCACATTTTAACTGCTGACCTCTTAATAAAGCTCTTTCACTCACGCGATGTTGATATTCATTTCCCTCCTGCGTAGGAAATAATATTTCAAAACATAAACATTCTTTATTTTCTAATATTTGTTTTCCGCTCTCTGCTCTTCCTGTTCTAATGAAATCAGACTTCTGTCCGCCACAGCAATATCCATAAATCTCCGATGTTGATTCATCGCTTGTGGTTTCGTTTACATTCTCTTTCAACATTTGATATATATTTAATGGGATAATCGCTTGACCTTGGATTTTATCTGTGATCGCTGCTAATACTTGAATAGGTTTTGAAAATGCTTCGTTTTTCTTGTTCTTTATCCATAACTGAACACTAGAAAGCGAAGCTTCTATTTTTTCTCCGAATGCGCTTTTTAAAATTATTTTCCCTTCCTCATTCTTTTCATCCGAAATGAGATACGAGTTCAACACAGTTATCATCGATCCGGAATCAATTAAAGCCATTACACTCTTTCCGTTGACAGCAACTTCAACATATTGGAGATCACTCATAGCTAATTTTGGTTCGCTTGATTCTTTCTTATTTATGCTTTCCAAAAGGAACTCGGTTCGAATTTCTGCAGTCACTGCTTGATTATCTTGCTTGTGTCTATCGATATAACCATTCACTCCCGTCGCTTTGTATCTTTTTGGACAGTGCTTCGCCAGGTGTTGTAATCCGCAAACATAACATTCTTTCGTTGATGTTTTTATTTCTTCCTTCTTTGGAGTTCTGGTATTTTCTCTTGAATGAGGTGGAATATATCTCCGTACTGGTAAATTTTTCTGTTCTTCCCATGGCGGACGTTTGATAAAAGCTTAATACTCTCTTTGGAAATTTTCTTTCGGTCTTCTGTTGACACTCGCTCTGACATTTTCATAATCGTCTAATTTTGAGGCAATTTGATCCGGTTTTTTGAAATGTGTCCATTCGTGAATAAAATGATCATGCATTTCTGGCGGAGTTCGTCTTTTGATTTGGTCAGTAATCATCAGGTCACACAAATCATCAAAAGTGTTAATCTGTAAGCCTCGAATCCATTCGTGAAAATAGTTTGTCAGTTCTTATGCGAAATCATCCCAAGTGATATCTTGTTTTTTCTGATGCTTTACAAACATTTGTCTAAATTTCTCTGGTGTTAACTTATATCTTTTCAGGAAAATTTCTTTCACCTTATCGTAATCGTTCGTGATTTCTTCGTTTTCACGTGCGATGATGTGCACGTTTTATTTTTACGAAATTTTTCGGGTTTATCATGAGATGTAGTATTATCAGAAACAGAATTATTCTGATTGATGATAATGCTTATTCACGTCAACCTTTCAAAATATATTATATTATTTCTCTCTCTATAGGATATAATATACTATCCTAGTGAGATAAAATCCTAGAGAGAGAGAGAGAGATAAAAGTATTGAAGGAATATTATAACAATCTCGTTTGCCTGACTTGAATTCTACAGATTATCTTTGAGTCTAGCTGTGACAGAGAGGAGTTACTTCTCCAAATAATCTTCAGAAGTCTCTGTAAGTTACAACAAAGATTGTTTACATTACGATCCATTATGCGAATTCACGGCTTGAATAGCGATTTCCAAAATAGAAAAACGTTGCTATGCATGAAGTGGACATAACATACATAAAATTGAGATCTTTTTCAAAAAATAATTATGAAACTCAAGATTATGAACCAAACGCAATTAATTTCCATTCATACAGCATTGTTGGAACAATGTTGTATGAATGGTAATTAATTGATATTATCCACGGCTGCAGAGGTAATGTGATATTTGTACAGGAAGGAATTTCTCAGGACGTCCGAATTTGCATGCACTCAATCGTAGGACTATCAGTGATCAAATGTATCGAGACAAAATTCTCGAACAATTCGAATTTGTTCGTTTATAATTGGGTGTTAAAAGATAATGTGAATGGTGTTTTAATAATTCAGACTGTTACCAGCTATTAGAGTCATTAATTACCATAATGCCTGAAATATTGTTCCAGAATTCGAAATTAGGCTTATGACCCGAAATCGTTTTTATCATTGAAGAGTAGAGGAAATTGAACTACCATTTAATTAACCTAAATTAAATATAACATACAGCCCTTTTAGAATTTTCCCTCAAAAATAATTTTCAGTTCTAAATCCCCCTCCCCCATTGTTTTTAAAGGAGTTATTTCACAAATAATTTTCCAAATGTGTTCATATATCCATTAAGTTAATTTTCATTATGGCTAAGAAGTTGGTGCATAATGGAAATGTTAGAACAAAAAACGTAGGATTTTTAAAATATTATTTCAAATTTCACAAAATTATTACATTTATAAAAGAAGTGATTTTTTAAAATTGTGATTTCTAACTTATAAGTTTTTTTTATAAATCTATGATAATGTAATATATACTGTAAGTAAATAAACAAAAAATGCATGGTTTGCATTTTATTAATTTATCTGTATCTTCTGATACATTATCACGAAAACCCTACTTATATCGCAAATTTTGGAAGGCTATGTATTTAATTAATTTGAATTATTCAATTAAGCCTGTATTAACAGTATTTAAAAAATAATTAAATTACACGACATAAAATTACGAATTTTTTTAAATCAATGTATTTTGATTAAGCTAATTATGATTTGATTTTTGTTAAGTATTTTTGTTAAGTAAGGAATGTATTTAGTAGATTTTGAAAAACAGTTTTATAAATTTAATATTTCTTGTATCAGTATAAAATAAGGGTTATTACGTAATAAAATTGATTTTTTTTTGTCGGGTTTGTGACATTGGGCTATTCGCGGTTTCTCTTCACTAACATTGGGGACTTTCAATTGAGATTGATTGCTTTCGCTAAACAACCTTTGCCCAACCAAAAATGAAACGTGATACGTAAAGTTAGTATGTAAAGCTGTTAGGAATGAAGTGAAGCGGTTGAATTGAGAAATATTTAAACTCCGTTGGAAGGAGTAGAGTATCTGAAAGAGAAGCTGTAGGTGAGGTGAGGTGAAGCTGAAGTGTTAGATAAGAGAAAGGAGGAATTAAAGTTTACAATAAAGGGTTCGAGCAAAGATTGCTGTAGAAGGATATTGCCTGGTGTTTTTTGAACAGTTGTTCCAGAGTCTGAGTTGCAGTCGAGGAAAGGTTAGTGGTAAGACCCTGTTAGATTACTATTGGTGGGTCGAACTAAGGTATTAGAAAGCTTATCCCGGAGAGCATAGCCCTTTCTGTCATAGTAAATATATACTAATAAATTGTTGAAGAATTGTTTTGGTGATTCTGTAATTATTTGTGTCGTAGTGTTTAATAATTGAATCTAGTGATGTCACAAGAGGACGCCCGGGTCGGGCGGGCGTCACAGGTTTATAAACCAAATTCAATATTCTGCTATAAACCTAACAATTAATAGGATAAAAAGTAAAAGGCATTAGACTTATACACGAAACAGTTAATCCAGTAATTTTCCATGAAAATAAATTTAACTCCTGCCTTACAAGAAAAAGTATATTCCGAGTTCGTGGGTGATCTTATCATCATCGACTATTTTTGTCGGGGAACATAACCCTCTCGGGCTTTAATCCCCTGTGAATTGGCTATTATTTGAGGTGAGACTGAATTTTGGTTTTACACTTGCCCAGAAGTTAAGATTTAGATATTAAGATAATAAAATAAAATTACAGTGCAATAGCTTTTTGGAAAATATGAAATTAATTTTGAAAAATATGCTGAATATATATTATTAATATTAGAATATCACTAGTTGAATACTAGTGTTGTTAAAATTAATCCAAAAGAGAAGATGGTTGAAATTCATGAGTTTAGGCTTTAGGATATTGCAGCAGTACTCTATTGGATTCCTGCTTACTTGTTCAGTCTGGTCGCAGTGAGAGTGCGCTCTGTGATTGGTCGATGGTGTGGTGTGTTAATTCTGTATATATAGGTGGGTGCATAGGGGTGAGATTTTGTGAGGAGTGTGCTTGTGTTACCAGTGTTTTTATAATATAAGTGAAATTAAAGAATTAAAATTTCTCGTGGTCTGTGTAGTTGTGGGTTGTTTCTGAGTGGGGTGTACTTTTCTATTTCTTGAATGGTTTTATTGCTCGAGGTATCAATTTTTTGGTAGAAATTTCCTGATAATTTTTTAATGAAGTTTTTAAGCGTTGGAAGTTTAATTGAGTATCTGATGTCTGTGTTTCTCATGTACCAGTGTGCTCTTACTATCATTCTAATGGTGGAATTTTGGGATTTTTCTAATAATTCCAGTGTTGTGTCAGCACAATGCGACCAGACTGGGCTAGCATAGGTCAGGATAGGTCTTAGTATCAGGGTGTAGATAAGCAATTTATTACGTCTACTTAATGTAGATTTACGCGAAATAAGGGGGGAAATATTATTTACTGCAGAATTATACTGCTTTTTAATTCGTAGAACGTGTTGTTTAAAAGTGAGTTTTTTATCCAACGTTACACCAAGATATTTGGTGTCTAGAGACCAGGGTATATTTTTGTTTTCCAGAAAAATGTCTGGTTCTATTTTTCTGTAGTTTCTGGAGAAGAAGACGGCCTCTGTCTTGGAAACGTTCAGGGCTATTTTCCAAGTAGAGTACCATGCTTCTAGTTTCTGTAGGTGTTCGTTTAGTGCTTGGCCTATTTTTGGTGAAAAGTAGTGTCTTGCTAGTATCGCAATGTCATCTGCATACATGCATATTTTTGTATTTTGGTGTTTAGGGATGTCGTTCACGTAGTAATTGAACAAGGTGGTTGAGAGGATTCCTCCTTGCGGGACTCCAGCTTCAACTTTTCTTAGATTTGATAGTTGTTCATTAACGGTGACTTGAAAGCTTCTATTGCGTAGATATGAGTTTATTATTTTTACGAGATATGCAGGGGTGTTGTAGTTGATCATTTTGAAAATTAAACCTGTATGCCAGACTCGGTCAAAGGCTTTCTGGATATCCAGGAAGACCACACCAGTATTTTGACTTTTGTAAAATCCAGTCTTGATGAATTCCACTACTCTGAGCAGTTGGTGTGATGTGGATAATTTCGGGACGAATCCATGTTGTTCGTGGATGATGATATCGTGGTCTTGTAGAAATTTTGATAGTCTATTGTGGATTATTTTTTCGGCTAGTTTGCTGAGGATTGGTAATAAGGAAATTGGTCTGTAGTTTTCGGGCCGGGTAGGATCCTTACCCGGTTTCAGGATAGGGATGACAACAGCGGTTTTCCAGGAATTCGGGAAGTAACCGAGATCTAGCATATTGTGAATGATGTTTCTTAGTTGAAAGATGCAGAGGTGTGGCAAGTTTTTTATCATTTTATTGGTGATGCCTTCTCTCCCTGGTGCTTTTTTGATTTTTATTTTCTTTATGTAATCTGCAATTTCTGAGGCTAGTGGTGGAGGGTAATCCGGATTTCGGAAATTTTCTTCATTTTGTAGATAGTTATGAACGACATCCTTTACATTATCGTCGTGAATAGGTGTGTTTATGTCATTTAATTTGAATTGGTTTTGTAGTGAATCTGCCAAAATTTCGGATTTTTCAGTGTTACTAAGTGCGATACTAGCTGGGCCTTTAAGGGCGGAGATAGGAACTCGCTTTTTTCTGAATGCTTTGGCCATACCCCAAAGGTTACCGCTTTCAGCACTCAGGTTTTCAAGCGTGTCTTCCCATTCTTTGTTTTTGTGTAAGTGCACTTTACGCCTAATTTCGTTTTGAATTCTGTTTAAAATTTCTTTATCGGCAGGAAAGCGGGTGAATTGCCAGGTTTTTCTGGCTTTGTTTCTTTTTCTGAATAAATCCCGAAGTTCCTGTCCGATGAAAGTCTGTTTGCTAGTATTTATGGGTGGGTGATCTTATAAGACATAAGATCATTTTAAATACTCAAGCAAAATTAAATAGAGGTAAATATTATTTTGTGATATCACCAAATCAATCCAACATTGACAAAATGAATTACAACTAGCATAGACAGAAAATGCTGTACGGATATTATTCGTTTCTGTAAATACAATAAAGATAAGTCGTTACGACAAATAAATAACATATAGTGTACTTCTAGTCATTGTTAAAATACCAATTCTCACAAAATATATCTGTGAATTTTTTTATCCTGTTTTTATTTTTTTATCCTGTTTTATTTATTTTTTTTTTATGGTTTTATTTCCTGTTTCAGAAGTCTCTGACTTCCTAGGCTTGAAAATACGAGTGCAATATTCCTTGTACGTGGGTGATGACAAAGACATAATTCACACCATTTCTCTCAGAGTTCCAGATAATTACTCTGCCTTTGAAGTTATGGAACTGGCTGCATCAATAGACCCTAAATTCAAGTAATTTTTCTTTTCATTGTTTTTTAGCTTTGAATCACCATTTTTAAAAATCCAAACAAGACAAACTTTTCTCCGCAATAGAGCAATTTCAAAAATTCTTGTATTTAATTTGAATCTTATCTATGTAATATTTTAGTTGTTTCTAGTGAATTCTATATAATGTATTTGTAATTTTTTACAACGTTTTTCTGAATTTCACTTGGTGTGAGTGTGTGTGTGTGTCATCAAATTTTCGATCGTTAATTTAACCAACTTCCCATCAAGCTAGAGCTTTGAAATTTTGGGAATCGTTCGTACTCGCTTAACAATGCTATATTTAGACGTTTGAGACAAGTTTTAACTAATATTTCAATAATTTTAATAAGTCAAAATATTCTTTCCTCTCGGCGCTTTTAGGATTGAGGAAAAAATTTCTTTCCCCCTCTGGGAGCACCGGGCACTCCCCACGCAACATGAGGTATCGTAAACCTTTTGTACTCACAAAGGGGAGATACTATCTCCTCTTTACTATCTCCGAGATAGTAAGGGTTGCTGACTTTTAGTCAGTAATCATTCACAAGAAAGAAAGTTTCCAATATTTGGCGCCATGTCTTATCACAATAATGTTTTCTGAATTCTGGTTCCCATTCTTTTTTTTAATAGAATGACTTACAAACTTTCAAATGCATGTTTTGATTTTATGAGTATTATGAATTTTTTAATACGCTCACAAATGTCTCTTTTTAAGTAAATTTTAAGGTTAAAAATAACTAACATTTTTAACTATTAACTAATAATAAATTTTTAATAATAAATGTTAGTTATAAAATAACTAACATTTTTAACTAATATTTCAATAATTTTCCCTAATAAACTTTGCCACCATATAAAAACGTTGTTTTTAAAAACGTTGGTTTTTATATCGAATTATTTTTAAATCTCGTATACAATACTTAGATTTCAAAATTTATAGAAGTACTTAAAATTATCGGTTTTTTCATGGTACTTTTCTCAAAACTAAACATATCTAGTATTAAGTAACATTAATGTATTCTAAAATAAAAAAAAAAATAGTTGTGCCACAATACTTCTTTTAATTTAAAATACTTATAATACAATGTCGTTATTTAACTATTAGTTCTTTTTTTTTGTTTTTAGATTTCATTGGAAAACAATGTCTGGAAAGTGGTACGTTTATCAAATTGCAAACATTGTAAATGATCCCGAAGCTGGAAGGTTTTGGCTTTCATATGTTGGCGCAGTTAATGACACGGAATCGTTAACGCATTTCATTACAAGTACAATTATTTGAGATTTAAAATAATTTATAATTTTAATTTATGAATAAATTTATCCTAATAAAAATATTTTAAAAGTACTGGTAATATATACTTATTACTTAATAAAACAATACTTTACAACATTATTTATGAACAGAATTTATTTTTAATATAAAGAAATAGTTGCTAATTTTATTGATAGAGATATATTTACTTGTTTTTTTTTATTGAAAACTTAAATTGTTATGTTAGATGCTATAATAAACAATACCTAATCTATAAATTGAAGGATGGATTTTGTTATAAATTACAACTAATCAATAACCCGAATAGCGGACGTCTTTCTCGTTAGTTTGTGTTTTCAGTTCAACAATGGGATTTCAATTCATAGCAAATAAGCAAGAACAAGTTGGGATAGAAGTTATCAATCCGTAAAACATGGATCTAAAAAAAATTAGAAAAATTAAAATTATGAGTGAGTTTTAATTATATCAAAAGATAATGGTGAACTATTTTTACTTTGAAGATTATCATAATGTAACAAATGTGCGTAACTAGTTAACAAAGATATCAAAAAATTAATTTTTGGAGAAAAATTTGTAAAATTTTTTTTTGGTTGAGATTCACAATGTTTTCTTCATAAATAAATCCTGGAAATGAAAAATCATATATATATATATATATATATAAGTAACATTAATAACTTAAATGCTTAGTATTTTCTTTATAAACGATCTATGTTAAATTAAGTGAAGGCCGGAAGTTAGCATTTCAGTAATACTTTAATACAAAGTGTTTTAAACAATAGAATTTTGAAGCAATTCCGGTATAAAAATATATGAAGAAATAACTGTATAGAACGACAATTTATACTTTTCCGTTGTTTTTTTCACTTTAAAAAATATGTTATTACATCTACTGAATTCCTTCAATGCTCAGTTTCTCAGCTTTCTCATGGTTACAAAAATTTTAAAACGTGTTCAACATTTTCATTTATATTTTAGATACTTTCTAAAGCATACAGCAATATTATTTCAAAATTTTAAAAATGTAGCTATACTTTCTGTACGATGTACTATCGTCAGAAATCGATCACATGTAATAACTTTCACTATTCTTATCACATCTAGAAAAAATTAGTATCATTCTTAATGGTTCAATATGAATTTAATTATGTCCATGCTTGATTGTTTCATTAACTTAATAAACACATTTAATTAATTTTTAAAATTATTTTCTCATGACGGAATCAAATGAATATGTTCTAAACATGTAGTCTATATCCCTCATTTCATTTGATTCTGGTCCCAGCGATATTCCAAGAAAATTATTGGGTGACCATGTCTAAATTACATCTTTCAAACGAATCTTAATATTTAACTTGTTTCCTAACTGCGCGTGATTAATTCGATGGATAATAAAGATTTGTAAAATAGTATACGGCCCCTGCCTACAAGCTTTGGAATTATTTTCTAATATTTCTTGATTTATTGGCTTGAAATGCGTTAAATTTTGAATTTAAGGATTTCTTAATATCTGAAACATATTATATACAAATTTTCGGTAATAAAAATTAATATTTTTTATAATACCATTACTTTTGTCGATGTTCTTATATTTTTCAAATTATAAAAAAGAATTTTTTTTTACTGATGAGAACACCCGTGAAAAACATTTATTTGAAAATCATTTTATCTTTAAATGTCTCAGATACTCATTTAATATTAGGGGAAGATTGTAACTCATAAACACCTTAGAAGCATTTTAAGAAATTTGAAATGTAGGCTAATTTTAAAATGATAAAATAGTTAAGCCAAAAATTATTCGTAATGATACTCGTAATGGAAAAATTATTTTTTACAATTAATTTACAATATTGATTAATTAGTAAATTAATATCCAAATTTATTTCGCTTTGTGTCGTTGAAAAGAAACTAATTTTATTCATTTGTGATAAGAATTGAGCAAATTATTGCGAATATCTCTTTTCGTTACGAGGTTGTCCATTGATAACTGTAAGAAATATATAAAAATTCTAATACATTTTTTACTTTTCTTCTTCCTAAAGTATCAAATTAGCACTTTTAGTTACTTTTCGCACTTCTCTTTCATTTACTGCTGCAATCAAGTTCGAAATAGAATGCTGGTATAAGTTTGTTGATTGTTTGTTATATCACTGAATGTGAAATAAATTGTAATTTTCCAACTTTTTTACTGTAATTTTATGAAAATGATGGTTTTTTTTGTCAATTTTATTTATTTATATTATGTCCATATTTTCAAAACAAAAATGTTTTTTTCAGGTCCAGATAAAATTACAATGAAGAGTGATGAGCATCTGATTATGTGGTACAAAACAGCAAGCATTTAAATTTGTTTCAGGTGTATAGAACAAAAAATATATATACTAGGATATAAACGAGTAATTAAAATGGATATTGTTGCTGAAAAGTCGAATGCAAATCTGAAACAATTCCTCTTTGACGTTTTTTTAATTTAAAAAAAGCGTAAGTTTACTTGGATAATGTTCACTAAAATTTGTTAAATCCGAAATAAAATTATTTAAATACTATGAATATTTTAATAAAATTATTTTATGATTCAGTTTATATTTTGGTTTTATTTTCTTAAAGTGCAAATAAAAGTAGCACTTGAGTTTTTAAATCGATCGATGAAAGTAATCTTTATACCTGATGCTTTAGAAATAGAACTCAAACTTAGGACACAGTTTTATATCAAGAAGTTATTTGCTATTAATAAAAATATCAGTGATTAAATCACATAAAACCTTTATTTTTTCAGTTATTTTAGTCACACGGAGAGTAACATTTAGTTCATATACAATGTTACGTCTATATTTTATACAAATATTACGAAGAGTTTCTTGCAATTCAAGTAACAAATGATAAATATAATGTAATTGCAAAGGTTTATTAATTGTTGATTTTATTTGATTTAAAAACAATTAATTAAATTAGTCATAATTGTCTGTACTGCCTATTGCAGTACAAAGTGAAATATTTAAGATTGTTAGTCTCAAAATTTTCTACTTCCCTCTGAGCATGTTCTGAAGAAAATGTGCTTTTTATTGTATTTTTTTGAATTTATTGAGGATAACTAACGATTAAAATAAATATTGTTCCTCTCTAACTTTGATCAGAAACTCACTTAGATTATCATTTTCTCCGACTGTCATGAATAACATCTAATAAAAATGTTTAAAAAAAGCTATTTCTGAGATTGATACATAGCTATCAGTTTAGCGGGTGAAGGGAAATGTATGATGCTCTAATTTTGGATAATTTTTTCCTACAATTTTGCGATAGATTTTATTCTTTTGGTACTTTTTAATTAGATTAAAATAAAAAAAAATTGCAATTCAAACACAAAATTTACAAAAGTATTTTTAAATTCAGATTGCATAATTATTTAAAAATATATTGTCATAAGGTGCATTAAATAGCATTGTTCTTGACTTATTTTTGTATTTGCATGAGTAAAGCTAGATACGAAAAAAGACCCATTTTTTATTGCGTTAATACAATAATATGTGGTATTTGTGAATAAGTTTATTTATCTCATACTTTATTTCCTTTTCTTACATAATATATGATACAAACACGTACGCGTGTTAAATTAAATGAATTTTAGCTCCTGATTGCCAATTCGTGAGGTATTAGATTGCTTACTTTATTTTCTTCATCTCAATACTAGTTTTTTTTAATTGAATTGAATAATTAAATATGAAAAACTATTATGAAAACTAGTATACATGATCTTGGTGCATGAAGTCGTTTCCCTGTTTTAGGACTTTCTGAAAACTCCACTTTTATACAGTCCTGTAAACACAAGCTGAAATGAAACAAAATAATGAAAAAAAAAATTAAATTATTTAATTTCTGTTTGTTGCTGTTAGAAGTTTTTGATTAACATTTTCAGAAATTATGCTACACTGAAAAAATACAACGAGGATAAATAAAATATCTGAATCAAGGGGAATAAAATTTAATAAGTCCACATTTGCTTAAGATATTATTTTGCAAATAGAATGGAATCCTTACAATCTGAGGTGATTTTGACTGATTACTCGAATCCAATGCTTGCAGAATATTTTATCATTTCTTAGATCATTTCGGGACCCTTTTCCGAATTTTTAAAGATATTAGCGATCCCCTTCTTTCTCATTTACCAGATCACTATATAAAAAAAGTGTGGAATTTTTTGTTTCTGTATTTTTACTCCCCTTCCCTTTCCAACTATCAAGATCCTTAAATTCGGAAGTTAGAGCTTAAAACACTATTTTTTTTTTACAATTTGATTTAAATTGGTATTTCAATAAAGTTATTGTTTTATCTTGTGATACGTTGATATAATAACACAGTACTTAGCTAATGAAGGGAAAAGAGTCAGTATGTTTGCTTTTTAAATATTTTAGTCCCTATTTTGAAAATTTTGTAAATTTCAAAAATGTAGTTTGATTTATTTTAACTCCTGTTCAGAAAATTAAAAAGCAACATTATCATAAGTAAAAAAAAAGAGAATGGAAAATAAAATAAAAAAACAGTAGGTTTTGCAAGACTTCACCTATCACAACATCTTCCAACCTGTATATATAAAATCGAAATACAACAGAAGAAAGTTAAACAAAAAAAAAATTGAATTCATTTTTTGTGAAGCAACATTAAAAACTAGAAGAGCAAATGCTGGCAGCAGAAGCTACCCACGTCTTCCTTATAGCAAAACAAAATCATACTTACGTATGTAATTGTTATAAAAATTATATAAACTCGCATTGCAATATTCGAAAATTGTGTCAAAAATGTCCTTAAGCGCACCTAAACAAAGGCTATTGTCAACAATGTTCTTTCACTTAATTCTTTTCGTTAAAAAGTATTCCCTTAAAAGTATGGAAGCGTTAAGAAGTATTCTGTTTATTGGAGTGTGTAGGGATGGATCGAATTTTTGCGCAATAAAAGTTGTCGATTTTAATTTAGTATTTTTTTCCCGATAAAAATATATCTTGACATGTCATATAAAATTAAAGAAATGGTATCATTTGTGAATGATAAAGTTAAAACTATATCTCCAGTAATACTAATAGCATCAGGAGAGAGATCTGAAACAAAAACGTATAGCATTTTGGGGAAGAAAACAACAATACCAACTATGGAGGCATAAATCGCGAAGGAAAAAATAACGCATTATAGCATTTAAACAATATACTGGCTAAAAGCATCCCTGGTACTGGTTACCCTCTGAAACGTTGAATAACTGTGTGCAGCATGCCTTAAGGTATCCGACTGCGTTAACAACTCGAATTTCGGAGAAAATACCGAATATTTTTTTTATTCAGCCATTAAAATATTTGAAATCTTCTCTTTCGAAACTGCCTGCCATTTGTAAATACGGTACATAGAAATCAAGTTATATGTATTTAAATATCAAACATTCGCTTTGTTTTCTGAACAAGTTTTAGCTTTAAATCCATTTTCTGAAGAATATAATTTTCAGTATGCTTACGATTTTTGAAAGGTTATAACTCGAATGCTTTTTTTTTTTCTATATATTGATGGAATTTGGCGGAAATGTTTTTCATATTATTCTTAAGATACTGAATAGGAATTTTGTAATGTATGGTATATAAGTGGATTTATTTACATTTTAGTGCATAAGAGTGGAGGAATTTTTGAAAAAAACTCGTGTTGTTACTTCGACTCTTAATAACTCTGCAAATAATGTGAATTTTTAAAATTCCTAGTTCAGGCTCTGTACATGTGTCATATCAATACATATACTGAATAACAATGTTATAGAAAGATTTTTCACGAAAAAAGAATATTTTGAAAATGTGTTATTTTCTTCTTATTTGATGCTAAAAAATTGCGTTTAAAAATTCTTTCATTGTAATAAAACTTTTGAAAGGGTTTTTTTATGTACATTCTAATTCAGATGATACTAAATATAAAAAAAAGTATTCATTTATGCGTTTTTTCAAAATCATGACTCCTAATGAAGTCAGATACCTTAAATGGACTGGTCACAGACATTGAATACATAATCTTAATTATTTTCAATTGACTCAATAAGAACCAAAGATATGAAAATGCTCTGTATTTTTTTGGATTACAAAAAGCTGTCATTTCAATCAAAATAAAATGGTTATGTCTATTTCCTACCATTAAAATAATTCTGAAAATATATCCAGCTCTTAGATTATATATTTTTTTTTTTTTTTTTTGTAAAAGAAACAACCCCATATGCTCATTATTATTTTTAAAATGATTTTAATCTTTATACATTCTCTGATGTATATTTTTATAGCAAAATAAAAAGCACGGAAAAAGAAAATAACTGTCTATTGAAAACAACAAAAATAATAAATTCAGTTAAAACTAGTTTAACTAAAAGAGCAAATTTTTTTGTCACATGCTGAAAGCGAAGTTAATTATAAAAAGTAACATAGAGAAATCAAGAATTTCAATTATAAAACGCACACAAGAGTTTAACTTTTAGGTACGGGAAAATTCATATCCGAATAATGGACAAATTCTTTTAAAAAATTTGAAATTTTTGTCTGGTTTTTAGTGGAAAAGACGCCATTTGGATAGGGATATTGAACAATGCCTTGCATACTACAACTTAATGAATCTATTACATGATGTCTCACTAAATTTAAATAATTTTCTTCGATAAATAGAACAGAGTGCTGAATTTTTAACTTTTTCGACCGATTTAAAATGGGGTAAAAAATTTTCTGAAAGAAACGAGGTGCAGAACTTTTTAAAATTTTTTCATTGTTCTTTGCAATTCCAGCTCATAATGCTAATGTTGAGAGAATTGTTAGTATTATAAAAGTAGCATGGACGGATAAGCAAAATAGAATTTTACCTGAGTCGTGAAAAAGTTGATTCTTGTATATTATACGAGTAGCTTCAAAGACATGAGTTTTAAAAAAGTATTTGAATTCTGCTTTAGCGAAAAATATATCTTGAAAGAAATAAGAAGAAAAACAAAACACGATTTCGTTTAAAATAAAAAGCAAAAAAGAAATGTGTTGTATATATATCATGTGAGTTTCTAAAAATTGTGTTTCAGTTTCTTCAAAAATTATATTTTATGCTTTTTCATAAGAAATTTATTGTTTTTGTCAGGTATTTAAAAAATTATATTCTTTTATGATTTACCTAGATATTTTTAATAAAAGGGGGAATGCACTAATGAAGGCTCGTTTTCTTATAAGCAGAACCCGAACTTTATCAAAACAAAGTTAATTACGAATCTCATCTCTAAAGTTACATGTACGATTATCAACAGCATAAGTACACTTCTCGAAAAAATTTTACTATCAAATTTTACGTGATCTAATCGTGGAGGACTAGATGTGTTCTTCTATTGCATCAAAAAATTAGAGGCTTCCCGACATTTTATTTCCTTTTTTAAGGAAATTTTATAAACCTGTAATATATTTCTTCCTCCAATTTTTTTCTTCGATTAAATTGTATGTAGATATATGGTGATGTGGAATATTTTCCCTAATTAACACAGCAGTGCCTCCAGATCGGCAGATTATGTTTTTTTTTTTCTCTCTATCATCTCTACAAACGATACAATTTGGAAAGGTACTTGTCTATTAAAGCGGCGCCCGCCAAATTAAGAATACGCCAATGTCGCCAAGATAGTTAAAAGTACCAAGTAAACGGAGCCGAAATTGTAATGTAGGAAAACAAATAACACACCAATAAATAATATAAAACCTTTTAAATAATATTTTTATTTAATAATCTTTTATAAGTTTAGTGATAAATCTCCTCCCAATAAGTAATATATAAAAATTTAGATGTTTAATATTAATATTTACATAACTTTTAGAACATCAATCTACACAAAAGGCCATATTTCCGAAATTGCGTTCCTATTTTATAGAAAGCATTTTTTTTCCTACTTATTTCCTCATTTCCTCCACATAAATTCTGCCGGATGCGATTTTAGATGATGCCGCGCAGCTCTGTTTCTAGTTACGCCATTTTGTGAAACCCCACATTCTTTCAACATTTTGCTCCCGTTGACGGATCTACAAAATTGTACTTATGGTTCACCGTGAAATGTGTAGAACCATCATCCATTTCGCTGTTTGGTAATTGAAAATTGTTAACGACATATTCAAAGGCAACAAAATAGGTATTTAAAAAAAAAAGTACGAAATAGGTAACGTTAACAGGCAAGCGATATTTCACAAAAAGGAAGTGCTGTTTCTTTAGGACTGCAACCTTAGGAGTTTACAACCAAACAAGGCAATAAATCTTACTGCTTGGCGATTTTCCGTCTTTAATCTAAGCATAATTGGTTGGATTTGGGGTGGAAGGCGGCAGAAGATCCTTATCGGCCATTGAGGAGTTATTCTTGTCTAGAAGAGCAAATCTAGTGTTTGTTTTTAGCTTGCAGATTAATCTATTACCAAGGGTTAATTAAATTTAAACTTTTCATTGCTTGTATTCCCTCAGAATCTATGCTTCATGGAAGTGCAAAGTGGGTTGTTGATAAGAGTGGCTGAGATGTTAAAAGTTTCAACAACTCTTTCTCGAATTCAACTTTTGTTTATATTGATGTTATGTGAGCAACATTTAACAGGGAAAGAATACATAGAAGACATCTCTTGCGACTTGCTTTACTTCGTTATCAAATATTTTCCTTTTCTCCACCATGTCGTGTCATTCCTTTAGCTTCCAAAATCTTTTAATTCCGAGATGTTGCTGAGGCCCCTTAGAGCTTCCTCCTGAACGAATCTAAAATATTCGTATTCAGGAGGGAGATATAGGTGCATCTACATCAGTTTCCGATATTAGGCCAGAATCCTCATTTTCTGGGACAATATTGAGAGAAATATCTTTAATGTTATTTTCATGAATACCACTTATATTAATTACTCGTCTTTAACGTTTAACATTTAAAAGTACTCCTCAGACGATGTAAAGACTTTCGATAATAGGGAACTTTGTTTCAGCAAAGAGAGCTCGGGGAATTAAAATCCAAAATTCTGTTTATTCTACTCTGCCAAATTTAATTTTCAAATTCTTGTCTCAAGTTAAGTTGAAAAGATTCTCCACTTTTGAAAATAGCAATTTCGAATGAGCATTTTATGTTGTATTTATAATATTTTATGTAACTTCTATACCGAAGCAAACCAAGCAAATTTAAAGAAAAACCAGATAATTAACTGCTATAAGAGCACTTCTAAAATGAATGGTTTCTATGTCTTGAGAGAAATCAAGTTCATTTCAGCAATGTTAAAAAAACAATCCTCTTTACAGAACTTTCATTCAATTTATTTTTCCAAAAATTGAGCTTTTCTGAAAACTGCAATTTTTTCCGTTGACTTCAAAAGTTGTATGTTTCTCACTGCAGAATGAGATTTAGCGAATTCAGCTTAAAAAATTCTTAAGAATCTGCATCGGCAAAATAATCAGTATGTTTATGTCCATCTTCTTTAAAGAAAGTAAAAATTTCCTCTCGCAGTTCAAATGTATGTGACGAAACATTGCCACGAGAAAGCCATCGTAATCTATTATAATTACATTATTTACTTTCCCTCTTCCAAAAGTTTCAAATCAGCCTTTTAGTTACTTTTAACAAATCTCTTTCATTTACGGTAGCATACAGATTCTAAATAGTATGTTGGGTTTAAATATGTTGATTAATTGTTTGATATATCATAGAGTAAAATGCATTATTATATTTCAAAATTTATCGCTGTAATTCTATAAAAATTGTTATTTTTCTGTCAATTTTATTTATTTCTTTTATCTACATATTTTCATTACAGATGTATTTTTTTCAGGTCCTGATAAAATTACTATAAAGAGTGATGATCATCTTATTTTGTGGTACAAAACTGTCGTTTAACTTTTTCAGTTACATAGAACAAAAGAAATATTTGCCAGGATATAAGCGAATAATTAAAATGGTTATTGAAAGAAAATTCTTAGATAGTTTGTTTGAATAATATTCCCAACAATTTGTTAAATCAGAAATATATTATTTAAATACCATGAATATTTTAATAAAATATTTTTAAGATTCAACTTATATTTTGGTGTCCTTTTCTTGAAGTACAAATTTAAATTTCATTTGAATTTTTAAAAAGCTCGATGAATTTAGTATTTATATCTGATGTTTAATAAATAGAACTCAAAACTGAGACATAATTTCAGATTAAGAAATTATCTATTAATACAAAGTTCAATGGTTTTATCTCATACAGCTTTATAGTATATAACTACAGCAATATAACATGCATAGTTCATATACAGTGTTAAGTCTATACTTTTATACAAATAATACAAATAGTTTCTTACAATTCAAGTAACTTGCTACAGGTTTTAGGAAAGCTAAATTTCTATCGTAGACTTCTGCCACGTGTAGCTCATACTCAATCACTTCTTAGAGAATTTCTGAAAGGTTCAAAAATAAATGACAAAAGAAAAATTCCTTAGTCTGATCAAACGGGGCAGCTTTCGAAAAATTAAAACAAGCATTAACAAATGCTACAATATTAGCTCACCTAACTCCAAATGCATCCCTTATACTCAGGTAGATGCATCGGATTATGCAATGGGTGGAGCACTGAACCAAAAGACAGCAAATGGCTCGAATCTTTAGCTTTCTTTTCCCGAAAGCTTACTGATACTCAAATCAAATATATGGCATACAATAGGGAACTATTAGCAGTCTGTTCAACCATTAATAAATTCAGATTTATGCTAGAAAGCAATAGTTTATTGTATTTGCTGATCATAAACCTTTAAAATTTGCTTTTAAATAAATCTCCAAAAAAATATTCACCGAGACAAAACCGACAACTAGAATTTATTTCTCAGTTCCCAACATATCCAATACATTAAAGGTACTGAGAATACTGTCGCTGATACTTTATCACGGATAAATGAGGACAAAAGAACCTTCCAGTTGATTAATACAAAATCGCATGAGCATAAACAAATGATAGCGAATTAACAAACTTATTAAATTCTGAAAATTCTTTAAGTTTGAAAAAAGATTTCTGATGCAGAATTATACTGTGTTTTCGCAACTGATATGGCTGAAAAGCTACAAGCCTGAAAAATATAGGAAAATTCGTTTGGATAGCGTTCATTATTTAGCTCACCCTGCAATTAGAACTACTTCTAAATAAGTTCGTAGCCACTACGTGTGGCCGAGCATGAAAAGCGATTGCATAGCTTGGACTAAGTAATGTATTCCGTGCCGACTTTCTAAGTTCCATTGATTTACTTCAACCCTACTCCATAAATTCAGTGACATGTCTGAACACAGTTTTGCTGAAGTTCACTTGAATATTATTGGGCCGTTTCTACCTTCAAAGGGATTTACTTACTGATTGACCACCATTGATAGCTTCATAAGATAGGCAGAAGCTACATCTCTTTCCGACATTCAAGCGACAAAAATAGCTGTCGCATTTCATACAAATGATATTGCACGTTTTGGTGTTCCATCTACAATTACCAATGATCAATGACGAGAATTCGAATCTTGCTTGTTTAGACTACTCGAGATGAAACGAATATGTACAACCTCGTACCACCCTCAAAGCAATGTATTGATAGAGGAAATCCAAAAAACCGCTAAAGGCAGTAATTATGTGTCACGCAACAGAAAAATAGATGGAAATTCTTCTCACTATTCTCCTCAGTCTTCGAGCATCTTTTAAAGAAAATTTAGGTTGCACTTCGGAGGATTCGGTTTATGGAAAAACACTCAGATTGCAAGGTGAATTTTTCGACAACACTCAAGCAGACAGCTATCCAACCCAGCTTGTAGAACATATTTGCCATCATATGCGCCGACTTAAGTCGAAACCAACTGTTCCGGATGTAAAACAAGCTGTATATGTGCACAAAAACTTAAAAACGTGCAAACATGTATTCGTGAGGCGCGACTCAATTCGTCACTCTCTACAAGCACCCTGTGACGAACAATTCTTGGTGTTAAAACAGAGTGATAAACTTTTTAAAGTCAATGTTAACGGAAAATCTTCCACTGTCTTCATTGATAGATTGAAACCGGCATTTATGACCAATACTGACTCAGATAATACTCCTAGAGCAACATAATTATCACCCGATACACCAACGAAAACAAGCCTTCGTCAAATTTGTTCTGACCATCATGTTCACTTCCTCGATTATTTCGTATCATCAAGATTTTACGGAAAGGGGAGTATGCCGTAACAACGCTTAACATATTCGTTAGTGGTCCCCGTTACTTCCGGACAAGGTCCTCATTAGACAGCTGGACTTGTGAGAAAGGATAAGCAACATTTATGTTTCTCATGAACTCTTACCTTTTAGAATCCGATTATCCTGGGAACCAAGAACACCCCCGTATTAGATGTTCAGTTTTGCAGCTGTTAATTCCTGCCCCGATAGGAGTACTTAACGACCGAAAGCTAAATTTATTACATTCAGTTATCCAACCAAAACAAAAAAAATTGTGTCCAGTGGCTTTGGATTGTGAAATGTGTCCGTGGTCTTTGGTTGCCAAATCATTCTACCCAAAAATTCGGAAGAGAAGGGACAACAAATATCTACTAAACGCTTGACCTGGGGTTGAACATTAAATTTATTTATTTTTAAATTATTAGATTAGAAATATTATCATGCTTTCCCGAGTAATTAAAGATTTTTAGATTTAAAGTATTTCCTTTTAAGTATATAAATAACATTTTCTTCGCCAAAGAACATTACGTTACTATTATATCTAAACAGTAACTGTAAAATATTTTCCTTTTCCCTTTTTTATTACCTTAAAAATCAAGGATGTTTTTTTCAGAAGAGAACTCCTAAAAATTTGATAAGTTGTGAATGATTAGATATCAAAACCTTTGATGTTATTTCGAGAGTTTTTGATAACAAAAAATAAACAAATATGCCTATCATTTTCGATTACCTACGTCTTAAGAAACCCACTAGCACTTGATGAGAAATTTGATTAACTTTTATTAGCATTGAACTCAAAATATCAAGTTAGAACAGGTTTTATCAGTTTTTTTTAACGGTTCTAAAAAACAAAAAATAGATACTTACTTCTCTTTTAATAAATAAATACTCAATTTTGAAAAAACGTTATAGTTAATTTAAGTTTAAAATTCTTCGCAGATGGAAGGTGTAAAATTTCTTATATTTGTGCTTTCGGTTTGGGGATGCCACTTATGTAAGTAATGTATATGTAATTTTGTATAACACCCGATTTATCTTGTACGTTAATTGGAGAAAATACAAAAGGATAAGTATTATTTAGAAGGAATTTCCAATCTAAAATTTCAATTTTATTAATTTGGAACATATTCGGTATTTATTTTTTCATAATTTAAATAGAAAAATTAAATGCACTTTTTAACAACATTAATTTTATATTTTAATATGACTTAAGCTCTTACAAGTACAATTTCAAAGTACGAAGTGTGAACATAATTAACATATTAGGTTGTATACCAATGCAATAATGTGCATCCCTAAGTTTGATATAAATTTTGTCTATATAAATCGCAATCAAAAATTTAACATCAATTTAAACAAATTTATTAGTGGATTGGTGTGAACCTTTCTCTCTCTCTTCTTCGTATTGTCTTATTAATAGTGCAAATAATTGTACGATATTCTATCAGCAAAAGATTTAGTTTTAAAGGGCTATTTTTTAAATTATAAAAGACTAATAATGCTCTGCAATGATTCATCAATTGATAGACTATCATTACAATTAAAAAAAAACTATCATTTGATATAATAGTGATAAATTCCATAATATTTTACTTTGTATCAATTGTTTCGAGTAAGTGAAAAGGATTAAAAAAAATCTGCTATAAACTTAGAAATTAAATTACCATAAATAATTATGAATATTGCTTTTTAAAAACATTTTTGTGTTTATTGAAATAAAATAGTATTATTTGAGTCGCTTAAAACCAATGCGTTAAGATTGCAGATTTTTACATATTTCCTAGTTTTTGTAAATTTTAATGGAACAAATAATAATCTTCTTAGTTATTAATTACTCACTGCTTCGTTTTCATCCAGTTTAGACAACTCTTTTTTTATAGTTTCTGAATATGTTGTATAATATGAATGAATAAATCATCCTTTTATCAATATTTTGAAACAGAAACTTTGAAATAAAATTTAAATTCTTTTTCATCTTTTAATATTTGTTAGTAATACTCAAAAACAACTAATTCATAAGAACTGAAACTGTTACTTCTGCTATTTAGAATTATTCGAAATACAGACTTGAAAAGAACGCTAATTTTTAGTGAGTGTTGTGTACGTGCCTCCTTTTAATTTGAAATACCTAAATTTTGATTAAAACATAAAAATATTTCATTGCAGTATTTGTGAAAATTATTGTGTTATCAAAAACATTAAGTAATTTTTCGTTAATAAGTGTTCAAACTCTGACCTTTAAAATATTAAAAATAGATTTATAGTAAGGTTATATAAAAATAAAATTTTGACGTTTATGATACTTCTCTTATAAATGACAGAAAAAAAATAGTTTAGCCAAAAATTTTAAAAATATAAATCAACAATTATTGCATCCTAATGGGTGAACAATATCAAAAGATACAAAAAAAAAAGACATGATCAATTTATTAAAGTACATTCTTCCAATAATATACAACTTTTATGAGACATTAAGAACCACAGGTGTAGATGAAAATTTAGATTTAGATAACTCGGAAGATGAAGATGCTTGTTATATGATGGATAAACAAAAAACTGATGACAACAAACGTTATTGTATTATTTTTAAATAAATTTCTTTTTGCAGCTTCCAAAAGATATAAGACCTAAAGTTTTTAAGATATTAGATTTTAGATAGTGTGTGTTCTAATAAATACGTTTTTATTTACACATTCTGTACATTTCTTGCATTGTTGTAGATAATACCCTTAGCAAAAAAAAATTTAAATACTTTTCTGATCAAATTAATAAACAAAAAGTTTAAAAAAATAAAGTACTAAAAACATTAATTTTCTCAATTTTTTTCTGAACTTGGCTACTTTAGCTTCTAAGCGGTTTATTTAAGCTTTCGATGCATATTTTTAATTTGAAAATTATGTATGTTTTCCACAGCAACTGTTCTTTGCCAAAACTGTTCAGTAGAAAAGGCGCTATCCGGAACAATTAAAGATTCAGCAGTTGGATACCAGAAATATGAGAAGTGTTGGATAATCCCAGTTCCAGAAGGCAGTTTCGTTAAGCTTCAAATAAACAACATTGCCTCTCAAGTAAATATTTCTTAACAGAAATCCATTTTAAATAATTTTTAACAGCTCTATCACACAACTGACTGTTTGTGAATCAAGATAGTTTATTTCTTGAATCTAAATTAAATTTATTACCATTCAGCAGTCAGTACAGCAAATATTAAAACAATTTTATTTAAATATCATTCACAATATTACTTAATATACATAATGAAGTACCTAAATAATATGATATAACTATCAATAATATAATAAAATCATTAAACAAATTTGAAAACTTCCCAATGTCTAAGCCTTTGAGCAGAATAATAAGGCCAAAATTTATCTATAATTCGGAAACGTTTTTTCCACAAATCTATGAAAAATTCTGGTTTGTAGGCACGTTAATTTTTCATTTGGAACAAAAGACATTGAGAAATGAACAACAGATCCGTTTTTTAATTAGACACAATTTTGAAGGGACTTTAAGGATGGAGTTGACAAGTGAATTGAAAATACAAAAATCTCGAATACTTGTTTGAACTTCATAAAATTCAGAAAGAATATTTTAAATACATTTTTACATTTTTCAAAAATTAATATGAAAATATTCATAAGTTAAATGCTTTTATTCGTTTTTTATTTATTTTTTTAAGTTGTTCTTTGTTTTTTGAGATTCTGAAGGAAATGTTTTATTTAAATTCCTCCTACAAATTTAAATGTAAATTAAAGAATTTAACACATGAGATTTTGAAGCCATTTACAGGAGAAAAAATATTGAGTATTTTATTAGTTCGAGAAGGGAAAAAAATGGAGTTAGAATATTGAATTATTGACTTTATAAGTTAGCATTTTAAATAACTAAAAATTATAGAATTTAAAAAAAAAAACAAGATGCACTTTCCAACCCTTTCAGCATTCTATCAGGGATGATGTATTAGAAGAAAGCAAAATCCTACTTAAGAATTCACTTACAGCAAAGCTAAATTAATGACGATTAAATGCATGATTCAACATGAAATCCAAAATGTGAATTAAATTTGTTGTTTATGATATCTGATCTTAATTTATATCTATTTTATTGCTTCATTCCAACATTTTACTTCAAAACTTATAGAAATTACTAACTAAAGTATTTTTTAAGACTAAACCAGAGAAAATTGTTTTTATAAGCAAGTTTACAATAATCGTATCTGAAAGATTTCATATCGAAAGTCAAAAATAAAGTTTTAAAAACAATATGTACATTATTAGATTTTTAAATTTAAAAAAAAGTAATTTTTTTTCATATTTTTCTGTATATATAATAAAATAAGGATTTTAGCGGAGAGAGAAACACAACGTATTTACAATTACCTCAAAATCGATAATAACTCATTATACTTTTAAGAAATAAAAGCTAATGGAAAAACATGATTTTAATACAAACGGATCTATTAACTTCTTTTAAGGTATAATACTAACACATTTATGTTACATACACATGTTTATTTTATCTATAATAGTATTTGAAGATTAAAATATTTTTGTAATAATAATCAAAAAATTAATTTTACAATAATTAGAATACGTAAAGTAACACTAATATTTTTCAGGCTTTGTGTCCAGATGCCTACGTAAATATTTCTGTTCCAAATGTAGAAGAGTTCAAATTTTGCAGTCCAAATGTCAGTAGGCATTCAGTTACAGCTCTTAGTGATGTTACTATAACTCATCATGCGCACAAAAATGGATTTTATTATTCATCAAGCTTCGATTTGAATTATGATATAAGTAAGTCATTTTTAAATAACTGTAGAAATGTTTCATTGCTTTGTACATATAATTTGCCCCTTTATTAAAATAAAGAGTTGCTTGATATTTTTCAGAATATCTCTAAAACTCGATTAAACTCCTATGTTTCTATTAAAATCGCACAAAATTAAGATTTTTTTTAAAAAAAATGTTGAATGTGATTGTACGAATTTCGTAAAAAAGAAACTTTGAATTATTTTCAAGTGAAAAAATATTTGTTATTTTCAAATATTAAACCTCTTAAATTATACGCGTATATCGTTGGATATAAAAATTCTATTATCCTATTTCACAATTTTTACCAACATTTTTTGCATCAAAACTTTGATTTTTGATTTTATATATAATGTTTAAGCATTAATATTACGCTACAAGATGTATAAAACAAATGTTCTCTAAGAAATGAATGGAATAGACAACCCCATTAATACAAATTTACAATATTCGAAGTTATAATTCATAATATAATACCTCACGCGTAAATCTTGTAAGTTGCATCTTTCGGTATTTGAAATTTCATTGCTATGTATTAATTTTCAGCTCATTAAATTACATACAAAATAAGATTTTTATCTTGATGAAAAAGTGTTACGTAATTTTTGTCATTATTTAACTGTGCAATTATTATTATAAAAGCATAATGCAACGGAGACATTTATATTAAAACTGGCTTTTTGTCGACTTGAAAATTTTCATGCCTACTTTTGACATAAAAAAGGTATGAAAATTTTTTGACCTGTACTTTAGAGTTCTCTACTTTATTTACGAGTTCATATGAAGAAATTGTCCTCTCTGTAGAAGCACATACTGGAACGAACATGTATATAAATATTTAATTAGAATCATTATTAAAGAATCAACATTTTTCAAAAATATTATTTTTTTTTACATCAAGAGATATTACATGATTAGAATTGATTGAATGATTTTTTTTTCTCCTTTCAGAGAACATTGAGTGTGTACGTAAGGATAGTTTCCAATGCGACAGTAATTTTTGTATTCCGATGTCAAAAGTATGTGATGGTGTAGAGGATTGCGAAAATGGAGCAGATGAAGCAAAATGTAGTATGAACGCTATCTTATTTTCAAAAACGTAAAAGAAGGGTAGTCAACTGGTTTTAGTTTTTTCAATCAAAAATGTTAATGCAGTTTCTCTTATCTATTCTTCTGACTTGTTTTACAAAATATACATAATTCCCCGCAATAAATACAACTTTTTAGCTACCCAAGGGTTTTTTGAAATAAAAATCCCTATAAATGTCGTACCTGACCACTTTTCAAAAATTTATACGTTTTTGAGTATAATTTGATGTTTACTTTCCCCAATAAAAAACTTAATTTTCAAAAATAAGTCATAATAAATTTCTCCTGAATTTTTTTATTGGATTGAATAAAATTATATGCAGTATATGCCTCATACCTGCTTTCGCCACTGATGAACTCAGTTTTCAAAAATATGTCGTAATAAATTTCCTCCATTTTTTTTATTAGATTGAAGTGAAACAAATTTAAAAATTAAGTATTTTATTTACTTATCGATTTATGTATTACCTGAAATTATATGTAAACTGGAATCAAAATATGACTGAAAAATAATAACATTATTCAGAATTTTAAGCTGTGAAGCAGCTTTTTTTCCCTCAAGAATTTCAAACTACGTTTTTTTTTTTTTTTTTTTTTTCTTTTTTGGTTTGACTTCCTTCTTGAGTTGTTTTGGGATCAAATGATTTGGTATTATTAGCCACCCTAGGGGCTATTGTTTTAAGTAGATCAATTTTCAAATTTTTTTTTCGTTTGCTTTAATTTTAATTACATTTAGCTTAAATATATTCAATTTAATAATTTATCGATTGCTTTAATTTTAATTATATGTAGCTGATATATTATTCAAATTAATGATCTATCGTTTGTTTTAATTTTAATATCGAAAAGTTTACCATTGTCCATTTCTCGATATTTCATCGTTTACTTTAATTCTTATAATTAATTAAGTAGTCTAATTATAATTATAAAAAAGCGCACCTTGGGTGGCTAAATATGTTCTTCGTAAAACTTTGCATATAACTTTTTCATTATTATTTTAGTTGAATCCAAAGCATAAAAGCTTTAATAAAAATTCAAAAGCCTTGTTTCAGCTTTCAATTAACAATTAAAAATATTTAACGTATCAAATATTAGATTTAAATAAAAATTGACATGCATTTGATAAATGTCAAGAAACAAAACAAAGTAGAAATAGATAACAATGAAAAAATTACGTATTGATTAAATCATCGCAGCTGCTTTAAAATATTTTCAAATACACTTTACAATTCTGAACAAATAATCACTTTCATTTCATATTTAGATATATTCAGAGAAAAAGAACATTTATTTGTGAGTAATACGTATTTGCACCATTAACAGGAATAAAATATGAAAAGCTTATAGTGACTTCTACAAAGAATTTTCAACTTAACTTCGTTATTTAAAGTGTTTGATTGCGATGAACTCTACTAATTTCAATATCCAACGTATAAGACTTGTATACTAAACCATTTGTATGATTCAATATTGCTCCATCTTATATCAGAATTGTTACAGAATAAGCTTCCAATGCAGTGTTTGAATAGGGAACTTAAAAAGCAACAGCTTGAGAAAGCTACATCATATATGAAATAAAAGCACCTTAACAAAATACTTAATAACAATGGAATTTTTAGTTAATTAGTTAAAAACATTTTAAATTAGTTAATAACATTTTTTTTTACTTAACATTATGTTAAAGTATTAAACATTGTATTTTGGTTCATATAACGCATAGGTTTGAGAATATACTGTTCTTTTTAGAAACCGAAATTCTGACCATCGAAGGAATAGAAAAAGCTCGTGAAAAGGCAATTGCTTGGTTAAAGCGAAACGAAACTACACTTTGGAATTGGCAAAATGACACAACAAGGGCTGTTATAGCTCTATATTTAGCTTCGGATGCCTTTTATAATGGAACAGACCTTAAAGAAGAACTGATGGCTAAAGAAATAGAGCTCAAGACTGCTGTTGCTCTGTTACGGTAAATCAATAAAGGATTTCCCGTCTGCTTAAATGATGTAATCATTTATCCAGTTGGAACAAGAGTTTTCATGAGTATTCTACTAGAAATTCAAATAAATCTTGTTTCATTTAGAGAACTACAGTATTCAATTAAAAATTCTTTTTCTAGAAGCCTTTCTTTTTTTTCTAGAAAATGATCTCTTGAAACTTTTTATTTGTCACTGAGTAAAAGGCTTTTATATTAGTAAATAATTGAGTGCGTATCAACTTAAGTATACTTAGATACTAGATAAGCTTTGATTGCAAGCATTACATTCATAGCACTGGAAATCGAAAATTACTTATCTTAGGAGCTTTTCCTCTTTTTTAATTTGAGTAACATTGCCATTTTGTTTCAAGGTATACATAATTGATTTTTTTTATGTTCCTCATCATATGTAATCAATGTCAAATTTTTCTTTTATTTACAGATCTTCATTTTCGGATAGTGAATTAAGCATGCTCATCAATGCTCTTTTAGTAATTTGTCATAATCCTCGACGTTTCTACGGCAAAGATTTAATTAAACTTTTGAAAGACCGGGTGGAACTTTCTAAAAACCTCACACATCCACTGGCATACCTAGCTCTCTGCAATGCAAACGAATCATGGCCTTCGAAAGCTATTTCGGATCTGAATTCTATTCTATTGAATAATTCTGAATACCCTTTCATAAGAGGTACATATTTTCGAAAAAAATAATTAAAATTTGCATTCTTTTAAAATTTATAAATAGGAGGTTTAGTCAATTGGTTTCCCAATTGATTTACCCGATTTCATATGGAGTGAAGTAAGCTTAAAGAGGTATTATGCTGTGTGTGTGTGTGTGTGTGTGTGTGTGTGTAAGAATTTATGAAATAAAAGATGCCTTTATGATATGATTTAGATTTTTACTAAAATGATTATAGTTGATTTTGAATTCTTAATAGATTCAAAATATGACTATGCTGGTTCTTATTATCATGTTTTCTTAATTTGATGTTATATTATTTTGTTTTAACTTTATTTCTTGATTTTAAATTTGACTTAATTTTTTTTAAATTTTGTTGTTTATGTGGTCTATGGTATTTGATTTTTAATTTTTTCAACTTTTAATAAAAAAATTATAAATTATACTATACTGACCCTTTGTCTTTTATATTTGATTCAAATTTTATTCATCTCTTAGTTTCAAATTTGATTCAGTTTCAACTTTTTTACTTAGTTCTATAAATGTTTTTTATTTTTTTTGTTGATTTTGGTTTTTAATTATTCTCTTCCTTTTGTGTTTTTTAATGATAAATTATTTGCTTTATCTTATACATATATATATATATATATAAGATAAAGCAAATAATTGTGTGATAAAGCCATCTATTCCGAGACGGATAGATGGCTGCCTCATTTAACCCATATTGGCGCTGGGCGCTGGAACGCGCTCGGGGGTTTGAAGTTTACTTCCGACGCTGGTAGCGAAGGAGAAGAGAAGTGGAAAAAGTGGCGGAAAGAGAGAGTGAAAACGAAGTGTCACTCAGTTTTGTTCTGGGATAGGTGGCGCTGCATGAGCTTATCACATGACTCTGATTCGTGGTGACATCTATTGAGAATCGGAGGAACTGGTTTTACAGTAGATTGAAAAAATAAAAATGAATTGTTTAATAATTAGATGGAAAATCCTATATATATATATATATATATATATATATGATGCTTCAATGTGCCCATGTTGTTCGCTAGTTTCATGAGTGAAAATTACTGAGTGAATCATATGAAGAAGTGGTTCGGTTTTTTTCAGGAAAAATACAATGATTTTCTCAAATTTTAGTGAACAATTCTAAAGCGATGAATTTTGTTTTAAGTCAAGGAAACCTTCAATAGAATATTTACGTTGATAATGGCTGATAGGAAAAACTCTTTTTGAAGAAGATTCATTCCCGAGATTTTGCCTTAAGGCAGGCATGTTAGATGGATGTTCTAACACTGATCAATATTAGCGATTATTTCCTGTTTGCGCTGACTTCTAACGAAATACTAATAATGGACAATGTAGTATCATCTACTGCCCCTGTCACTCGATAGCTTTTAGTCAGCGACTGTATTAATGTGGTTCATTAAGCTCCATAATGCGGCTTCCGAATTTTTGATGCTGCTGTTTGCTTCATAAACTGAAAATGAATCTGATACAATAATTATATTGGACGAAATTTGAACAAAATCGCGAGCCTTTCTGAAACTTTCTTTTTGGAAAATGACATCCAAGAGTTGCAGAGATCGGTGTCAAGCGACATAAAAACATTACTTTGAAGGTGATGAAAGTTACTAATGCTTAAAGTAAACCTGTGGTACTTTAATTTATTGGTCCGAAAATTTTTTATGACTAAACTTAGAGTTTTTAACTAACTTTCTCTAAGCAAAACTGAAGTAAACGTATTAAAGTTACCTTTTTTATATTAAGTTTCTAAACAACGTTTTAACTACAGTGAGAAAAGACTCTCATTTTTTATCTTAATATTTCTTATAATATTGAGGAATATAAGAATACTTATGAGTACGACACCAGTAATCAAAAAAATTAATTTTGTTAATTGCTTGCAGATGCATTTTAAAAGTTATTTAAAAAAAATTTCTGATCAAGTACGTTTTCCCCCACGAAAACGTACACTTCATTTAAATACATATCAATCAAATTTATAAAAAAGCATAATATTTTTTCATATAAAAGAATCATCAATTCTATTTTTATGGAGCTTTTGGAATATTTATATGCTCTATGAGCCTTAAATATAAATTTTATAATAATTAATTAGCAGAGATATTATCTATATTTATCTCTCGTACTTAACCAATGAATTTAAATCTAAAATTCTAAAATTTTTATTTATAAGTTTGAATGTTTGTCCATTATGCAAATCCCCACCGTTTATCGTATCTCTTCAACATTCTTAGGGAATTTCATAAATGTTTGGAAGGAACCGTAATTTTAACCCTGGCAAAAAAAAAAAAATGTTTCACATTGTTCCTTAGTAAATTTTTTTTTCTAAGCTCCTCTCTTTCAACATCGATAGATGGCAGCAGCGTCGATTTGCTTGATTACTTTTATCAATATTTTTATTTAATTTTTTTCATTTTTTTTTTTAAATCAATTTTTATTTTATTTTTTAATAATTTTTTCCTTACTTTTAAGATTTTTTTTTTTCAATTAGTAATTTTCAAGCGACATTTTTGTATACTTAACGGGCTAGGTTTTAAACAAATTGTTGAAAAATTACGATTGTGTGCCATTGGGTATGTGAATTAACTAATTTTTGACGAGTTTTTTGGGGAAAAAAAACTAAAAAGCGTCAGTTTTGAATAATTTTCAAACCATATCTTCTAGAAATCTATCAATTCAAATGAAACGGTAATCATATGATAAACGGAATAAGCATATAGCCTCCTTTTAAAAGAAGAATAGGAAAAGTATTAATTAGTGGAATTTTAAGCAAAATTTTAATTGCACAGCCAGTGAGTGAATTATAACCCCTCCCCTTCGTTCACGCTTTAGATTTCCGTTCCTCTAAGTATAGTTTTAGGGCATATTACGTCACTGTCTATGTGCGCTTGTGATTATTTATTATTCTTCATAAATTCTTTGAGATCATTGTATTTATTCATTTGCTAATTTTGCTCCTCATTAAAATATTTATACTAAATTACTTTTCTAAAATTTTTATTGTTATTGAATTACATCAATAATGTATTTCTTAAAGGTAATTTTACTCATTAAGAATATTTTATGCTTGGTACCTGGGTTGTTCAATTTTTCAATACACCGGTACGAACTAAATATATAACGTCCACTCTTATTGAATTTTAACCTATGTTAAGTTTAATATAACATTTCAGCATTATTTACATCTACATTAAGAAAAATAATTGTTATTTAATTAACTTCAAGTTTTTGAAACGATTAAATTTTTCAATAATCTTGAAGCTTTGAGTAACCTATCGGTTTTAATTTATTTCTTTAATTTCCTATATTTTCTAAATCATTCATTTCTCGGAGGCTAATTTTCGATTCACTTAAATTTACTCAAAATATTATTTAAAAATTGGTCCTGATTAAAAATATTTATCCTTCCATTATAATAGTTGTATTTTTGAATTCGTCCGTGCAAAGAACGGCTGACACGGAATAAATAAACACTAATCTGCATTAGCAATTAGAACTCGTTTTACAATAAAGAAAGTTTGGGCAGTATATCTCTAAATATTTCTATAACATTTGCATTGGTTAATTGACAATCTTCTTTCTTAATATTTTCAGATCTTCAAGCAATGGCTTCCCTTGCCTTTTCATGCCAAATTAATCGAAATAAGAAGTCTAATACTACGCTCTATCTAACACCGTATCGAAACGCTATAAAACGTTTTCAAGAGCTTCAGCTTCAAGACGGAAGTTTTGGCAATGTTCACACCACAGCACTAATTACGCAAGTGAGTGATGTCGAATTAATGTCTCACAATATAAGATAAATTCTATGAGCCACAAGCAAAAATATTTATCTCGTTAACAAATAAATGCCAGAATAATGAAACGAACAATTATCAAACATAAATTTCTACGTTATCTTTTTTTCATTTCTTTGAAATGAGTGAGTGACACGAAATCATTTTTCATTCCCGAAGATATTTTTTTCTGGAATTGTGATAAAAAATCACGAGAACGTTTATTTACAAATCATATCTTGTATAAAGTAATCATAAATTTAGACAAGCGTTAAGTAAATAAAAATAAATTTCAAATAAATTTAACTCATAAGTTTTGAGTTTGCACCGATTGAAAAACATAATACTTTAAATTGTTAGCCTATTTTTTTTTTAAAAAAAATTATAGTATTCATAAAAATTATTTAAAAAATATACAAAAAAGTATAATATTTAATAAGAAATTCTGGTTAAAATATAACTGAAAAAGTGTTTAAATGAATACAAGAACTCAGAATTTTTTTCTTCACAAAAATGGAAATTTTCACAGTTTTTATTTTATTATTTATTTATTTAAAAGTTAATTGTAAGCTTTATTGTAATTGAATATATACACTGAGATTGTTCAGAAAGTAAGCATGTCAGGAATGAGAAATGGGAATGGGCTAACTAATTGCAATAATGCCCATTGATCGTTTTAACTTTTCCTGAGTCTAAGAGTATGATTCCCTTCACATCCAAATAACCGTCTCTTTAACATTTCTGATTGACAATACCATCTTCATTTCCATTGGAATAGCTTATCAGGAAACAACACATTGTTTTTATTGTTATTGTGCTTACGATTATAAAGATCAATCCAGGTCTAGTCGAGGTCGACAGCTCGACACGGCAGCCTTCAGGTGCCAAATCAAAACTAAATTATAAAACAGTGTCATATTTATTTTAAAACCGTTTAACACATGTCAGAAGAAATGAGTAACATCAACGTACTATAACAACACTGTCTGTTGTCAAAAACGTGCAGTTTTTGAACCAATCTCTTAATTATCTAAGAAATATATATTACTATATGATTTAATATTTTTAAAATGGTTATGAGAGCATTGAGAAAAGAGGCCCCTTGCGAAATTTGAAAGAAATCGATTGGTATTTACTTAGTTAATTTCACGAGGGAAGTCAAGATTGTCATTTTTTTTCATTAAAAATAGAACTGTCTACTCTGGACCTCCAAAATGGTTGAAACGCTCTGCTCCTAACTAAACCCTCTTATTTCGAAAGAAACCCTCGAGTCGATTTGAAATACTAAATTTCAAAGAAATCTAAATATATTTTGTTTGTTAAATTAACATGGTTCCCACTCCCAGTAAACATTTTGTGTACTTTTTAGCATTAAAAAGCTTTTACGTAACAATTTTTATCTTAACCTTTTTTTTTTTTACCCTTTCATCTAAAATTTACATAATTATTAAATATACTTCATCCCTTTTTGGGATCATCAAAGACTTTGATTGCCTTATTGATTCTTCATAATTTATTTCATCCTGTAGTTCTATTGTAAGTTTTTTTTAGTCTTGATATTTATATATATATATATATATGACGTGAATAACTATTTTCTTTTTAAATTGTTTGTTTACTTTCTAAGAACTATATTTTTTATGATTTAAACTTAATTTTCAAATAGATAAATATATGTTTTTTATATTATAAAAACTTGCTAAACAAACTTTTATGAATTATATACAAACTCATTTAATTAACGTAGTAATTCGTTTTGTTTTTGTACAATAATTATAATTCGCTGCTCCAGTTTTACAAGTAACGAGACTTACTATCAAATAAATGTCTTTACCCAACTCGGTAAGCAGAGAAATCTTAGTAAATTTAAAACTAAAATACTTATACGATAGTCTTCTTTACATTTTCCTCATTTATAACAAATATATGTATAATTAGTAGGTACATGGCACAAATTGCTAATGTGAAATATCTAATTTCTTTAACAATCTATTTTATTTGCGTCTCTTGTGCATTATTAATAGAAAATAAAATCATCTGTAGGAGATTTTTTACATTTAAACTGATATAAAACTGCTTGCCAAAAGAATTTTGTTTGAACATTGTATCTATTTACATCATTGATTTAAATTAGAAAAAAAAGTTTATTCTGTTATTCAAAACTGATTTGATATAATGTTTGTTATTTTTATATTTCAGGCTCTGATTGCCAGTGAAGAACAAACTGATAACTGGAAAAAAAATTCAACAATAAAATATTTGATGAAAGAAATGAATTCTTCATCCATCGATTTATTAACTACATACTTCATTCTTCCAATTTTTAATGCCAAGACTCTTGGGGATATCTCAAAAGTAAATTGCTCTGGTAATCCGAGGAAACATGAAGATGGTGAGAAATTTTTTGATGCTACATTTTCATAGATTATGCGTTCTCTTACATTAATTATATAAGATATCAAAAACTTGGTAAATAGAGTAGCACACATGGAAATGTAATTCAAATGTGTAAATTATTACCAGGACTTGAATTTCGATTACAGGAATCCTTTAACTGATTTACTCCTTACAATGCTAACTAGTACATAAGTCCTCATCACGGTTCTCAGATTAAAAACAAATATAATTTTTAATGAAATTTTGTATATTTATCAAGTCATTAACCAAATTAGGCTTGATGTTTTGCAATCATTTTACTATTTTTCTAACAATGAATAAGACACACTATGACGTTATTCACGATTTTCTCTTCACTAACCTTGGGGACAATGCATCAATTTCAATTGCATAAAATGCAATTTCTTCCAAAGCAAAATGAAACGTGATCAGGTAAATTAAATGGGGGTAGAACTGAAGTGAAGTAATTTAGTGATAATGATATATAAATGAAATAGATTGAAAAGAAAGAGAAGGGAGATTAAGAATAAAGACTTTCATACAGAGAATTGTAATTTGGATTAAAACTCCTCAGCTAAGGAATCATTAGCTGATCCTTTGGTAGAACTAATAAATCAATTTAGGACTCGAGAGAGAATGACTTTAACTATCCATTATTGACCAATAATAAAGCCTTTTGGTTTCTTCTTAAGTGTCTTCAATAGGAGTTTAGTCATTATTGCTTAATATATGTGTGTTTACAACACTGCCTAATTTATAGGTATTCAATAAAAATTTACTAAAAAGCAGTATATTTTCAAATATTTTTGTTTATGTTTTTGTAGGTAATCCAGATTATGATATATATAATAATATAATACTTGATAGAAAGTCAGTCCTATGATTGCATTTCAAGAAAGTGATTTCATAATTTACTTTCATTTTGTTTGTTCCTAGAGCTAAAAACCCAATAAATAATTTTAGTTAAGAAGGGTCAGTGGCAATTTATCTAGACGATTAATTTACTTATTTTAGTTAAATCGTCATTGAAAATTAAATTAGACTTCGTGAAAGAGCAATAAATTATTTGCATCTGTATTTTGATTGAATATATACCTAAATACCTATATGTTCTAAAAAGCGTTTTTCTCAATGCTAAAAAAGTTCGCGGAGAGAAACATATATAAAGATTCTGGATGCTTAAAAGTTATTAAATAAGTTGGTGAATTATAATTATGGAAAAATTTGAGTTTTTCAAGTGTTTATATGAAATGAAAATATTATTTTAAAAATATCTGTCTCATTAATTGTGGATATATATATATATATATATATATATATATTTATAAATCTAATAACAACTTTCCAAAAAGCATAATTCTTTTTTCTCACCAAAAAATGAATATAATAAATATAATTAATTGATTTCAGACAACCTTCAAGTTCTGTACTTACGTAAAGAGCTTGTTTTACCTCCATTGATCTAATATGAAACGTTTGATTTTTTATCGGTAGAGTTTTGCTTTCATTAGTTTATGTGTCTACTGCATCTGACAATAAACAAATGACTCGTACGTTAATTTCCGTGCTACATATGTTAGGCAAACTCATACATAAGTATGTTGGGGGGGGTAGGTCATTTTTAACATTTTATGTGATTTTTCACAAATCTAAACAAAGTTTTTCTGGATTTTACATAAAATTTATTAACTTTTTTTTAGTAATTTTGAACTGTTATTCGATTTTTGAAGCTGATGTTAAATGAATCTATGTTTTCAAACAACAATTGTTAATTCAAAGATAAAAATTCCTGTTGTAATCTTAAGCCATCTAGATTGTTTGCTGAAATACTTAGATTTACAGAAATAATGAAGTAAACAGTTATTGTTATGAGACAATCATTCATCAATAGAATTCAGAATGTTTTTTTTCTGAGCCATTTTAAAGCATTTTAGACACTTCATAGACCATTTTCAGCGACTATTTTAGGTCATAATTATCGTAGTCTTGTTATGAACCAACAGTTGCTTGCGTGCTAAAAAAAGAAAAAAAAATACTATAAAAAATTTATTGTTTAGTGACACAAAAGTTCAGAAATTACACCATTCGTACTTAAAAATATTATACAATGTTGAATATTTATATAAAAACAAAAAAGGGGGGTTTTGAAACTAAATTTTAAAAAAAATCTTTTATTAATTTTGCATCGAAAATTTGATATTATGCTTAAAATAGTCACTAATTTTCCTAGTTTCAGCTTAAGAATTTTCAGAATTCGCATCAAATTATGAAGCAAATTATAACAAAAGATTTTTACGCTACAAAATAACAAATATGAAGTTAAACAAAATGGATTTTAATGAGAATAGTCGGCATTAGCATTCTTAATATATGCTGTGCTACATTCCTGCTGCAAACAAATAACTATTCGAACTTCACTTCTAACAAATCTTTTTTGATAGCAATCTGAGTGATTTCAATAAATAAGAAACGTTTTGTATTTTACTCTTTTTACTCTTTTATATTCTTAAACATAGAGAACATTATTATAGTTCGAATAATTTGTATCTGCTAACATAGCTGTAAAGCAACAGATCTGGTAGCATTGAATCAAAGTCAAGCGCACTCTTCGAGGATTTCACTCATTGCAATATTTCACTCTCTAAATTCCACATTACATATTTGAAACTTAATTTCGCTTAACATTCAGAAGGTCTCATTATTCTGCAC
>BMAW01116731.1:254573-292143 GCA_019974015.1 Nephila pilipes
AATGCGTATTTTGTTAAAAGTAATACGAAACTCTGGCAAATGCAATGGTTCCTAACATAAAGTTCGAGACTTTAACCAATGGGCTGCCTTGGTCTGATATTAAAATGTTGAATGCTTAATTGCGTAACAACATATATATAAGAGAGCATATATATATATATATATGTTATATATATATATATATATTGAATTTATATATATATATATATATATATATATATTATATATTATATTGTTCACCACATATATATATATATATTATTCTCACACACATATATATATATATATATATATATATATATATATATATAAGTTATTGGTTATATGAGCTACATATACTGTCTCATATATATTATTATTATTATTATTATATGTTATTAATATTATTATTAATATATATATACATATAAAGACATGAGAAGAGCATATATATATTATTATTGAGCTTGTTTATATTATTATTAGATATTATATTATGGAGATTGTTCTTATTATATATATAGAAGAGCATTATTATTAAGGTTATTATTGTTATATATTACATACATATATATATGTATATATAGATATATGAGTATATTATATATATTATATGTATATATATATTAGACATACATATTAAGACATATATATTGTTCTATATATTATGTTGTTAGTTATTATTATATACATTATTACTGGTCTATGTTATATATATTACACCCCTCGCTTGCCTGGTAAGTAGTGAAAATGCAACAATCGAAGAAAGAACCCATCAGAATCAAAATGAAATTTAATGCAGAAACGACCTGTACCCTCGGACAACAACAAATTGATTTGTAAAATCTTCAAAACAAAGAAAAGTTCGAAAAACTGGGGTTGCCGTCCGGAAATCAGCTTGCGCAAGCAGCCAATCACGCGCTTTTACCGCGCCGCTTAAGGAAGTGATCGCGTGGAGTACGGAGCCACCAGGATGCCGAATATCCGTCGATGTGGAAATATAGAATCATTATTTGTATGCGCGCAAACCAAAGTCTCGTCTCTTGGAAACCGCAAGGACGCGGATCGAGCGAGACGCCGACCAACCATCCCACACGTGCTCACAGGCGCAGGGCATATCCGCTGGTGAATAAGCAGGCTGGCGCAGCTGTAGCGTTGTGCTGACAGAAGTCTCGGAACAGTCCGCGCAACATGTGGGCGTGCATTATCCTGCTGAAAGATATGCCCAGGGATGCCTGGCGAAAGTGAACGACTTCGGGCCAGCACTTCACGGACGTACCTGTTGCTATTATGACACCACCGTACCACCATCGTCCATGACATACGAAATCGCACCCCAGACCATAACTCCGGGTGTCGACCACTATGTCACAATACACCAGAAGCCGCGCGTTGACCGGTACACACCCGTCACGAACACGGGCCACTCGGCGGGTCCGGGCCAAATTGAAAGCGTGATTCATCTGAAAAGACAATTGGTGCCAATCAGTTTCGCTCTGTCTCTGTGCCTTTGCATTCACTGCCGACGCAGCCGTCGATGATCTGCCGCTGAGGGGAATCCTGCGGCAAAAGCACCCTTTGCACGCAATCCACGGCGCAGATCGCATGACGAATTGATCAGAAGCTGACAATTGTACACCTGGCAGTAGACGAACGTGCTGCCAGCTGCCTGGAGGAAGCTGTGCGATCATTCACCGCCATGCGGAGAGTAAAATGATTCACTCTGACGTCACCTCCTTCTGTCGTCCAAAGTGCCCGTTTTTCGATAATTGGTACTGTCGAACCACGGTTGCTTCCAAACTCGCATCACTGTGGAACTGTTCGCTGCATATTGAGCTGCCATGCCAGATAGGAAAATCCTCCTTCGAAGGCCGATTATCCTCTCTCGTTCAAACCTGTAAGTTGCTTGAATTTATTCTTCCGTCGTGGAGGCATACTGTGTCTCAAACGTTTGCCACTTAACAAATAATCATAGATCTTTTTCAACGTCCTGCCATACAGCTGTTAATTTTATTTATACGCTTTCAGCATCAATTATAGGAATAGCAGCGCGCTGCGCAAAGCACGCGCGATGGTTCTGAAACTTTATTAATTTGCATAATATCCTATAATTGACATTTGCCAGAATTTCATTTTGGTCTCTGATGATTCCTTCATGGTGTTGCATTTTCTAACAACAGAAGCTATTGGTTACATACATGGTTGTTATTGTTCTATTATATAGAATATATGTTACATATATATATATACATATATTATATATATATATTGTCTCCATATATATATATATATAAGGAGCATATTGTCTAATATATATATATTATTATTATTATTAGCATATACATATATATATACATATGGTATATACATTCATCTCCATAGCATATATATACATATATATATATTGTCTCCTACATACATATATATATTATATATTAGTTATTATACATATTGCCATTATATACATTGGTTCTATTACATATATACTGTTCCATATATATATACATGTTATTGTTATTACTGTTATATATATATTGGTTATTACTTGTTTAAAGTCCCCCTGACCCCAAGCTTTTGGTGAAAAATCAAAGTGCTGTCAGCTCCTACAACGGCAATGCAAAAAGACAGACGTTAATCGGAGCACCGCAGAGCATGCTATTGAAAAACAAAATATGTTTATAGCACCATACAGTCCAATTCTGAAGGTTTTTATTTTTAATGAGATAAGCTTTTCAAAAAGGAGCCATCGATAAAAATATTGTCCGAGGAGACAGAGTCAGCCGGAAAAACTCAAAAGTGACTATTGTAACTTTCAACATTTTCATCGAATGAAGAATTTGCAAGCTAATTTGAGAATTGAGCCCATCGAGTGCTCCAAAACATTGAGGATTGAGAAAAGACTTCCTGTCCGTGACAACGGTCCCGGCAATGAGGTAGGAGCAATTTTAAGTTTCTTTGAGTAAAAACCAATTAAATTCCTGAGTTGAAGTTAATTTTGTTTTGATGAGAAAAATCAGTTAGTGGAAGATATATTGTCTTTGAATTAGTGCATAATAACTTAAAAATGTCGGGTAGCAAAGTTAAAGAAAGATGAATTAAGAATCATGGCCGAGAAAACTGGAATAGTTGTTAGGGGTGTTGAAAAAGAAGGAATTAAGGGCGTTTGACTGAGGAGGGGGTGATAAAATCAAAAATGACAACGATGGTGAAAAGGCCAGGAGGATGTTTTAGAAAATAGGTAAAATAAAAATAAACTGACTGTGGATGGTGTGAGAAATGGAGTTAAGTTAAAATTGAAGAATTAAATTAAATCACAATTATGCAAGTGAAGCAAGGCTAATGAAATAATACTTTTTAATCAGGTGTAAAGTGCTGAAACTGAAGAAGAATCATCGGATAATAAAAGTGTGAGGATCGTTGATTCTACAAACCGCTGCTAAGTCCCAAGATTGGGGTTTTCTTTTACTGTTAGAGAGAGCATATAGTACTTAAAGGTGCCTGAGAAATTTAAATACAGATTGCTGACTTGTTATGATTGTTGTATTATTTTAACTTCATAGAGGAAAATTATTTAAACAATTACGACGTGGTAAAATCTCCATTTCTCGTTTGAGAGAATTTGTTTCACCGCGCAAGCAGCATTAGAGAATTTTCAAAACGCTTCTAGAGTAAACGAAATTAATGCAAGGTTTATGTTTTACCAACTAGTTTCGAATACTATTTAAAAACTGAGAGAAGTAGTGACTTCGAAACCTTGAACACCCTAATAGTATCCGATAAATTTTGTTCAAACTTTGGGATAGAAAAAGATATAGCCATTTTATTAATATTAAGACAAAAATTAAAAATGGTTTACCTCTCTGATGGTATTTAAAAGATGGACATTTTGCATCAAAGCGGTCTTTTAAATGAGACGAGAATATCAAAAATTTATAATAATAAATTTTAAACGGCATTCTAAGTGCATTTTCTAATGAGAGGTAAAAATAAAGATTGTGATATATGTCTGAAAGATGAAAAATCATCCGATTTATACTTTGTCTCAGATTTAAAAGACCAGTTTGGTTCATGAGCGAGTAATGAAAATAAAAACTTTTTAAGCCAAATGTTTAAATGCCCAATATTGTTTTGTAGGCAAAGTCACAATTAAACTAATTATTTTCCAAAGAAGCAAAAGTGTTTGTCTATGAATGCTGATGCTTTGAATGTAAATAATCGGCCGGGGGAAATACTGAGCAAAGCCCTCTACTATCTCCCCAATGAGTGGATTACGCCTTCTGCTGGAACAAATTTGAACCGAAAATAAAATATAATCTTGGTTCTGTTGCAAAATGTTTGATAAAAAGACAGATTCCATGGCAGGAAATGAGATGTATGCCTGATATAGGCTCGCAGATTTGTGACATGAGACTCATAATGGCTACAAAGTGTTGGCAAATCTAAAATTCTGAAAGTAAAAGGATAAATCTAATTCATTTTGTATTAATAATACTGCTGGCAGAAGTTAATCGCAGACATATAACTGTGTATGAATAAAAATAAAAGTGCCTTTGTTAAAATATTTCCATGTTAGTAGTACCAAAAATAATGGATTTAATTCTCATCAAAATTAGATACGTAAAAGTGCAAATTCCAGAATCGCTGAGCTGCGATTCTAATTTTAATTTATACCAGAAAAATAGGATATTTCTTAATTGCGCGAATACTTCAATGATATAATAAAGCCTGGTAAATCACTGTAAAGAAATGAATAGACATTACAAGATTTTACTTTTTGGCATATTTGTGGGAGGAAGTATCTCCACATATCAAATAAATTAGATTCTACTCATTGTGGTTTAATATAGGGCAGATGTGACTAAATTCAAACTTACTCTTTTGGGGATTGATAAAATAGGGAAAACGATTTTATCTGGGAGTAAAGAAATATTCTGCATGGGAGGAACATTGTTAACTAGGAGAGATAAGTCAGGAAAATATATTTGTGACTATGATGTGAAATACCATGTTTAGGGAATTCAAAAGATATTGCTGTAAGGGTTGACTTAATCAAGCATGGACCTGTTTGTTCTAGAGACCAAGAGCATTTTAAACTCTTAGGTTCAATTTTTAAAGGAATATACCATGACATATGTGACTTAAAGTTTTGAGATAGTGCTTGAGGTCGGTGACATATTATATGCCCCTCATCATGGCATTTATAGACCCTGCTAAAGTACAACAAAATTGGAGAACAGCATTTAATGCTCTGGGACTATTAGTGGAAAACTTAAACCTGACCCATATAACGGGTGGAGTTATCCAAGACATTTGTTTGGCTTTTCATTTTATTAGTGAGATTCGTAAACACATCTTAGAGTTTTTACGGGAGATATTCTCAAAATGCATGATTAATATAGAGGAGAGTCAAAGAAACCTCCAATAATTTCGGGAAGGAGGGCATTGATGAACCGGCTAAAGAGCACAACTTAAGGTACCTGCAAGATATGAACAGTTAGTGTTTGCTTCTCAAAGGATGCGAAATCCTGAACACTTCTGCTGACAAGGAAAAATCTCTTCCACTGCTGGCTCTGGTCCTGTGTGAAGACTTTACATGACGAGAATGTGCTTTTGAGGGAAAATAATAGAGGCAGCAAAACTCAAAATATCAGCTCATTGAGATTTTAAAACTGCCTCTCAAATGTCACACAAAATGGTGTAAAATAATTCAGAGCTTTTGCTACCAATAATTTTGCAGTAGCCATTAATTTCTACCATGAAATAAGAACTTAGGAATTTCTGAAAGTTCTGAACGACTGTTATACACCCTTTGCTGTAGAAATGGAGCAAAATGTCATCCTCATGCATGAGAAAAACACACATATAATTCATTGATACCGTTTATCATTTTAATAAGAAGATAATTGATTCTTGATTATAGTACACCTGTGACACACACGCAATATTTCATTAATATAAGTGTTCTCTTCAAAATCTGAAATATAATCTTTCATGAAAAAGAAATGTTTAACCACTGAATTTGAATTATGTTTATTACTCATACAAGCTAGATCATATTATCACATGGTTTCTGGTGACTCACCATATGTACAAATATACGTCAAGTAGGCAAGATGAAAATTTCTAGATGGAATGAGTGCATTCATTTAAGAACGAGTAAAATTATAATAAAATTGGTATTTAAACAATATTCAAGTTTTTAATTACAGGCATAAAAACTGTAAAGAAAATTCATTTAAATAAATATTATGTTAATTCTGCTGTAAATTAAAGTAAGTGTTGTTTGAGGCTTCAAGAAATACCCATGATGTTGGGGGTGAAACAATGGTTCGACACATCTCTAACTATAATCCGGTATCATCCACCTGTATCTGCCTTCAGATTTTTGGACCAGGTGTGTTGTTAATCTTGCACTCAGCGCTGCTCGGGTAGCCTAACCCAGTGTTTATTTTATAACTATCAGTTTTCATTTCAGCATTGTATTTTTGTTTTCTAGTGGTAATATACTCACCAGAAATGATTGCTTATTGTTCAATAAAATGCATTTCACACATTGCCCAAAAGGGTTCTTCAAGGTTGATGTAAAATTAATAAGCTTTAAGCCTTAACTAGTAGTTTTACTAACTGAGTTTTTAGCCATCCTTAGAGATATTAATTTTTCTTTTGTGTTGTGTTTCGATCATTATGAATATTCAATCAAATTTATGTTCGTTTTGAATTTAATTTCTGTCGTTAAATTGAGATGAATACTTTCGACGGATATTTCTGTCATCAAAAGCTAAAATAAAATGTGCGTAAATAAGTTTAGGACATGTTTCAATCGTTTTTAAGTTTTATCTAGAATTAAATTATTTTATGTTTTATATACCCTTTAAAAACTATATTGAGTTCAATAATCAGGAAAAATTCTGTAATTCGTCACAACTCGTCCAGAACGTGCAAAAGCATTATAGAAAGGTTCCTTGGCAATTCCCATTGTAACCTACAAGTATGAACTTTTCATATTTATTTTATTCACAGACCAGACTAGCAATTTTCATCTAGCTTTGATTATAACACAGTAAGTTATCTACAGTATGAACAAGAAGAGCAATGATGCAATCGGAACGAAGTAATACCAGTTGAAAAAAGTCTATGATTATTTGTTAGTGGCAAACGTTTAGTGAGACCTGAGTATGTCTCCACGACGGAAGAATAAGAAATTCAAGCAACTTACGGAGTTTGAACGAGGGAGGATAATCGGCCTTCGAGAAGGAGGATTTTCCTATCGCGCAATAGCAGCTCGTATGCAGCGGAACAGTTCCACAGTGATGCGAGTTTGGAAGCAGTGGACCGACGAGCACCGAACAACTCGAAAAACAGGCACTGGACGACAGAAGGTGACGTCAGAGCGCGATGATCGACACCTGCTCCGCATGGCGGTGAATGATCGCACAGCTTCCTCCAGGCAGCTGGCAGCACGTTGGTCTACTGCTACAGGTGTACAATTGTCGGCTTCGTCAATTCGTCGTCGTCTGCTGCGCCGTGGATTGCGTGCAAGGGTGCCTTTACACAGGATTCCCCTCACGGCGAATCATCGACGGCTGCGTCGGCAGTGGGCTCTTGAGCACAGAGACAGGCGAGCTGATTGGCACCAAGTTGTCTTTTCAGATGAATCACGCTTCAATTTGTGGACCCATGATGGCCGTGTTCGTGTTAGACGTTATGCCGGTCAACGCTGCCTTCCTGAGTGTATTATTGAACGACATAGTGGTCGAACACCCGGAGTTATGGTCTGGGGTGCGATTTCGTATCATGGACGATCCAATTTGATACGAATTGAGGGTAATCTCAATAGCAACAGGTACGTCCGTGAAGTGCTACAGCCCGAAGTCGTTCCTTTCCTTCAAGGCATCCCTGGAGCTATCTTTCAGCAGGATAATGCACGCCCACATGTTGCGCGGACTGTTCGAGACTTCTGTTCAGCACAACGCATGCAACTTCTTCCTTGGCCTGCTTATTCACCGGATATGTCGCCTATTGAGCACGTGTGGGATATGGTTGGTCGGCGTCTCGCTCGTGATCCGCGTCCTGCAGTTTCCAAAGACGAACTTTGGTTGCGCATACAAGCGATATGGAATTCTCTTCCTCAAGCAGATATTCAACATCTGTTTGACTCCATGCCACGTCGTATAGCAGCACTTATTGCAGCGCATGGTGGCTGCACCAAATACTGATTTCGGACGCTTAATTTGTTTCTTTTGTTTTGAAAATTTCATCATTTATTTGTATCAGTACAAGTCGTTTCTGCATTAAATTTCATTTGATTCTGATGATTCTTTCATGGTGTTGCATTTTCTACAAACAGCAGTATATATATATATATATATATTGTTCTATATATATATATATATAATTATATTGTTCTATATATATATATATATTGTTCTATATATATATATATATATATATATATTGTTGTGCCCCTGACCGCTTTTGTGAAAAATCGCTGCTGTCGCCTTACAATGCAATGCAAAAAAGAGAGAGCAGACGCGACTGAGCACGCAGAGTATGCGGTTGAAATAAAATATGAGAAAATTTATACAGTCCACTTAGTGTTTATTTTAATGAGATAAGTTTTCAAAAAAGGAGCTATCGAGGGCCAAACATGGTCCGAGGAGCCAGAGTCAGCCGGAAATCGTGTGACTATTGTAATTAACATTATCGAAGGAAGAATTTGTGTGTTAATTAGAATTGAGTCTATTTGAGTGCTCCAAACATAGAGGATTTATAAAGTAATACTTCCTGGTCTCGTGACAACGGTCCCGGCAATGAGGTAGGAGCAATTTTAAGTTTCTTTTGAGTAAAAAACTAATTAAATTCCCGAGTTGAAGTTAATTTTGTTTTTGATGAGTTTTAAAAAAAAAATTGCTAGTGATAATATATTGTTCTTGAATTAGTGTATTTTTGTAATAACTTAAAATGTCGGGTATAGCAAAGTTAAAGAAAGATGAATTAAGAATCATGGCCGAGGAAATCGGTTTAGTTGTTAGGGGTATGAAAAAAGAGTGAATTAAGGCGTTTAATTGAGGATAGTGATGCGTTCAAAAATGACAACGAAGCTGTGAAAAGTGCTGTAGAGGATGTTTTAGAAAATAGAAATAAAAAATCCGATCAGGATGGTGAAATAGAAATAGAGCGTTTAAAAATTGAAAGAATTAAATTGGAATTACAATTAGCGCAAGTGAAGGCTAATGGAAATAATACTTCTTTTAATCAGGGGTGTAAAAGCGAACCAGAAGAATCACTGGATAGCTTAATAAAAAGTGTGAGGACGTTGACTATTAAACCGCCAAGTGAGTCCCAAGATTGGGGTTTTCTTTTTTACTTCGTTAGAGAGAGCATATAGTACTTAAAAGGTACCTGAGAAATTTAAAGCTGTGATTTTGTTGAATTTGTTAAGGGATAGAGCTGCTAATATTTTAACTTATATAGAGGAAAATTATATAAACAATTACGACGAAGTAAAATCTATCGTTTTGAGAGAATTTGAGCCAACCGCGCAAGCAGTATTAGAGAATTTTCGAAACGCTTCTAGAGTAAACGAAACTCACGTGCAATTCGCTTCGCGTTTAACAACTAGTTTCGAATACTATTTAAAACTGAGAGAAGTAGCGGACTTCGAAACCTTGAAACAACTAATAGTATCCGATAAATTGTTCCAAACTTTAGATAGAGATATAGCCACGCATATTAGCATAAGACAAAATCAAAAATGGTTTACCCCTCTTGAGTTAGACAAAGAGTGTGATTTATATTTTGCATCAAAAGCGAAGCCCTTAAATGAGACGAGAACAGACCAAAAAATTTATAATAATAAATTTAAAACTGCATCTTAAGTATTTTTCAATGAGGTAAAAAATAAAGATTGTGATATATGTCTGAAAGATGAAAATCATCCGGTTTATACTTGTCCGCGATTTAAAGCACTGTCGGTTCATGAGCGAGTAAAGGTAGTGAAAAATAAAAAACTTTGCTTCAAATGTTTAATGCCCAATTATTGTTTTTGTGGCAAAGCTCACAATAAACTAATTCATTTTCCTAAAGAAGCAAAAAGTGTTTTGTCTATGAATGCCGATGCTTCGGATGTCGTAAATAATTCGCCGTCGGGGGGGAAAATACTGAGCAAAGTTCTACTATCTCCCCCAATGAGTGGATTACGCCTTTCGTTGGAACAAATTTAACCGAAAATAAAAATATAATCTTGTCTGTTGTAAAATGTTTGATAAAAGACAGATGTTCGCAGTGGCAGGAAATGAGATGCATGCTCGATATAGGCTCGCAGATTTGCATTATGACTCAGCAATGCTTACAAAGGTTACAACTAAAAAGTGAAAGGATAAATCAATCTATTTCTTGCATTAATAATGCTTCGCTGGCAGTTAATCGCAGAGTTACAGCAACTGTGGCGAATAAAAATAAAAGTTTTGAAAGAAATATTTCCATGTTAGTAGTACCAAAAATAACGGATTTAATTCCTCATCAAAAATTAGATACGTGTGTGCAAATTCCAGAATCTATTGAGCTTGCGGATTCTAATTTTAATATACCCAGAAAAATAGATATTTTAATTGGTGCTGAATACTTTAATGATATAATAAAGCCTGGTAAATTAATTGCAAAGAATGCGAATAGGATATTACAAGATTTGGTTTTTGGGTATATTGTGGGAGGAAGTATTCCAATATCAAATAAATTAGATTCTAATTATTGCGGTTTAATATGTAGGGCAGATGACTTAAATTCAAACTTGAGAAAATTTTGGGGGATTGAGGAAATAGAAAACGATTTATCTAAGAGTAAAGAACATTCTGTATGTGAGGAACATTATGCGCGAACGCATAGGAGAGATAAGTCAGGAAAATATATTGTGACTATGACATTTAAAGAATATCCTTCATGTTAAGGGAATTCAAAAGATATTGCTGTAAGGCGACTTGAATCGCTATGGACTCGTTTGTCTAGAGGCCAAGAGTATTTAAACTTGTATTCCAATTTTTTAAAGGAATATGAAGAATTAAGACATATGACTGAAGTCAGAGATAGTGCTGAGGTCGGCGTGACATATTATATGCCTCATCATGGCATTTATAGGCCTCATAAAAGTACAACAAAATTGAGAACAGTATTTAATGCTTCCACCTTGACTACTAGTGGAAAATCTTTAAACTCCATTCAATATAACGGTGGAGTTATCCAAGATGATTTGTTTACATTATTAGTGAGATTCCGTAAACACATCTTTGTATTTACGGGAGATATTCGTCAGATGTACCGCATGATTAATATAGATGAGAGTCAAAGAAACCTCCAAATAATTTTGGGGAAGGAGGGCATTAATGAACCGGTTAAAGTATACCAACTTAATACCGTAACATATGGAACAGTTAGTGCTCCCTTCCTAGCGATGCGAACTCTGAAACTAATTTCGCTTGATGAAGGAAAAAAACTTTCCAATTGCTGCATCGGTCCTGTGTGAAGACTTTTACATGGACGATGTTTTGAGTGGTGCAAATACATTAGAGGCAGCAAAAACTCTGCAACATCAGCTCATTGAGATTTTAAAAACCGCTTAAATGTCATTACACAAATGGTGTGGGAATAATTCAGAGCTTACACCAATAACGGAAAAGGAATACGAATTCTCATCTACGGATGAAATAAGAACTTTAGGAATTTCCTGAAAGTCTAGAACGGACTGTTATAACCTTTAAGGTAGAAATGGAGCAAAATGCTCATCCTCATGCATGAGAAAAATACACATTTACATAATTCATTGATGTTTGACTGTTTATCATTTCTTTAATTACTAAAGATAATTGATTCTCATTTATAGTACACCTGGTATTTGCCACAATATTTCATGAATATAAGTGTTTCAAAATCTGAAATATATACCTTTCTGCTTTAATAGAAAAAGAAATGTTTAACCACTGAATTTGAATTGCGTTTAATAATTATTACTAGCTTTGGGATCATTATCACATGGTTTCGGTGACCTTCACCATATGTACAAATACGTCAAGTAGGGGCAAGACGGAAAATTTCAGATGGAATATGCATTCATTTCACATGAGTAAAATTATAATAAAACTTGCATTAAACAACATTCAAGTTTTAATTACAGGCATAAAAACTGTACAGTAAATTCATTTAGTTAAATATCATTATGTCAATTGCTGTAAATTAAAGGGTGGTTGTTTGAGGCTTCAAGAAATACCCATGATGTTGGGAAACAATGGTTCGACACATTCTAACTATAATCCGGTATCGACCACTCCATTCGCCTTCAGATTTTTTTGCGCGGATTCAGGTGTGTTGTTGACCTTGCACTCAGCGCTGCTCGCAGTTTGGCCCAGTGTTTATCATAACTATCAGTTTTCATTTCAGTATTGTATTTTTTGTTTTCTAGCAGGTAATATATCATCATGTTTAAACGATTGCTTATTGTTCAATAAAATGCATTCATTGCCCAAAAAGGGTTCTTCAAGGGTTGATAAAATTAATAAGCTTAAGCCCGTAACTAGAGTAGTTTGTCACAACTTGTTTTTTAGCCATCCTTGTATTATATTAATTTTTCTTTTGTGCTGTGTTTTTGATCATTACATGAATATTCAATCAAATTTATGTTCGTTTGAATTTAATTCTGTCGTTGTTAAATTGAGATGAATACTTCGACGGATATTTCTGTCATCAAAAGCTACACAAATTCAAAATGTGCGTGAATAAGTTTAGGACATGTTTCAATCGTTTTAAGTTTTATCTAGAATTATTTATGTTTTATATACCCTTTAAAACTATATTGACGCTCAATAATCAGGAAAATTCTGTAATTCCGTCACAACCGCTGTCCAGAACGTGCAGCATTATAGAAAGGTTCCTACAATTAATTAAATCCCCATAAGTATGAACTCTTTTCATATTTATTTTATCCACAGACCACATAGACTACAATTTTCATCTAGTTGATTATAACACAGTAAGTTATCTACAATATGAACAAGAAGAACGAATATTATTAAAGGTGCGATATTTCTCTCCATGACTCATTGCTTTCACATTCATTTGTCAAAGTCAATTGATTTGCTGAAGAACATCATATGATGCACAAGAAAGGAAACATCATCACTCAGCGTAATATCCATGCATTGATAAGTTTGTATTTGCAAAAAGATGTAGTTTTAAATTGGAAGTCGTATAAACTTTTTTATTTCGTTTGACGTCTCTTCTTTTTCCGTTTATTGATTGAAAATATCAGACTATTATGTGTTTTTTATTTGATAATTTCCAACAAAAAGATATTTAACGAGCATAATTTCACACTCTTTGTTAACTATTTGCCACTGCCTTGTTTTTTTTTCTTTTTCGTATTGATATTTGCACATCCCTACTGAGTATAGAGTCTACATTTGCACAATGCACATTTTCTTATGGTCTACTTAGTAAATTTCTAGTTCATCATCATGAAAATAATTGGAGCATTATTGCTATTCGAATTATATTTGAGAAAATATTCTTGGAATTTTAATTCATGAATCTTATACATAAATTACGTATTCTGTGTATCAATATGCTTCCTCAAAAATGCCAACTTTTTGAAAGTAATACTAATCAGAATTATAATTTTTAGCACATAATAGAATTCAGGGAATTAGAATCGATCAGTTTCAATTGCATTAAGTGACAGCTTTAGATTACCATGACGATATTAAATATGATATTTCATGCTTGAAATGTTAATTTACTCATAGCTTCTCCAAATATTTTACTTCTATTTACCTTAAAAATATATTCAAAGCGATACTATAAGCAAGGGCGGCTCCAGGAATATCCTGTCTGTGCTGCGGCACAGGGCGTCGAGTGTTTATAGGAACGCTAATTCTAATCATAAATTTGTTATTTAACTGCCGACCTGAACACAATAGTTTCTACTGTGTTCCGGTCGGCACGTACTAGAAAGCGAATGGAAATTTAGTAAAAAACGCTGGAAACTGTGAGTGAGAGAGAGCCATTCTGTCTTTTCGTGTACATTGTATTTCGGCCGGTTCCGGCGAATGATAGACTTGACTCCCACTACTTCGAATGAGCAAAACACGGAACCAAGTAGCATCTTTGATGTTGACGTTGATGTTGGCTTATTTCATAGCTAATGTATGTGTATTTGTGAGTCTGTCTCTCTTCAGCTTTTCCCCGTTGTCTTCGTAACTTTAATAACAAACAATTTCACATGTCACTTATGTATTTTGCATAAATGCGCATATTTATACATACATTACATCGAAAAAAGTACTTGTGTGCCTTGATCCTACTGAGGGTTAAGTATATGTACTAATATACGATATGTACATAAATGGAGGGTTACAATATTTTGGCACAGAGTTCCGATTACTCAAAAAGAGGATCTGCGTTTCAAGAAGTGTGTAAAATCAAAAAAAAAAAAAAAATCACCGAACGACTTAGGAAACATATCTATGTAATAAATTTTAACATTCAAATTTCGAGATTACTAATTAATTGGCATTTGAAATCCGTCATATCAGAAATCTAAAACAGTTTTTCTTTTACTTTTTTTATTGGCAGAAACGAGAGAATGTTCGTATGTCGTACACTAAAAAAAGTACAGATTTTACCAAATACTGTCGTATCAAATAACGGAGGTTGCAGCACACTTAATTAAAGAGAGCCTCAAAGTTCACACTTAATGTGGAGTTTGGATTGCAGGAATGAGATATTCAAACGATGTAACTTGAAAAATATTTTAGAATAATATGTCTTATTCTAACTTATTAAAGTTTTAAGCAAAAGTACACAAACTTCAAAAAGTTATCTATAATCAGTCGAAGTTCGTCTTATGTTATTAGAGCATAATTTGCTACCGCAAAAATACTTATATCTATAATATTAGTTTTCTAAAAAATAAATATGAATTTTACTATATATGTATGTGTGCACGCATGTGTGTGTAACCATGAGACATATTCAATTTTCAATCATTGTTACATATTATCCTTATCCTTTTAATCCTTGTTGCAGATGTCAGTGAATATCTTAATAAAAAGATGCGAGTGCAGTATTCATTATATATAGGAGATAATAAAAAGGTTATTCACACGGTTTCTGTTCAAGTCCCAGAGAACAGTACAGCTTCAGACACTATGGAATTTGCTGCTTCTATATATCCTAAATACAAGTAAAGTATTACTTCGTTTCGATGTCATTGTAACGTGGCTATGTTGTTCTAATATTTAGAAGATTTATTTTAAAAATAAAAGCAATTCATTATAAATTAAAAAATACGGGTAAAAATTAAAATAATGCAATATCAGAGAGTCATAACAATTATTGTTTCATAATTTTTCTGTTGAAATAAATTCAATCCATTATATGAAAGCTTTTATTTCGTTTGTGTGTAATGTTTTTTTTTTTCGATAATAAGAATTTAATTAGAGTCATCACAATTTTTCAAATAAAGTCTCATGAAATTGTCCTTTTTAATAAACCATCTCACTAGTTAGAACTATTCATAATCATTTAAAAGTTGATCATAAAATAACTAATATTTTTCGACAGTTTTTAGATATTTCATTGTCAACAATCTTTACATTCTTTGTTTACTCCAGATTTGACCGAAAAATCATATCAGGAAAGATGTATGTGTACAAGATAGCAGCTATCATGAATGATCCAGAAGTTGGAAAGTTTTGGTTGTTATATATAGGCGCAAACAACAATACGGAACATTTGACGCACTTTTTTACAAGTAAGATAGTTAATTTTTTTTTTTTAAAAAAAAAAAACTATCATAATATCAAATCTTAAGAAAATCTAACTTTCAAAAGTCGAATGCTTTCAGTTTTTTTCCCTCAAAGTAAAAAAAAATTTCGAGTCATTTTTAAAATAATTTTAAAAAGCAGACAAAAAAATCTATTCATTGAAATAATTGAAAAGTGAAATTGAATTTTAATATGAAAATTAACATGAGAATTGAAAATGATAACGCGAGGCTGATACATGTTCAATATGTTAGGACTCAGATTCTTTACGTTGGTATGACATGGAATAGGAGGATGATAAACCAGCTTACTTGTTGGTGTTGACCTCATCATGTGATCGTAGTTTAAAATTACGTGGCGTATTGGTTGAGGTTAAAAGACCTTTGGACCTGGCAAAAAAGGATTTTTAGAAATTCTCAATAACCAAATGCAAATGCCGCACATTGCACTAAGAACATTGTAAAGTTGTAGCAAATATTAATACATATTTATGTAACTCGCAGTAACATCCAATTACCATTTGTTACATAATTCCGATATTACTACGCCGTCATTTCTGCCTGAGGGCGCTGTTTGAGTCCAATATGTTCAGTGGCAAGTGAGAAGCCAAAGGTGTCAAGTTGTAGAAGGCAGAGATAACTAAAGGCTCACGTCTACCTGCCATTTTGATTTCGTCAGCTTAATGTTAATCCTATGGAAATTTGACTTTAATTATACCCTATTTACTATTTGACCTATTTGAATGCAATGAAGTCCATCTGAAAGAGCAAAAAATAATAAAGGATTCTGTGGAATTACTTTTTTCCTCCGATTTTTAAAAATATTTTTATTCCTATTTTAATGATTCGTTTGTGAGTTTTCCGGTCTTTAAAAAAATATTTTAAAGTATTTTTAAAATTCGGAGAGAAAAAGTAATTCCACAGAAGAATTTATTATTTTTTACTCTTTCAAATGCCCTTTATTGTATTTAAATAGATCAAATAGTAAAGATGTGAAAATTAAAGTCGAATTCTCATAGGATTGACATTACGCTCACGAAATCAAAATGGCGGGTAGACGGGAGCTTTAATAATGTTTATGTAAGGCAGAGATAGCCTAATAATACTAAAGCTTCTTTAAGGCGGAGATAGTCTAAAAATTTATGTATAACTTTTGCTAATTTGCTATCTTTATTTTAATTAAAGTTTTGAATTTTTATGGAGGAGCCAGTTAAATTTTATTTTAGGCACCTCTAACTTATACATGATTCACCTGTAATACCGTTAGTAATAAGACTGCAAAAATAAAAATAAAAACACATCTATTCGGTTCCATGCCTGTCTCTTAAACTGTGAATCGGTATGAACTGACAATTCTAATAGGGTACCAGAACATGCAAGGAATTTTTTCATATTATTAGTAGAGCTTAAATTTTTTATGTGCCTAGTATGGATATTATAATAATTCTATAGAACTAGGAAAGTAATTTTTTTTGTCAAAAGATTTTTTTTCCACTCTTAGTTGAATGTGAAAATGATTTTTGAAATATATTTGCTTTTAGGTACCATTTTAAAGAAAATTGTTACACAATATGGTGTTCTAATTTTTCGTGCTTCTATAAAGGAAACTTGTGCATATAATGAACCAAAAATATTTCTTATCTACATAACACTTAAGTTTTAAGAAGAAAACAATTATGAAGAAAAAAAAAAAAGCTAAAATGTCCAAAACTACAAAGTTCTAAAACTTTTTCTAGTAAAATATACAATAACATCATTAAAAAGTTGGCTCACTATATTTTGTGCATTGTGTTCTATATGAAGAGTAAAATTTTTTGCATATTTATGAAACAGTATTTTTAAAAATGGTACCTAAATGCAAATACATCTGAAAAATCATGTCCATATTCCATTCAAAGGGAAAGGAAAACTTTTTGACCAAAATAGTTCTTTTATAGTTAAATAAAACGATTAAAATATCATTGTAAGGCTCACAAAAAATCCTAAGCTCTACGAATAATTTTCAAAACATAAATGTCACAAAAAGAAAAGAGTTTTAAATTCAGTATTTTATTTTTCATGGCATGTCTTGGCACCTTTAAATGAATTATGCAGTTGGCTCCTAGAGTAGAGGCAGAGTTTTTCTGCGAATAAACTGTTATTTTTCACTGATATCACACTATCAGCTGTAAGACTCGAATACTTATAAAGGAAATGCGAGAACAGAATAACCTAAAGAATCCCCATATTATGACACAGTCCTTTTACTCAAACGAATATCTTGAGTATATATAGTCGATTCGCAAATATATTTGTTCCCTTTTTAAATGACTCTTTCAGAGCTTATTTCTTTATAATGCATATTGTTTTCTATCTAAATTCTATAATATAGTCAACTAAAATTACCTGTACTATTAAAACTTTATTACATATCCGACAGTCGTTCAAATATTTTACATTAATAAATAATATTTCGAAGTACTAATGAATGGATAGATAATATATATATATATATATATATAATTTAATGCATAGAAGCATACCTCAAGTTCAATTGAAATTCAATTACAATTTTGTTGCATTCGAAATTTTCAAATAATGTGTTGAAGATGACGCTTCTTTTATTTTTCATCCTTTAGCGCTCAATAAATTATATTTGTGAAATATTTTAAATATTTATATGCTAAAAATTTTGGAAATATAGCCAAATCTAATTATATTTCTTGAAATTTAATTTAAAGGTAGTTCATATAATATTAAGTTTATTAATTTGTTGCTGTTATGTGATGTTTCTGTTGTATAATTTACATTATTCTCTGAAATCAAACGTGACTTTTCAGGTCCTGATGAACTCATTCTCAACGAAGGAGAGCATTTGGTTATGTGGTACAGATCTGCAAGCATCTAATTTTGAGGATAACACTCTAAATTGCCGAAATAATGTAGATATTATCTGTATTACCTTTTCCTTTATTCCGGAAAGAAGCTATGTCTTCGTTTTTTATAACTATATTCTACAGTAGATATTTTTTTTTTGTTGTAGATGACAGCATTACTTTCACTACTACTCTGCAAAAAGAACCGATGTCGCTCTACCTCGACATTATTTTGCTAAGAATGGCATCGAAAATTAGTACTGTAAAGAATGCGCTTTAAAACCATTTCTAATAAATGTTACAGTCATTTATGTGTTGAGGATCTTTGTATGTATAAATTATTTGCAATAATCCATCAAAATAAGTAATCTTGGCTTAATTATCTATTACATGAATGAATCCAAACACTAAGCTGATTTAGAGAAGAAAATTGTTTATTTGATGATCGGTACTTCCTTTGCATGGATTCCATTTGATTTTACTTTCCAAACAGAGATATCAAAGATAAAATTTACTTTACTTTAATGAAAGTATAAAAAAAAATTGCTTAGCTGTAAAGTTGTCTGTAGTTGACTGCCACGCATAAAAGCACTATTAATGTAAATCAATTTACATTTGATAATTATTTAGTAAACAATATGTGTGTCATGCAAGGCTTATTCTAAGTTTTAAAAAGAGTAAGTGGAAAAATTGATTAAAGACATTTTATCCTGTAAAAGTTATGAAGCAAAAGCAATATGTTTCGCAAATGAACTTACAGAATCAGTTGAAATATTTTTATCACACGAAAATTTTGTTTCATATAAACAGAAAACATTTTACCTGTTTCATTTAAATTTAAAAACTCAACTTTGTATAACTTTTGATAACATGAATTTTAGAATTTGAATTTAAATGGAGCACTTTGAAGAGAGCATATCGATAAAACTATTTGAATAAAACAAAAAATACATTGTTTTATATCCTTTAAGATAAAAAATAAACTCAAAAATGAAAATATTACTTTCTTTTCGAGTTTTGTGACCAATTATCCTCATTGGTAGTGAGAGAAATAATCCTTCAATAATCATCAGTCAAAATCTTTAATCACTGTATTGAATCTTTGAATAATTAATGATCAAAATAAATTAAATATGTGGAGCGTTCAACTTTAGCTCTTCTTAAAAATTATTCAAATAATGATAATTATATCTACTTATTGTTCAGACTCGAAGCAGAAACCTTTGAATAAAGGGATCCCATTTAAAAATATACTCTTAGTATATCGTCTTACAGCTGCGAACCTATATAGCATTCCTATTTCTCCCTCTGATTCCTCTATCTCTTCATTCCTTTTCATTACATCTCTTCTTAAAAGGTAATACTTATTTACTTACATAATGGTTCATGCACAAAGTAAGATTTTCAAATCAAGCATTGTAGTAAAATAGCTTTAGAGATTTGTTAAATGGAAATGCGAGTGAGAACCTGTTACAGTATTACAAGTATACATTAAATTTTTTTGAATAACATATTCAAATTTCAGTGGTGTATGAGAAAAAATTAACAAAAACCGCAATAAAAACAATAATTTGGTCCCAAGTACAATATATAGTGAGTATGCGTACATTTGAATTTAAATGGAGCATTGAAAATCATAATCTAAAAAAGCCTCATTGTCAAAAAATACACGTAGTTAAATTACACAGTAACTCATTAAACACATATAAAAAATACAATTTACTATTTGTATGTACAATTTGCACGAACACATTTTATATAAAAATATAAAATTTTGCAAACATGAGCAATGCGCCATCTTGTGGTGAAGAGAGCATTCGTATAATGCACATAATCTCATATGCTTGAACGAGCATTTTATGATTATAACTTGTTGGATATCTTTTAGTAAGTATAACTGCTTTGAGCCGTCTTTGAAAGGATTCAACCAAACCTGATGTCTCTGAACTAGAAATGTAGTCTCATTCTTGCTTAAGAGCGTTTATCAAGTCGAGTTTATTGAAAATTGGCTTGATTCGAACATCCTGATCAGAAATTTACTATAAATGCTTCAAGGGATTAATGACTGGTGACTGAGAAGGAAATGTCGTTAATTTATGGGTTTCATATGAGATTCATAGCAACCTATATTTCAGGCTGTATTCTCGGAATCATTACCATAAAACGCAATCATCATAAAGACTTATTTTTGTCGTACTAAACCATAAATTATTTTCCGAAATGTCTACACATAAAGTTAATGAATTATGATTCCATCAGTTGGGACTTAAATTGTCGATCTCCGGGGGACTTAAGCAACAGCACTCTCCCACCTCCGTGTTTCATTACTGGGCGTAAATTCTCTGAATGTATTTCTGTGTTTCTTTTCTCTACGCCATTCGTCTACTGTTTGATCCAAAAATGTTAAAGTTACTTTCGTCACGAAAAAAAAAAACTTTTTTCCAGAATTCTGGGCTTTTGTTTACGTATTTTATAGTAAAGGATAATCGTAGCTTCCGATTCTCCTTATTCAGGAATAACCTTTTTCGTCCAATACAACCATTGAACTCTTAATGACCGCATGAATTTAAAGTATACTTACGGATAGTTGAATATCTATTTTTCAACGCAATTGTTAACTTAAGAGCACTTATTTCAAATTTTGATTAGACGAACTGTCAAAATATCGCCTGACGAGAGAGGTAAAGAAAGAGATTATCGACCCATGAGAAGTCGTATTTTAGAAGCTAGAATCCTCTAAATAGTTACCTATACTGCAGAACGTGGTCTAGAAACTAATAATGAAATTTCATTACATGTTTTATCATCTCTACAAAGTTTCATAATTATTTTTTTCAGTGTAACAGGTATCTTCACACTTCGCCTCGTATCGAAAATTCTGCGTTGCCAGTCAAATTTAAATTCTACCGTATCATACATATGCCTCAAGGCGAGTGATATCATTTACCAACGAATAACTTGCTGAAACAATCACAAAACACTTTAAAAATTTATTTGTTTCAGTGTATGTGAATATTTTTTTCACGTATCAAAATAATTCAGCTTTAGTTTCCTTTATATTTAAAAAAAACAATTCAATACATGTTCAACTTTTTACCCCACAGTCATTTTTGTTTAATACTACTTTCTGAATTAAAACGTTTTTTTGAATTTCACTTGGTGTGTGTGTGTGTCATCAAAAATGTTTCATGCTTGATGGGAAGTCATGTTTAACCAACTTCCCATCAAGCTAGAGCTTTGAAATTTTGGGAATCGTTCGTACTCGCCTAACAATGCAATATTTAGACGTTTGCGACAAGTTTTAACTAATATTTCAATAATTTTAATAAGTCAAAATATTCTTTCCTCTCGGCGCTTTTAGGATTGAGGAAACAATTTCTTTCCCCCTCTGGGAGCACCGGGCACTCCCCCCGCAGCATGCGGTATCGTAAACCTTTTGTACTCACAAAGGGGAGATACTATCTCCCCTTTACTATCTCCGAGATAGTAAGGGTTGCTGACTTTTAGTCAGTAATCATTCGCAAGAAAGAAAGTTTCCAATATTTGGCGCCGTGTCTTATCACAATAATTTTTTCTGAATTCTGGTTCCCATTCTTTTTTTAATAGAATGACTTACAAACTTTCAAATGCATGTTTTGATTTTATGAGTATTATGAATTTCTTAATACTCTCACAAATGTCTCTTTTTAAGTGAATTTTAAAGTTAAAAATAACTAACAGTTTTAACTAATATTTCAATAATTTTCTCTAATAAACTTTGCCACCATATAAAAACGTTGTTTTTAAAAACGTTGGTTTTTATATCGAATTTTTAATACTACTTTCTGAATTAATTAAAACGTTTTTCTGATTTTCACTTGGTGTGTGTATGTGTCATCAAATTTTCGATCGTTAATTTAACCAACTTCCCATCAAGCTAGAGTTTTGAAATTTTGGGGATCGTTCGTACTCGCCTAACAATGCAATATTTAGACATTTGCGACAAGTTTTAACTAATATTTCAATGATTTTAATAAGTCAAAATATTCTTTCCTCTCGGCGCTTTTAGGAATGAGGAAACAATTTCTTTCCCCCTCTGGGAACACCGGGCACTCCCCACGCAGCATGAGGTATCGTAAACCTTTTGTACTCACAAAGAGGAGATACTATCTCCCCTTTACTATCGCCGAGATAGTAAGGGTTGCTGACTTTTAGTCAGTAATCATTCGCAAGAAAGAAAGATTCCAATATTTGGCGCCGTGTCTTACCACAATAATTTTTTCTGAATTCTGGTTCCCATTTTTTTTAATAGAATGACTTACAAACTTTGAAATGCATGTTTTGATTTTATGAGTATTATGAATTTTTTAATACGCTCACAAATGTCTCTTTTTAAGTAAATTTTAAAGTTAAAAATAACTAACAGTTATAACTAATATTTCAATAATTTTTTTTAATAAACTTTGCCACCATATAAAAACGTTGTTTTTAAAAACGTTGGTTTTTATATCAAATTTTTTATTCTATAATTAGAATTTTTAAAGCCTTAATTTTTTTTTTTGCAAAAGCGGTCTTATACGAGTGCTTTCTACTCTCAATATATGCTATATTTTGATGCTTTGATTTCCATATTCTAGTGTGGATCATGATATCATTTCGACATGAAGTTTTTTTAAGAAAAAATTTGTTAACCTTAAAGACAAAATGGCTAAGTTCCAGATTTGAAATATACGGATTCTAGAGCTAGCACTAAAACTCACATTATCAATTGCATCCAATTCTGAAGCGCTTGAGTAACAAGTAATTAATTTTCGAATTTAAAAAGTTGCTGATTTTGCGTTCCACTTTAGTTTCATTTCATATTTTTGATTCAGTAATTTTTTTTAATTATTATTCCAAATATGTCGTTATTCATATTTTAACACAATTCGTACATTTGACATTCTTAAAATGGGATTATGTAACTGATATGAGATTCGTAAATGTGAATTATTCCAAATTGAATATTATTTTATGGTAACAATTCTATTGGCTGCATTTCGTCATACAAAATGATTTTTATCTCTTCACACAATTAATTGAAAGATCTAGTTTTAGAAATATAAAGACCGTTAAAAATGCAAATTTCAAAATCCATTGCAGAATTAAAGTAAAGGTATTTTTAAAAAAATGGCAAATAAATAAAAATAAAATTTCGTAGTTTTCAGAAACAAATTAAAATATTTTTCCTTTCTTTCGGTTTCATTAAAATATTATTTTCCTCAAGATTATATTATCTATTACCAATAATTTCGATTATGCAACAATTTTTTCTATTAAAAACTTTTAATGGAAAAAAATTGTTAGTTTTCCATTTTTCTTTAATTCAAATGAAAGCAAGTTACAAATTACACTCATTTATCACTAATTACACATTCATAAATGTGAGCAGTTAAACGCTTTGTAATATGTATGTAATTTATCTACTTCCTCAAATAGGTGTATATATATATATAAGAATATATACTCAATTCCCAGACATTACTTGGTATCACGCATTCTACGTGATTTCATAAAAAAATTACCAGTTTTTCAATTTTTTTGAGTAGTTCAGTTATTTTAACACACAAAAACTATGCGAAAGAATTGAATTAAAACTATTCACTGCATTTCTGAAAATTTCGCGTCAATTTTTTACTGGTTTAGATACATTGAAGTTGAATACAATTTTTTACTGGAATTCTATTCAATTTATAGTAACTCTGCAGAAACATTGAAATTCACCCAAGTGTTCCAAATCAATGTTGAATTTCTCCATCCCTCGGTTTCAATCATCATGATCATTATCATTTTGAAAGACTTGTTCAAATATTTCATTGACTTTGCAAGTAAATATAAATTCATCAAATTTGTAAATTGTAGAGTAATAATTTAAACTTAATTTTGAAGGAATTTTAAAAGTAATTTTGGAGAAACTTAAATCTATTCTGAAGTCAAATATTTCGTAAAGATTTACAAATTGAATTTCAGTATTTTTCAGCATGCTATGTAATTGTTTACATGTTCAAAAATGTTAATATTCAGAAACAAAAATCAGTTTTAATGTGTTTACGTAAGACAAACATGTCAAAATCAAAAGTTAACTTGAACCAATTAAAGAAATTTTTAATTAAGGCGAACTGCAAAAAATGTGAAAAACGAAGAAAAAAAATAATTATGATACATAGTGTCTCTTCGGTGCTTATATATTTTCAAGTAACAACTTTCAAAACTGATCCATAGCGAATATTAGTAGGTCTGGATCTGACAAAACACATAATTTCCTTAACAACTGGTAGTACTAATTAAGTATTTCCGAACTTCATAATAGTTTTCATTAATTTTTTTTAATAGTTTCAAACCTGATAAACATTTATGAAGTTATTGAGTTCCAAGCTCCCTGAACATTGCCTAAAAACTAATGTTTAAATTTGCGACTTTTTATTAATTTATTGTGTATAGTTCGAAATCAGAAAGATATTCTCTAAATATCTTTTGTTAAACATTTAATATACGTCTTTATATTAGTTAGATCGCAAACATATTCATTGTATGTTGTGTTCCGCTTAGAATATTTTTAAAGATGGAAAATCTCCAAACGGATCATTAAAATAGAGGTAAATATATTTTGAAAAAACAGTGCGGAAATCTGCAGAAACTTCATTACTTTTTGCTCATTCGGATACACTTTTTTGCATTGAAATAGATACAATAGTAAATATTTGAGATGGTAGTAGAAATGCCATAGGAATAACACTACGTTCACGAAATCAAAACGACCGGTTGATTGATCAATTGATTGGTTTTATGGGCTATAGATCAAAGGAAGTCATTATCCGAACGGTTGGTAAACGGGAGCCTTAAAGTTTATTAGATGTTATTCTGTCACTTATTATTAACTCTAAAAATACGATTGTTATACTTCGTGAAACGAGTCGAAAACGTACCACTATGAAACGTCAGTGTTGCAGAAACAAATGTTCGTTTTAACATTGTTATGTTGTTATAAAAGTTATATAGAATTATAGTATGGTAGGACTGTAATCAAAGTCTATTTTCATGATGGTTCTTCAAGCACGCTTTTCATGGAAAGAACTACAATATATTCTGAAAAAGGATTATATACATGGTGGCGAGAATGCTCCGCTGGTAGATACCATGTTGGCGACAAATTCAGTAACAGACTGAACAGTGATTATATTTGTACATGAATAACTCAGGCTTTGACCGATTATACATAAATTGAGTAGCAAATACAACGAAATGATGCATAAAAGTTAATAACTGTAATTTTATGAAACCAGTACATATCTCTAAAAATTGAATCATTTCTCTTAGCAATCATAGTTACAAAATAATTTGGAAAATAATCTTGAAACGTGAAAATAAATAGATGAAACAAGTGAATCAATATGCGTTTTGACTGCTTGTTAGGTCCCGAGTGGTGGACTGGGGTCCTGAGTGGTCTTAGTACATAGTCCTTAATCTGCGGTACTTTAGTCGAGTCGCCTGTTGCAGCTGGGTCTCTATTTAAGGCTGTCGTGTAGAAAGGTTGATGCATGTTAAATATGTCAAAACTTAAAATTCTCGCGTTGTTGTAACCTGGATACTAAGTATCAACTCAGGTGTCGGCCTCGTCATCTGATTTGAAATTTCCCATGATTTGAAATTGCAAAAAGTATTTATTGTGATTGGTGGATCTAAGTGTTAGGCTGAAATAAGCAGTCGGAAAACGTTAAGTTTATAAATAATAAAATAAATCATATTTATTGTAGATAGCAGTAAAAAAAGAGCTTCGAGTCATCATGGTTTAAAGTTGTCAGAATGGTAAAAAGAACCTACGAAGCGCAACATTATGCTTTCATTGTTCACACGTTACTCAAAAAAGTTGCATTTGAGCAATTTATAACGAATTTAAAAGCAATGGGGAGGGGAAACGTTTCTTTAGCCCATCAACATTAATGGAGAACAAAAACGTTGTAAAATGAGTCTTGAATACAGGTACATTCATAAAATTAGCGAATAAGTTAAACATTTCATTCAGAAAGATTCAACTCGTCCTAATTTAAAAGTAGTTCATGGAATAGATGTGTGTAAAATTTGTCCCTCAAAATGTGTCTCAACAATTCAAAAACTGCTCATCCTTTCGTTCCAGCTGAGCCAATGATTTGTGCCAATTTATGTTCGAATATGACATAAAAGAAGATGTATCTTATGTCTGCGACTTTGATTCTTTTACGCAACATTCTCAATAGAAATTCTGAACTTTTCATTTTTTAAAAAAAGACACTGTGGTTGAATTTAAAAATAAAAGCTACAGTATCCGGCTTTTCGATAAGTAGAGATTCTTACATAATTCGAGAACTATATTGTAAGGGTCTGTTGGGGGATCTGAAAGCGATATGCGACAAAAATAGACAAATAAAAGTGGATCAAAGTACTTTTTCCCTTTATGACGATGCACTTTATCAAACATCACTTTATAGTTTGTTAGTTCTTGTTCGATAACAATTCCACCTTATCTCCATATCCAAATATTCGTTTGACTTAACCCTACGTAACATCTGGACATTTCTAAAACTCAAATAATTGCTTAAAGGAGTTTGCTCCGATACAGATTCGAATATCCCGGTTGCTACTATCGGATATCTAAACACTCCAATACAAGAAAGTTCCATAGATATTTCCAGAAATGTGCAAATAGTATCAAACCATCTGTCTCTGATTGCCCACTTACAGCTGTGAAGTAACATTAATTCAAAGTTAAACGAATTAATCTAGAAGAAAAAGATAAATAAAATTAGTGATTAAAAAGGCGAAGTAAGTATTTCAAAAAATAATTAGACGAGTCTTTGTTCAATTATCAATTATGAAGTGTAATTCCCCAGACATTTTATTTTCTCAATGCAAAATAAAATATTATTCAATACAAATTCTTTTATTTGTTCTATTCCTGTGCCGATTTTTGTAGCGAAATGATAATTTGGAACTAGTCGGGCTTAAATTTGCATCATGTGGATCTCCGCAGTCGGGTAAAAATGCGCTCATGAAAAATTAAGCTGAATAGAAAATATAAGATGGTATTTTCATATAAAAGCATAAGTAAAAATAAACTTAATCAAATAGTTTTGATCTTTTATTTTCCCTCTCCAATATATCAGTTCTTCTTAAGTTGGATAACTTTGATTCGTTCCTGTTGTATTTCTATCTTTTATCGTTGAAAATTTCACTTGCGATTGTTATATTTAGCGATGCTGTAGAGTTACATAAGGAGCTATTTCCTTCTATTAAGTGTTTAAAATAATATCCGAGCGCTTATCTCGTTCTCAATTTTCTGCGTTATTCCAAGTGAAGTCTCGAATCCGAATTAGATTTTACTCTTGCAGCGGCAACCATTGTTCACAAAAATAACAAAATGTCAGAAAAATGAGCTTCCGGCCTATATGTAAATGTGTGTGTGACTCTCTAGCTATTAACCATATAACCAATTTTTCCAATGCAACAATATCTAAATATCATCTTCAAAAGGCACAAAAGACACCTATAAAAATTTGTAAGGTTCGGTGGTTACAGGAAATATGAATTATTATTTAGGATAGAATACGCTGCTTTACTAATCTGGAAACCACCATTCTTAAATTCTTCGTAAAATTACAATCCTAACTCTAAAATGGTTTATTAAATAACTCTAAGTTGTCTAAGAAAAAATAGCAATGTCCTTACAGCATCTGTAAACGTCACATTATTTAATTTTTTAATACATTTCCTCCACTTATATGATACTGCAGTAGAACGAAAAGCAGTAAAGTAACGTGCTTTCTCAACTTCGACAAAACACTTCGCCACTGAAAGTAAAATTATCTGGCTTTTTTGACACAATGTTTGATTGAAACTGTGTCGAACTCTCAGAAGAATCGTAGTCTGAAGAGGGAGCTTGAATGTTAATAAGAATAGTATAAAGAAATACATAGAAAAGCAAAGGAAAATAAACAGCAAACACTAGACTCTAACGTTACAGTCAGACTCCGTTAACTCGCGGTAGGCGGGGACCACTCGGATTTCTATTACTTTTTTTTAGCTTTTGCTTTCTTGTGGCATTTCTTCCTAAGTTAGCGATGGGTTTCGTTACCTCGTCCCTTTCTTTTTGACTCAAGTCTCTGCTCACCTATTTTTGGATGCTTCTTAAAGTTTCTCCTGCTGTATCTCTTTTGTGGGTTTATTTCTTATAGTTCTGGTTTCATAAAAGATTCCTACTCTACTCCTGAATTTTTCTTCTTTGCTCATTTTTGGGGGAGCAAACTATTCATCTTCTAATGTTTCTAATTTCTCTCATTCGAAGCTTAATTTTGCTATAGTAAATTGCAACTTCATGGTATGTTTATCCCACAATATATAAAATAGAAAGAAAAAAATGTATTAATGTTTTCTCTTAACAACAAGTCTTGATTTTTTCGGTAAAAAATTAGGACTGAAAAATGAATATCATAAAAAGGGAGCCATAATAAAATTGCTAACTAAGCAGACCAGCGAGTTAACGAACCGTAAATTAACGGTGTACAATTGTAATAAAATTATCTCTCTGTAAAAATAAGGTTAAGAACATAATGCTTGCTCTCTCTCTATTGAAAAGTATGACAAAAAAAAAATACGTTTTTAACAAAGTGCAAAAAAAAAATTCTTCAATTTCAAAACTTTATCTAGTTTTTTCCAGAATGAGCAAAGAATTCTAAATCAAAGAGATTCACCCTAAATATTTATTTTATTTTATTGAATTTATTTCATAGATTTTTATTCAGAAAAATGCTAGTAATAAATAAAATTGGTTTCCCTGAAAATGTTTTTTAAAGTATTTTTTTCAAGTAGCTTATTCGAGCAATAATAATAAAATTATACAAACTGATTTAAGTTATTAAGTTACTAGAGTTATAAATACTAAAATTAAGATTTACAGTATAATAATTAAATTCACACTTATTTTGTTTCATTTAAATAATAATTGATTGACTGGTTTTACTAACATCCCATTAGAAGTGACATGAGGGCTGTATTCAGAAATAAAAGGAATATTACGAATTATTATTTGATATGTCTAAATGACTATAATTCGAAGACAGAGAACTCATATTCATTTTATTGACGGCTGTATCGACGAGAATCAACATATTTTTTTAATTGTCCTTGAAATTATTCGAGTATTACGTTAAAAACTTTAATGAAAAGTTAGCTAACAAAATAAAAAGTAGAGAATTATCTAAACTAGATAGTGTGGATATGGGGAGAAAGGTATTAAATAAGTAAGAAATAATTATATTTTCCTCACTCGTAAGAGAAATTTTTCTTTCCGTTTTAAGAAAGAAATATTAGGTCTACCAGAAATTGTGAAGTGAAATAAAATAATACATTATTCTATACATTTGATAATATTTATCGTTCAATAAATTTTCCATCGTTATTTAATGGACTCTTGTCAGCGCGGTGGTAGCTTGCATTTAGAGGCAAAGAACTCTAGTAGTGCTAAGTTGACAAGTGTTTCAGTTGTGAATTCTTTTCCTTTGAAATTTTTTTTGAGAGATAAACAAGTTATAATTAGAGGGTGCAAGATCAGAGGAGTATGGTGGATGTGACAGAAATTCCCAGCCTAAATCTGCGATTTTTTGACGAATCACCAAAGCAGCATGGGGTTTGGTATTATCATGATGCAATATAATGCGTTTCATGCTGAACTTCGACGACCTCTTTTCTTTTAGTGCTTTGTTTAAATCATCCATTTTCTGAAAGTTTCTTTCTGAATTGAGCTTTTTATTAGGTTTCAAAAGCTTGAAATGTATTGGTCCTTGAACGTCTCACAATATGCACAGCGTTTTTCATTCAGATTCAATCTCGATTTAGAGGTAGAGGGGACAGATAGTCCTTGCTACAAGTATGCTCTTTTCCTTACGATGTATTTGAAAATAACCAATTTATGATCATTATCGTCTCGTCCAAAATGGATTTGTTGTCAATCAGAGTAAATGGAAATGAGGATATGAAGATTCTGTTAAGCAAATTTCACTCACTTAACTCACGAGGCTTTCATCTATAATGTGTATAGACAAATTCGAAAAACGACGGAAATTACAATGTACAATAAATATTATTAAATGTATGAATAATTCGAGATAAAAACCGACGCTTTTCAAAACAATATTTTTATATGATGGCAAAATGTATTTAAAAAAATCATTGAAATATTAGTTAAAACTTGTCGCAAGTGTCTAAATATTGCATTGTTAGGCGAGTAAGAACGATTCCCAAAGTTTCAGAGCTCTAACTTGATGGGAAGTTGATTAAATTACCGATCGAAAATTTGATGACACACTGATACACACACAGACAGACACCAAGTGAAATATATAAAAACATTGTAAAAATGTGTTACTTTCTTTCCCTTCACAAGATGATAGAACTTTCTAATAGGCCTAATATTTTCGACTTTATACGCAATCGATCCTCTCCAAATCAATACTCAACGAAGTACACGACATCAATAATTCGAAATAAAAACCAACGTTTTTAAAAACAACGTTTTTATATGGTGGCAAAGTTTATTAAAGAAAATTATTGAAATATTAGTTAAAACTGGTCGCAAATATCTAAATATTGAATTGTTAGGCAAATAAGAACGGTTACCAAAATTTCAGAGCTCTAGCTTGATGGGAAGTTGGTTAAATTAACAATAGACAATTTGATGACACACTGATACACATACATACAGACACACACCAAGTGAAATACATAACAACGTTAAAACTAACTAAAATTAATTAATCCGGTAAATTAAATGGTTGGAATACAGTTTAGTCAAACCACTCTTGGAGACAGGAATTATTTGGCGGTATTTTGCCAAATGTTGCTAAATTGGTCCGCGAAGCGGACTTAACATTCAGCCAAAAAAAAAAAAAAAAAATTTCTCCAAGTTTGGCAATTATTCAAATTGCGTCAAGCGATTGGGCTAAACTGCATTATTTAAAAAAAATATGAGTTAAAACTTGTCGCAAACGTCTAAATATTGATTTGTTAGGCGTGTACGAACGATTCCCAAAAATTCAAAGCTCTAGCTTGATGGGAAGTTGGTTAAATTAACGATCGAAAATTTGATGACACACCCACCCACCAAGTGAAATTCAGAAAAACGTTGTAATTATATAACTACAATACTTCTTTCTTTAATATCTACAGTTTTGCAAAAATTTGACTAATATTTAATTTTACTTGCCCAACGCTTTATTTCAATCATCATAATTATTAAAATAACATAAAATTTCTTAAACATTTTGCCTTACTGTTGGTTGATAAAGATATAAGGTACGAACAAGAATCCACGGTATCATTCATAGAGTTTATTCCTAGTGTGCTTAAATGTCAATCTCACCATATTTATTCAATTAAAGGCTCCCGTTCACTGGCCATTTTGTTTTCGTGAACGTAATGTTAATCCTATGAAATTTCTATGCTACCATTATCAAGTCTTTACTACGTTATCTATTTGAATGCAATAAAGTTCATCTGAAAGAGCAAAAAATAATGAAAGTTTCTGTGAAATTACATTTTCTCCCCGATTTTTGAAAATACTTTAGAATACTTTTAAACGCAGGAAAACACATAAACGAAATATTAAAATAAGAGTAAAATTATTTTTAAGAATCAGCTTAAAAAACTTTGCAGATACTTTCATTATTTTTTGTTCTTTCGGATGCTATTTATTGCCTTCAAATACATAAAACAGTAAAGATTTAAGAATGGTGGTAGGAATTCCATAGAATTGTCATTACATCCTCGAAATTACCATGGCTATTTATATAAATGATATTAATTCATCCAGATTTAGCCATTACTAATATTTTAGAAAATTGAACGAGTTTTATATAAAGAGAGCTCATCCACTGATCCGGTATCCAATTCCAAAGATTTCACTCTATTATTTATAGATAAGTATATATTTATACTCTTATTTTAATAAGTTTCATCTTCTTAAAACTTGCTTTAATTGCAGATTGATTACTTGAATTTCGGTACTACTGATTAAGTTGCATATTACATTGTTATCAGAAAGAAAAATAGTGGAAAGTTATCTTGCTTGAACCGGAAACGAGTATTGATGCAAACTTGTTGTTTGAGAGATCAATATTTAAATAAAGCACAGATTAGCGATATATATAATATATATAAGCTCTTGAATTGCATTTCAAATGAAACTAACCCATATGTAAGTAAGATCTGTTAAGAAGCATCTCAATACGAAACGAATTATTTTTCCGATCCAAGAAATCAAAATGCATGTTCTGAGAGGTTTTGTTTTTCTTATGATGGTACTCGCCAATCAAATGTGTAAGTTAAAACAATTTTTTATAGATTTCTTCTCAATGTTTATTCTTTATTATACCCCATTTTATACTTACGAAATAATAAATTGAACGAAACAAAAGGTCAACAATTTACTCAATTTAATACTACGTAAGTTAAAATGGAGAATATTATTCTTATCTAATTCTCATTTTTCAACATTTAGGCTTCTTAATTTTAAGGCTATAATCTATGATCAATTTTGTTTTGAAAAATATTTTGAATATGGCAAAATATTTAAGATCTAAACCCTTCTTTTTGGTTTAGTAATATATTTGAAAGACGTGTTTCATGCTTTTAAAATGTTAAAAAATATTTTTGGAATATTTACACAACGTTCTAATTGAAAAATTATTGATTAACTTGCAGAGAGATAAACATAGAAAATAAATTTTATCATGAAAAAGAAAGAAAGAAAATATAATTTATAGTTCAGGCGTAAAAATTGTCATAAAAATCACTAGAAATAATAAGGATTATTTTAAAGAAAAATATATTGCTCAAAGGAGAATAAGAATGATTGAGATTGAGAATTTTTTATTTGCATTACACTGAAAATCAACACGAAGGCTATTGACGACGGACCTCATCTTGAGTAGAAAGTGAGCGATATATATGAATATGTAGCAGAAAATCCATGTCTGAGAAACAATACTGAACTACATTTTCTTTCTAATATTATTTATCTATCAATCACATTATAGAATATATTCTTCGATGGGATTTTGAGAGTTTATAATCTGAGAAATTAGTACAAACAAAAAGTTAAAATAAAAAAAAAAGTATTCAGACCTTAAGACACCCCGGCCTTAAAGAAAGAGGGGGAAACGTTATATTTAAATTCTATTAATTTTCACCTTTTTAATGTTAAGTTATCGACCTTTATTATTTATATACTTTTCACTTAAATTTTATATATATACAAGCAAATAATTTTAATTATACGTCTATTATTTGTGACTCATTCACCTTATCTGTAGAGTTGTAAGGTGCACTGGTAGCGAGATATGCAAATAGCCGCTATTTTTATTCTAAATTCTAAAACAGTCGTGCAGAATGCTAGAAGAAATTGTAAGTTAACTCAAACTGAACATAAAATCCTCGGCTGGCATTGCACAGAGATTAGGAGAGTGTTATACCTACTCAAATCATCATTTGACTGTAGTTCGAAATTTAAGAAACCCGATATTCTTACGCATGGATTTACAAATTAGATGTTTAAGAATATACTTACTCAAATTATTTGTCTCTTCAAAACAAAATTGAAAGGGCAGGTTAAAAGAAAGCACAATAGCTTCTTTTTTTATGGAATTTTTAAACAATTGTATTTATATAAAAGTATTTATGAATGATCCATGTGATCATACACATAGAACCATTCTCTACAATGGAACTCCATAAGTCGTGAATTGGTCAGTGAATTCACAATAACGCCAATTTAGAATTGCACCTTTAATATTACTATTACTTACAAATCCTCATCCAAAAGTTTGTTGATCACATTGCTAATAATAATTACTATCAACGAGAATAACTTTTATGACTAATGCTTTTATTCTGATGTTTATATTAGTCTTTTCCCTTAATTTATCAAGTACATAATTAGTATAATAACCTTTGTAACATAACTTCAAATTTGTCTTTGCTCTCAAATTATGTTTATGATTCTCGAGTAGTTTTTTAGTTGTTCTGAGGAGTAAATTTTGCTCTCTTATCTCAAATATTTAGACTACTTGTTTTAGAACATAACTTTTCAAACTTTTTCATTTGCTACCCATTACACTTGCGCAAATACTTTCATGTTGCGAAAATTAGAGATATATAAACTAGAAATGCACGAATTTTAAAATACTTATTGATAATTAATATTAAGATGAATTTAAATGAAAACAATTCTTTGACATAAGCATGGGAATATCATTTTACTATCCGTTAAAAACAAAGCTAAGCCTTTACACAACTAAGGTTTTTTTTTATTTAATTTTTATTTTATTTTACAAAAATTTCTGTTGAGAAAATATTGCTCCCCCCCTTCTCCCAAATGTTTCCAACTAAATTTAAGGAAACTTTTTAGAGTAATTTCAGAAATTGTTAGAAATTTTGTTTTATTCCCTAACAAAACTCACTAAACAATATTTTGTAAGAATTAAGCATCGAAGCTGTGTTGATACTTCAGTTATTTTATAATGGATTTCAGTGTTCAAGGAATGAAATTTATCATTCCAATTTAGAATGACTTATAAATCCATACTTCTTCTTAGACGTAAAAATATGAAGCAATATATGTAAAAAAGTATATTCAAATACTTTAAATATTTCTTAACTTTTAAAATTGAGACTTTGGATTCATATTTCTGTATTAATTTTTGTGAATTACCCTCCAAATTTAGTTACGTGGCCATAAACGGTATCAAATGGAGTCGTGAACAATACTTGTTTTTAAGTCATTATAATAAAAAGAATAATATCAACCCACAAAAGGTTATGGATCTTAGCCCTTGGTATTTTTATAAAATTTCTGCTACAGGTTCTTATACAATTCTTGAGAACCAAGGAGGGCAGAAAGATACATTTAGAACACACTTAAAAATCATGACGAATAATTCGAACGCTAAGAAATTCAAAACAAATACAGTCTTTCCACTTGTCTGTTTTCTATAGAAAAAACGCCTCAGTTCTGTGCTACTCAGTATTCAGTTCAAGATAATTATATTATTTGTCACATTCCGGGTATGGATGAAATTTTATCTGCAAATTGGTTCAACGTCTTTGTGAATATTTTTGCAATTTTTTAGTTTCGTCACTGCCTTTAAAAATGCAATTAAATTTAGTTTTTCTAAATTTATATATTTTTTCTTTAAATCTATATTTGGGAGAATAACGATCTTTCACTTTACCAGGTATAAGTAAATCGAATATGATTCTAAGAATGGTAATAGTTAAATTTTATTGTGATTATTCTAACTCCAAATTTTTTTTGCCACGAATTCGGTCTTTTGAGATCAGCATTCGTCTCATTATAACTAAAGGATTTGATCTTGATCTGATTGCCCATGTAGTAGATTGCAAGATAACGAGAATTATATATATATATGTGTGTGTGTGTGTGTGTGTGCGTGCGAGCGTGCGTGCGTGCGTGTGTATATAAAGGACTTTCTTTTAAATAGTACTATTGAATTATATTCATAAAGTAGTCGAAACCAATTTCATTTTTAAAGAATTATTTTATTGTAGCGGAAAGAGCGACCATTTCCACTCCGCCTTTTGATTCAAGCTATTGCATCATAAGAGAGCAAGAAGAGGAGAGAAGAGAGCGCTTCTCTCTGTGTTTGTGTTTATATATGAGGGAAATTTCTTTTGAAACTTCAGAGTCTCGTGGTATGGATAAAGGGATTCCGGGGAAATATCATAATAGATAGGGAATTTGCAGGGAATGTTTTGACAGGTTTATAATTGGTTACAGGTATATAATTATCTTTTAAAGGAGAGAATGGGTAAATTTAGTAAATTAAATTATTATAATAAGAAATTAATGGGAATTAAGTTAAATCATTACACACACACACACACATATATATATATATATATATATATATATATACTTTCTAAAGTAAATATAAGTTAATGTATATAAAAAGCACACGCTGATATTTTTATCTTATCAAATCAATGTACTCTCTTGTCCAGTTTAAATGGGTACTTCTCCAACTTCTGTTTAAAGTCACTCACACAATTCGTAACCTCGCATACAAACTTTGATGACTTCGACCCATAGTTGAATTGAATTCCGATTTTAAAAAAATTCTTCATATCGTCACAAAAAAGTTTGTCACGAACTGCGGCACAGTGATGTTTCAATGCACAGAAAAGGGTTAAAAATGACCTTCTGAAATTGTTATAGCCCATACATTACGTAAAATATCTCTCCTTGAACAGTAAGTTCTATATTCAAACTGATTACAAAGTTGTTGGACCTCACAGCAAGGGACGATAAAATGTCTAGCAACTTCAACTTGTGATCAACCCTTTGCAATCTATCCTATTACACTTTATCTGAACGGATAAAGTAAATAACTTCTACTTGAAATAGTAATACTTTGAGCTCAAAGTCTGGAAGCTGATTAATATTTTTTTGAAAAACTTAATATTTGTAAAAATGTTTTCTAAGAAACAATCCAGCTTTTCAATGCAAATATATTTTTCTATAAAGGATTAAGTGGTTAAATACAAGATTTCATTATTATAACGCATAACCATCTATAAAAGTTCATTTTACGAATAAGAGATTTTATAAGGAAAGAATATTAAATTTATGTTGCACCTTAATATTTTGTGCATCTTTAGACAAAAGGTTACAGTTCTCATTCCATATACGATCCGAATCTGAATTAAGTCGATTTTTTTTACCTAAATATCACAACATACACTATCATTAAAATATAGAGAATGATATATGTGTGAGGGAGTGCTCTTTACGATGTACAAACTACGACACAGATTTTGATAAACAAATTTAATTTAATGTTGATTATTAGTTTCTATTTTT
>BMAW01116731.1:292153-304695 GCA_019974015.1 Nephila pilipes
CCATCCATAATTGGGAAAGAGTTGCTGGAAATTTGACCGTATTATGTAATAAATTGGAAAATGCAATCCAGTTCTATTTTTAGTATATTTACACAAACAACTCGGGAAATGAAGATGAATTTGACATGAGTAAAATTCATAGAACAGAAAAAAAGTTATTTCAAACGAATCAACTAGAATATGATCGAAATTTGTTCTACGACGCATTTATAAATATTACATTTTTGATAAGAGAAACGATACAAGCAAATTAAATAATCACAGAGACAATTTAAAGATTTCTGGAAATTATTAAATGTTTCTTTTAAATCGTTATTTAAACGAATTAATTGTTTGGTATTAGCGCACCAATGTTTAAAAACATGTCTCATAAATCCATATCATATATTTCCTATAGATATGTATGACACCAGATAAAAATTCAATAAAACACAAGTTATAATTTTTCCAGGTAGAATGAATAACCAAGGAAAGTTGACATTGAGAAATATATCCAGCGAAATAAAGCGAAAAAAATAAGAAAGGAAATTGCATGTGAAAATTATCCTCAGCCAGTAGTTAGTAGGAGAAAGTAGCCAGTGATTCTGTTGTCGAGCCACGTTTTCGAGTCTTGATTCCACTAAAAACCCGTCATGTAGAGGGAATAATGTCATACTTCTTACTTTGGATTTGAGTGTATTTGAGATGCCAACTCAGGTGTTGAGTATGACATCTGACAGTGACTGAAAATTACGAGACGTATTGACTTCAGTTAGAGAATCATGTCGGTCAGAAATAAGCAGCTGAAAATCGTACAATAAATAAAAATGGAGAAAAAATTAAAACTACTTAAGATTAAGATATTGAACGAATTATCAAAATTGAAATATTTATTATTTTTCATTAAAAAGTTTATTTATATTTTTGTATTTATTTTAAATTAAAATTTTATGTATTTTTTCTTACAGTGTTGATAGATGGATGCGAATTAAGGAGCGGTAACAGCGGGAAGGTTGAAAATAGATTTTCTGATTCTTATTCTCGTTCTAAGTGTTGGAAAATTAGTGTTCCTGCAAACAGTTATGTGGTACTAAAGATGCTGGAGATAACTGACAATAGCTTTGTAAGTTTTTTAAAATTAAATTATGACTTTCAGAATGAAAATATATTCAGGTATCGATAATAGAACTATATAAATGAAACTGATAAACCTCAGCAAATATGTAATTGATTTATTGACTCACGGCAATACACTCTACAACAAAAAAAAAAAAAAAAAAAAAAAACGACGAACCAAGGAGTTGCCCGATTGTAATAAAATTTCGTATGCAAAGACATTTAGACCGAACATGCAATTGATTAAAATTTGGTGTCCAATGAATGAATCGCGGGATTTACAGCGCATCGGAACTGTGTACTCAGCAGGAGGTGTATATAAGAGGCTATTCTCAATCTGATGGTCAAATGTTCTGTTGCATTGCGATTTAGGATACCTTTCAACGAATGAAAAAATACCATGCCGAAGAGATTTGAGCTCATTACGAACAACTGTCAGAGTTTGAAAGAGGTCGTATCATTGAATTGAAAGAGGCAGGTTGGGCAAATCGAAGAATCACTCGTCATATGAGACGAAGCGATGCGACGATTAGAAGATACTGGAAAGAATGGGTGGACAATGGGCAGATTTCAGCGTCATGATGGTAGCAGTCGACCTAGGGCCACAGCAAATCGAGAGGACACAGTGATTCCCAGATCAGCTGTTACAGTGCCTGATTCATCATTATCAACTTTCAGACGTGCGACCCGCACACGAGTGTCTACCATGACCATTCACACACGGCTTACGACAGCTACAGTGGGACTATTCTGTAATACCCGATCACCACACGAGTCGCTACTATTGTACAATATCCTTCCCGAATAATAATTATTGGCCCCCATTCAAATTGCGTTACTTGCTCATAGGATGCTTTGTGTCGTCGTCAAAGTATCATGGAGTCTCTTGAAGTGCTTAGCATTAACTATTTTCTACATCTCGTTACAGATGTGCGAAAATGGTAAAATCAACAATTCAGATTTCGCTGCTCAGCCCACGCTCGCACGATTCTAACCATTCAAATAGAACACCCTTATTAGCATTCGCAATAAGTTTCAAATCGCTCGCAAGATTTTTTACGGTGTTGTAATTTTCCTAAATAAGAATGAATTAAACTATATCGTCGATATTCTTATTTATCCTCTATTCTCTTATCATCTTTGAAAACAATGTCTCGGTCTTTTACAAAATCTATTACATATACGCAACAATATTTCATATATTTTTACTATTTTATTAACATGCCACATTATTGATAACAATAACTATTTACTCACAGCGTTATATGATTAGTATAGTAAAACCTACGCCTTTTAGGTTTCTTTTGGACAATTCTTTATTTATGTATTTGATGTTCCAGTTAATATGGCTTTCTTTTAGGTACTTTGAGTACATTTCCAGGTGACTTTTAAAAAAATACTTTTTATGACTTAGGGATGTGCGCAATCACGGGTGGAAATTCAAATCGAAAACAGAGATGAAATAATCACATTCTGCCCTGAACCAATTGCTAACAGGGAACCTATCGTTGCTTTTGGTGATATTACAATCACTCATTATGGGCGTTACAACAGTAATTTGAAATTAAAATTTGAAGGAGGTAAGTCATTTTTATTTTTTAGTTATTGGAATATATTTTTATTCAGATAGTAATAAAAAGTGAATTTGAACCTATATATTTGCAACAAAATTTCTCTCAAATGTTTCCTTCAAAATTTAATGTGATGTATCATTTATTTTTATCTTTTAAAAAGAACGCAGTTTGTTTTTTTAATTAATATATTGATACAAATACCTTTTTTCTTTTTATACATTGTTTATCTTCTCCTTTTTGTATTGTTTATGTAAAAGGCTCAATGCTTCTACAGATTTAGAGCTTTTATTCTTCGATATAGGCTTCCTAGTAAAATCTTATTTTTTACTTATGGAAGGCGCGAGAGTGCCCTTTCTCTGTTAGTTATTTGAATTATTTCGGACACTTTTTTCCTTCTAGTGTCTGAAGACTCACAACCACTTTATTTAAATTTTATAAAAAGAAATTTTTAAAAAACGTCATGAGAGAGTTTCCTTCCTAGCGAACCTGAAATATTTTTCAAAGTATAAATATGTTTTCCTATAAAAAAAAAACTGGCTCTCAGAAAATGCTGATAATGTGCACTGTTTTCCATTTCTCATAAATTTATAGCTCTTTCTCCTTGATTCTATGTCACGAATTTATCAAACTTTCCTTACACTTATATCATTTCATTCGTCTCTATTCAAACAAAACTGCATCCTTCATATCAAAAACCACAATGAAAGTATTTTTGAATTAGCTCCAGTTTATCTCAGCAGCTTATTGCTAGGAGAATTTATGAAATTGGAAAGTAATATTACTAATTTTAAATTTTATACAACCTATACTGTTCAGCTGACAATTTTTATTAGACGTATTGATCACGAAAATGAAAAAAATAGCTTTATCTTTCCCTTTAAAATATACAACTTAATCAAGAGAGATTTAAACGAAGCAGTTTAAAGCCTTACATTTCCTATGGAATATTCCATAAATTTATGGATGCTGACTATTGTCAAGAAGAGATAAAAAAGTTGAAATAGTTTTTATGATTTGAAAAATGGTATTAAGTCATTTTTATAAAATAAAAAAAAATTAAATATTAAAGCTGAAACTGACAATGAAAACTGGCTCAGAGATCTGATAAGCTCCTTTAAATTAGTTAAGCATACGTCTTCAAAGTGAAAACTTATTTATATATACAATGTTTCAGACTACTGCAGGGTTCGAAATGAAAATGAAATCAATTTTTCTCAAGTTAAAACAAAAAGTATTATATATTTTGACACAAACCTTAAATATAGTTCAGGGAAGAATGAAAACTGTGTACTTGTTCTTTAATATTATACATGACTTTGAGAATAAATTTAGAGTCTTTAGGAAAAATAATTTTTTTATGTATTTACGATTCTATTTTCAATCAGCATACTTATCTTTTTTTTTTATATATACAAGCGTCTACATTTGTAACAATTATTTAAAAAATGAAGCAAATGAAGAATAAAATTAGAAACAAATATCTGAAGGAACCTTTTAGAGTCTACGCAGAATTGTAATTACTTCTATCAAGTCAAATACCAAAGCATTATTGTTCCAAAAATAGTGTTATGCATCTCGCTAATTTCATTTTATATTCCTCTCAAGTCTATTACTTCTCGTTACAACAACAACAACAACAACAAACTCACAAAATAATAAATTCAATGATTAGCTAATTAAATGCTAACTATGCATTTTACAGGTTTATTTATTTATCGCTCTTTGGCTATAACTAGTGTTAGTGTTTTATATCTGTGGCCAAAAACAGTTTGGTTCTTTACAATATGGTTCAGAAACCCAAATGATTAGACACGCCTGCTTTAAATATACCCCCTTTCCCATTTCTTTTTTCTTTTTAAATTACTTTTGTAAAATTTGGTTAGATCTGGAATTTGTTTTATTCCTTTCAAAGCTGGATAAACTTTAGGTAGAATTTGCATCAACTTTTTAAAAGTGGAAAAACTCGTATATCTTTGGTAGCTTTAAATGAAAGGAATTGGATAAAGAGAAAATATTTTTTATTTAAAAAAAAACCATTTCTAGGAAGAAATTAATTCAATTTAACAAGAAAATTAATTTATTTCTAAACTTCATTCAAAATTTTAAAAAAGATTTTTTTTGTTGTTGTTTAATATTTTAGTCAAATAAAAATTTGCTATCAGAAAATTTTCTTATATCTTTAGCATTTTTTCTTTAATTTTTAATTGTACACATCTTAAAATGTTACATTGACTGTATCGATATAATTTAAAAAACTTTGTACTATAGTTTTAATTTTGTGAAATTAAAGATTAATTCGACATTTTTCGATCTTAAATAATACTACAAGACAGCATTAAATAAAATTGTGAAAGAAGTAGCTCAAAAGTTAAGGTAATTTCTAGATTGTATTACAGAATATCTTAAAGAATGTAAAAGAACAAACTGTACTTTTATAGATTTCTTAACTTTTTGATCTTTTATATTATTGTGTTTAAAAGTAATAATGGCTTACAACTGATAATTTTTATTCTAATGAATTCACGTATAGAGATAGATATGTCGAATTTAACATTTCTCTCACATACAGTGAAGATAATTGATTTTCAGTAATTTCGAAATCATTCTATTAAACCAAAATTGATTCATTGTGCCATATATACTCGAATTTCAAAAACAAAATATTTAAGAAATGTAATTCAAAATATCTACCCAATTATTGATTTAATGAGCTTTAAAGAAAACAATTCATTGCCTAAATTAACTGTCCATAATTTCAGATTGTTATTTCAGAGAAACGGGATGTTGACACAGATTGTTTTAAATACAAATAACAATAAAATAAATTTGATTGGAAGTTTACTTTATATTCGTTTTTTAATTTTAGAATCTCATATACTGGCAGTTATTTAAATTTTAACACATATGATTACATCATTTCTTTACAGTACCTTACAAAATTTTGGCTACATAATTTTGATAATAGATGCTTAATATATTAACATATGAACTCATCGGAATATTTAATACGTAAGGATAAACATATTATTAAATAACAATCCTCGAGATAAGACGGTTTCATTGCATTTATTTGTATATCGCGCATTTGATAAATATATTCATTCGATTTTACTATGCATTTTTGCAGAGAATATTCTGTGTACTCAAAAAGGTAGTTTTAAATGTTACACTGGCGATTGTCTTCCCGTGTCCCAAGTATGCGATGGAATAAAACAATGTTATGATGGAGCTGATGAAAAAGGATGTGGTAAGTTTATGAAATATCTCGATTTTTCTTCCTCAGTACAACTACTGCAAATATATTTATAAGAAAACGCTACTTTGTTCCTTTTTTTTAAATTAGTAAACATTCTCAAATTTGACGTTTTCGATTGCTGCATTATTTTTTGCAAACAGTTTCAATGAAACATTTGATTTTTAAAAAGTTTTAAATAGTTACATTCCATTATGAAAGTAAATTATAATGCATCTTTTTTTCCTACTTTTAAAAAAAATTACCAAGTAAGAGAAATTATATTTAAAAGGAATCTATAGTTCAGAATTTAGAATACGATCGTCAATAAATTTACATATATATTTCCGTTTCTTTCTCTTGAAAAGAACGGAGGTGCTTTTAATTTCTACATTTATGTAGTTCAGGTTCACTGAAAGAGAGGTTGCATTAGAAATTTTTAATTCTCGAAGTGATTTGTATTATTTATTCAAGAATGGATTTAATAAATAAATATATCCATCAAGAAAAAAGTGAAATGCTTATAATTGCCTCTAGGGATTGCCTAACTCTCAATACTAAAAATAATGTTTCAGAAGACAAGACAAGCTGCTTACAACTACAAGACAGCTGCTACAAGACAACTGCTTGAGACAATCTTAAGATCATCTTAAGATTTGTCTCAAGTAGAAGGACCTAAGAGATTATCTTGATCTAATAGTTTTCCATTACTCTCTCAGTTAGCTTTTTTATGATTCAAGAACTTTTTTTTTTGTTAAGAATAATTTTTGTCACCTTTTTACTTCCACTAATATAGGTAAATAGTAACTTCTAATATTTTATAAGGCTTCTCAACTGCTGTCAGAATAAATATCAAGATTGACAATATACACATCAAAAGCATCCTCAGTATTTTAGCTTTAAGAGAAATGAGTAGGTGAGTCATCATTAAGCATAAGATGAGTATAATCATCCATCAACTTATGCAGTTCAACAACTCTTTAGTCGCAAGCTATTAAATAATAGAACCCAAGTAGAATATTTAGCAATTAGATCACCAAGAAAAATATAGTTATCATCAGATAAGTCAAACAGATTATTAGGAAGGCTCTTTTGGGTAGGAGGGTGGTGCATGTTTCCCCCTTCCAATCAATAGAAATTCATTGCATTTCTATACTAAACATCAAATGGCGAGGTATGAGTTTTACATTTGTTTACTTCTCTCTCGTGAAAAGCCAAGCCACCACCTCATTTGCCTTGTTAATCGAAACGCAATATATGATAGCATTTGATTTTAAGATTAATGTGTTCTGTGATTTCATCTTTTAAAGATCTATAAGTAGGAAATCAGAACTTTCAACTTGATCTAAAACAGCATCAAGTGCTACAATGATTAATCTTGATTTAAAATGGCAAGAAGTTTAATCCTAGTAGCACTGGTTGATAATCCATTTATATTGCAATGCAAAAATTTTATAATTTATGTTGAAGACTGTCGGTTATTTTTCGATGCGCCTCATTATTCTGTGTGATGCAATATAGTTTATTGTAGAAGAATGTGCTCATGGTAAAAAGAATAGGAGAAACTTCAAAAATTTAAAAGATATGAAGAAAAACTGATTTGTCTCCTTCACCATCAGACCTTAACTAAACATAGTGGAATGGTCTTACTGCCTTGGGTCACCCTACCAGGGATATCCACTCTCGACGTACATCACCCATTCCGTCCAGGAATACTCCCTCAACGCGATGAGGTGAAATACAGAACCTGAAGGGAGCATATAAATGTATAGTATTTGTGTATAGAGGTGCCATCTGTAGTTTAAAATGAAAAAAATATAAACAGCATTTAACACATATATAATACATACATTACATTGTTTATAATATGTGCAAATATACACAATATATACATCATATTTTTAACATCAAACCCTGCTATCAGCAAAATTCACTTATCCGAAAAGATTTAGATAATTTGAGTCATTTTAGCGAACGTAATCCTTGCATAAAAATCTGAATATTTGAATAAAAATCTGTATGATAGAATTTCCTAAAACAATATAGGTATAGTCCTCGTCACTTGACCGAGGTTCAAAATTACAAGATCCGTCGCCAATAGCTCTCGCGTTGCTTCTCGTGCGACGTTAATAAAACCAAACCAAACCTAAAACAATATAAGTTGAAGGAAGGGTAGGAAATGAAATAAACTGTTAATTTTGTAAAAAAATAAAATGTAGAAATCTAAATCCAGTTGTAGTGGTTCAGATATTTTATCTAAATGAATTTGATGGAGATGACAAATTGTATGTTTTATTAATGTGGTAATATTCTGGTCAACTGTTACCTTAATTATAAATTGCAAATCGCGCTATTTTTTTTATTCTCAGCTTCAGAAATTTAAAATCAGTTATTTTGTGCTTCTTTTGTTTCTTATAACAAGAATTGATAATCTATGACATTTTATTAAGAAATATAAACGCGTATTAAATGGGTTGATTAAATTAGGTGACTGAAAATATTAAAATATTTTAGGTGAAAGAAAAGATTTTTTTATTTAAATTAGGTACTAGATATTTTAATTCCTGTCAATTTTAAGAAATATCATTAAAAATGAAAAGTATATATTTTTTTTGTTCTTTTGATATCGTTCGAAAGTAAATTAATTATTTAAAAAAATTTTAGATTTGAAAATCAGTATTAATGAACACACATTGAATCAGTTCCAAAATTCAAAACATTTTCGGAAACATTTAACCAACTGGGGAAAAAAACCTTAAGAGAAAATTCAGGAAAATGTTTGAGCCAAGTTTAAATTTTATAAAAAAAGGAAAAGTTCATAAAGTTGAAACCATTAAATAATTTGCAATAAGAAGATTTAACAAAAATATTCTGACAATAAATATAAGTTATTTTCAAATCAGATATATTTTGTAGATTTTGAATATGGAAAGTTATACTTTGTGTCCTTTCAAACTTTTATTATATACAAAAATAAATGTAGTTAAATACATATAGTTTGTATAACTATTTTATATAAAACAAATTTATCTATTTCATACTTGACATAACTTGTTTCCTTGAACAGTTTTTATTTTGAAAAAAATTCCTTTTATTTTTTCGCATTCAAAAAAGAAATCTGAACTAATAACTGAAGCTTTAAACTAAAAATTACGTTCAATTTAAATTCTTTGTGAACCTTATAGGCTTTTAGTTTAATAAAAAAATTGAAATTTCTTTAAAATTCTTTATTCTTCATTTCTGTTTAAAACTTCACAACGGCGTATCTAATCCCTTAAAAATTAATTTTGTCCAATTTTAATAACGAATTACATATAATTCTTAATTTCTTATAAGATTTTTTTGCTCTAAGATTAAAATAAATGTATTGCAATTAACAAAACAGTTCGTCTTTATTTGAAGTACAAAAAAAAGAACCGAATCAATAAAATTATTTAATACATTGAGTTTTATTAATTTAATTTGATTAAATTTATAACTCACTCCTTTTTAATTAATTTTATTAATGAAAAAATCAGAGATCGTGATATAAAGTTATTATGAAATCAATAAAGTACATTTAGATGTACCGAATTAATTATTTTATATACCAAATCTGGATATCTTTAAAAATATCTACCAGTGTATATTTCAATTCATGTAGAGTAAAAATTTACCCTAATGATTTTTATATGATTTTCTACTCAGAAACTGGAGTGTTTGCTGTTCAGGATGTGAATGAAGGTCGTAGGAATGCCACTAAGTGGTTGAAGAACAAATATTCAGATGTATTTGGATGGCACGAAAATACTCCCAGGGGGATTGTAGCTCTGTATTTGAGTAATGAAAGAAACTCTACAAACATGACTGCCGAGGAGAAATTAATAGAAAAACAACTTGAAATCCAAGTTTTGGCATCTCTCTTAAGGTATACGCAAACTAATTCTAATTCAATTCACAGGTTTCAAGATTGATGAAATTAAATGTGTCTTGCATGATAGAGATTTGATTCCAAAAATGAAATATTGATACGTTTTCTTATATTTACACTTACGCTTCTCCAACTTGAGATTTGATTAATATAAATGAAAAATTCAATATCAATGATGAACAATAATTTTGTTTTAAATTTTGAGTTTGATTTAAAACACAATATTATTGCAACTATTATTAATAATAATATTAAACAATTTGCATATATCAATCAAGAATAAGTTATACATTACTTTTTATTTGTATACAGGCATTAATAAGACATATCTTTTATCAGTATGCATACATTTGAGGTGAAGAATATTTTATTAAAGGAAGAAAGAGGATCGTTTGATTCAGGAAAACTTTAAAACATGCTACATGCAAGACACGTCTAACATTATCTTTTTGACGGCAGGAAAAAATTCTTAGGTCATAACTAATCATATGTTCTATTAGTACTAAAAAATTACTGGTTCTAATATTATTAAGGAAATTAAGAATATGTAGAAATTTCTTGCATATATATATATATATATATATATATATATAAGTGATACCTTATATTCTTCTTTTCGCTAGCTTTTCATATATTTAAAACTATAAGTAATTCTATTAAATCATTTTCTGTGAGGTAATCATTGACAATTTGTATATATTTTTTGGTAATATAGCTTAAAAAGGAACATCATTTAACAAATAAGTTTCGTCCCTTAGTTTCATACAGAATAAGACAAAAAAAAAAGATCTCTATTGAATATTTTATGATGAATCAAGTAAACTTACAGCTCAAGAAAATTTTATTCCTGTTATATTCCAAATTATCATTTTTTTGTACTATCTTCAAATTTTGAATTTTTGTTCTATTATACGGAAAGAGAAATTATATGATAAATATATATAATATTCATGTAAAACAACCATAAAATGTATGAGAATATAAAAGTAAACTAACAAATCTAACTATCGTGAATGAGTTTGAAAAAAATAAATAAATAATGTACTTTAAAGGTCGATAAAGAAACAAGCAAATCCTTCTCTGGTCTTTCTAAGATTTAAAACTAGATCAATTTTTCCATTCGAAATTATTTTTAAATAAATATTTCTATAAAAACACTTTTAGATCATTATGACAGATTAAATGGTAAGTGTAAATTAAAATGTGTTAAATGGTAAGCTAATGGTAATATAAGGTGATTTTGACTCCACGAAAGAAAACGTATTCAAAATGCTACAAAAATATACAGATTTCAAGTAGTAAAATAGTTATAAAAATATAATCGATTTGACTAAAATGAAATATATTTTGTTACAGAAATGAGACTGATCCTTTGACAGCAAACCAACTGAGTATGTACATAAACGCTCTACTTGTAACCTGTCAAGATCCACACAATTTTCACGGATTTGATTTGGTGAAGTTGCTGAAAGATCAAATTGAGATTACTTCTCTAATGACTCGACCTATTGCTTATCTTACCCTCTGCAACGCTGATGAATCATTACCAATCAATGCAACTAGTGATCTCAGAAAGGTCTTGAAGAGTGATTCAGAATACCCTTTTCTTTTAGGTATTTAAATAATATCTTGAAATCATATTTAAAGAAATCAGTTCATCACAAGATATCTGTCAATATTGCATATGATTATATAATGTTAATGGAGTTATTTGAAACAGAAAAAAAACGAAATTTTGGTCAGAAAACTATAAACAATAATTTTTGTACTTCTAGACTCATTTAATATCGCGTTCTTAAAAATATTTCGTTTTTAAATATCTCGAATTCTTATAGTGATGATTATTAACTTGGGTTCCACAGCACACGGACCATAGAAGTGCCGGGAAAGTTATTAAAAACATAAATGAAATTACGTGTTCAACAAGTAAATGAATTACGAACCAAAATTAAAGCCTCTTTAATTGAATATACTAATATATCATTGTTCCTCTAATGCTAAAGAAATTACCAAATATATTGCTATAGTATATGAGATGTAACATTAAACACACACAAATCAGCAGATATTACAGTGAAAGAACAAAAGAGAGTTTAAATAAGTGTTAGTGTTTTGAATAAAATTAAATTTTTAAAGTATTTTTAAAGAAAAATTTATAAGCTATTTTTGTATGCTCCAGAGAGTTTTGCTAGTTAAATAATAGGTGTAATGAGTTTTATAATTGTTGGGGAAACTAGAAATCTATGAACAACCACCTCCAAAAGCCAGGATATCTAGTGTGTGTAGTCATCATAATTTAAGCGTGCAATATTGTAGGTTTTAAAGAGTTGGGAGATGAAAAAAAAAAAAAAAAAAAAAAAAAAAAAAAAAAAAAATGAAAGCATAAAAGTGTTATCTCAAATGAAGGTGATTTTTAGAAAAAGGGAAGAAAAAGTGCAGCTTTACTGATAAGAGTGATAACTAAGATGGACAGTCTTTCATTTCCTTAAATATAAGTTCAACTTTGTAGAGATATGTTGTGTACTTTCTCTAACCAATTCTCAGCACTGCCAATCACTCACAGCTTAGGTTTTTGAAGAAATAGGTATTACATTTCTGTAACTTAAGGTACCAATGTATGCCTCACAAAAAATATAATTTCAGGATTAAATGGTATTTTGTTACGCTAAAAAATTTAAATGTTCTTGAAAATTAGAAAAGTCTCTTTAATTAAGTATATTAGTATATCGGT
>BMAW01116731.1:314300-492697 GCA_019974015.1 Nephila pilipes
ATGTATTTTATTTTAGCTTTAAAAAGGAAAACCGTTTTAACGGTATGATGGTAAAGAAATCACAATATTGTACTGCTTAAATTGAGTTCAAATAATTAACAGAAAAAAAGAAGTTTTTTTTCAGAACTCTAAAAAAAGTTTACTAGTTTAATCTCAAAGGAAGCTGTAAATTATTAATTTTTCAATGTGTAACTTTTTTTGAATTCGAAAAAAAATTTCACACAGATTGAACCAAATAAAACACAGGCTTATTCAATAAAATTCTTTTTCAGGCACTCCTTTCAGCAAATCAAGAAAAAGCTACAGATTGGAACTTGAATAAGGCTGTCATTCACCTAATGCAACATTTGAATTCTTCATCCGTTGATTTTCTTGCAACTTATTTGACTCTTCCGATTCTAAATGGAAAAAGTCTATCAAATATTAGACACACAGATTGTTCGAATGATGTGCAGCATCGATTAGATGGTAAGAATTGATATATTTCATGGTTATAATTTTTTTGGAGGGCTCGCAATATTTAATTTCCCACAATTGTGTAAAATCAATTAAATTAGAAAGAAATCCGGTTTAGGGGGTGGGGAATCTGAGATTACAGTAGGTCGAGCAGCCTGGGAAAAAAAGCAGAAAATCGTCTCACAAAGAAACAGCTCAACATGCTTATTACGTTTTTACAACACGCATTATATGGTAAGTTTTTCCCCACCAATCCTATATAACGGTCGTACTTCGTGAAAACAAAACTCGTCCAAATCTACGTAAAGGCCTCGACCAGTTGATGCATTTAAAGGCATTATGTAAAGGATAGTAGAGTTTAAGGGCCTCCATTAAGAAAAACATAGATTACAAATAACACCAAAACCAAAAATTACATAGAGTTGGATACCTAAAATAAAAAGCTGTGCATTCAGAAAAACAAATACTAGTCGTAGTAGTGCCTTTACGTAGTTTCGGACAAGTTTTATTTTCACGAAGTACGACCTAATCGTCTTTGAAATGATGACGGGCCAATTTCATTACCAATCGACTAAATCGCAGTAGTGCTCAATATCGGGTGCAGATTATTTATTCGAGATTACTGTTTGTTTAACTTATAAAACATCAAAGTAGGTCAGGATACCATTATACGTCTTCTAACAGTACTAGTTGCTAGTTCTATAATAATAATGTTCTAAAAAATGATCCAACGAATAATTTTTGAGTGAAGCTACACACCAAACATTAACAAAACTTCCAAAACTGCACGGGGATACTTAAATTGGCATAATTTAGTTGCTTTAACCATCGATTGCGTTTTATATGCCATCGACAAATGTTGTCACAATATATGTAATTATCTGCTTTGATACTGGTTGCGTCTTATATTCGAGTCATACTTAAAAGGACTTGTTCTTGAAACTTCTGAATAAATTCTTTCATTGCATCAATCGAGTTAACTTAATATACGTTCAAAACTCATGAAGAGAGACTGTTACGTTGTACTGATGAAGATAAAACAATACACATTTTAACGATGGTGAACCTCTGGATAAGTTTCAGAGCTTCCATCTTTTTATAGTATATAGATTACAAGAAGCGGATAAATTAATTTTATACATACGTTAAATGATTATAATTGTAAAAAAAAAAATATCTGTATTTACCTACACCAGGATCCACAAATTTGTTAAAACCAATCAAAAGTCGTGTATATTATCTGTGACTCATAAGAATGTCACATACTTTTATGGACAGGCCTTTAAAATATATATGAGAAAGTCATAAATCGATTATTATACATGTGTGTGAGTAATCACTTCTATGGAAGATAGTTAAAAATAAATAAATAATTTAATAAGGTTACGGGATGATGTATTTACGCTTCAGGCCATCCAAAATGCGGCAACAGAAAGGTAAAGAGATATCACAAAGCCGAAATAATTAGAGAAATAACAGACAATACAAAAGTGAATTGATCGAAAATAAAGCCTTCTGCGAGGAGAGGAAGACAATGAAATCAGTATCGAGTGCTTTGTCACGGCTGGTAAAAACAGTTGTTACACGTTTCAGTATTGAATGAAAGATGCTAAGGATGAAATGCACACGTTGCCAAAGTTAATCTGTTGTAGAAGAGAGTGTTGTACGTCAAGTCAGTAGTACTCCAGTCAGCGAATAATTGTATTCAATAAGTAATAGATAGGAAGAACAGGTAAACAAAGGCAGCAAAGCAATCTGGTAGGTGATATAATTGTGATAACTGCGTGCCACGTGTGGTTGCGCATTGTCCTGTTGGAATGTAGCCAAAGGAAAGCACTGAAAGTTAAGGAGACAACAGGTTTTAATCCCTCATAGTTATAATTCTAGCTGGTCATTATACTGGTAATGTGTACGAGGAGGTTAAGGAGTGAAATGAAATATCGCACCAAAACCTTTATTGAGAGCAGGACCTTTATGACTATACATAAATTACATTTGAACAACTTTTCTCTACAGTATCTCCAAACTCTAATTTGTCCATCATGATGTTACAGGAAGAAGCGTAATTCGTCTCTAAAGACTACGTTGTATCATTCGGTTGTTCATACCCACCATTACAGACGCAAACGTTTATGAATTTGAGAAAAGGTAATCGCTAAAATGGACGCCTTACAAATATTCGATTCTTTTACAAATGACGTTGAATGGACACCGACTGTAGCATAACAGATCGCATTTACTGTGATATAGTTACCGTTGTGGCAGAGCTATCTATCACTTGGATGGATTGGATTGGTTTTATTAACGTCGCACTAGAAGCAACACGAGGGCTATTGGCGACGGACCTTGTAAATTTGAAACTTGGTCAAATGACGAGGACGACACCTGAGTTGACATCCCCGTCCAAAGCTATATATAACTTACATGAGGACTATATCCCCGTCATGATGAGTTGGGGTGTGACGAGGCAGGTGCAATCGGTGTATCAGTCTTTTACTCCTTCCTACATCCATCTATTACAGATCCGCATCGCAGTTACTTCGTTTGGTCTGACACGATCACCGATTTCTCGGAAGGATACACTGCATTCTGTACAGGCTACAATTCTTCCTCAGTCGAATTCATAAACTAGCTTGAATGATGTTCGAATTCTTATTTGAGGTATACTGAAGCTGGTGTCGCAAAACAATCGCTCCGAAAATGCAATTCGTGTACTTCAAAACGGCATTTAGTTCGCCCTTTATACAGGGTGTTTCGAAACTTTTGGGCAAAAATTTAAGGTGTGATAGAAAGCATCTGAAGCAGCAATTTTCATCATACAATGCAAAGGCGGAAAGCACGTGGTGAACAGCCAGAACTGTTACTACCACGTGAAAGAACGAAATATCAAATAGATAGAGAAGTGACAGTATGTGTACAGAACCACTCAAAAGAGTGGCGGTCTGCTGTAATTCAGGTGTTACACCAGCGATGTAGCGAGCGGTGCACTTTTCAAACGCAGCCAGCATTTTTGGATGGCCGCGATAGCAACAGAAATCCTGAAAACTAGGTCCTTGTCGGAGTTGAGGGGGCTTTCGTATACGAGACTTTTCAATTACCCAACAGGGAAAAAGTCCAGACAGAAGAGATCGAATGAGCGTGCCGGTCAAGGAGTAGGCTAACCCGACTAATCCGTCTCCCTGCGACTTTAGCGTCTAAAGGCGCACCTCACATCTATGCTGAAATGAAGTGGTGCTTCGTCGTTGTGGAACCATATAAATTGGCTGCAACAGGTTGAAATAACGCTGGCAATACTTTTTGTCAAAATGTAAGGCACGTTTTGCCGTCCAGTCGGAAGGCAAAAGTTATGGGTCGATCAAATGATCTCCCACAATTCCATTGGTCAGTGTTGTACGGACCGTCTTTGATACAGAAAATGTTCGGCTCCTGCCTTGGCTAACACGTTCTCCAGATCTCTCTCGAACAGAAACCGTCTGGTCAATAATTGCCGAGCGACTTGTTCGTCACCATATACCAGTCACTACAGTTGATAAACTATAGCATGCTGTTGAAACTGCATTGAACAACTGTACCTGTACATGCCATCTAATCTCTGTTTGACTCGATGCCCAGGTGTTTAAGAACTATTATTGCTACCAGAGGTGGTTATTCAGGGTATTGATTTCTCAGAATCTATGCTTCCAAATTTCTTGAAAATTTCATCATTTGTTATTTCCAATATAAAATATTTGTCCAATAAATATCATTTTGATATTTGCATTTTTTCCGGTGTAACAATTTTAATGGCCAATACTGTAGTATATCAATGCTGTTGATTCTTATTTATAATAAACTAACGGAAATTTTTCTTTTTTTCAAGAAAAGGAATAGCAATATCAAGAATTTACGTCAAAGAGATCTGTTAAAGCAATTAAGATTTTTACAGAGAATTACCATGGCTCTCACATACTAATTTACATCAATTTTATTAATATCTTTTAGTTACTCTTTTAAGCTAGCGCAAAATCTTTAACCACAACTAAATATGAAATAATTTAAATTTATGACAAGACAAGTTTTTATTTTAATAGGCTTTAATACTTACAAATAAACAAAAAATAATAGTGATTTAATTTATAAGAGAAAACGTAAGTAAAAATTGATTTAAAATATTTTATTTGTTTTATGTCTCATTGTTAAATTGTTTTGAAAGGTGATCCAATTGTCGATGTTAAAAACAAACTTGGACCTAAAATGCGAGTACAATATTCTCTTTACATTGGTGATGAAAAGGATATAATCCACACGATATCACTTCGTGTGCCAGAAAACATTACAGTTTATGACATTATGAAGCTGGCAGAAGTTGCAGACACGAAATATAAGTAAGAAAATATTTAAACCTTTTCTGTTAAGTGTTATTAATTTATAAGTAGTCAAAAACAAAGTATAATTCAACACATTCCAACCATAGCAAAATAATATCTATATAGTTCTTAATGAGAAAATTTACAATATCTTATTTCATCTTTTCTACTTATAAATATTTAAACAATTTATAAGAATTTAAGCTTGTTTATACTGCATAAATGTATGACTTAGAATGAACAGGATTCATTGTAAGATATATATATATATACATATATATATATATATATAGTATCAATTACATTTGAATAAAACAATTATCTAGCGTTAGTTATTTTGATAATTTTCTTTTTTCTGGATTTCCTTCGCACAGAAGATATTTTTTAATGCAATTGTTAATTAGCGTCGCACTGAGAAGCAGTCCGACGGTTAGTGACGACGGACCTGGTAATTTTTAGCCTCGGTCAAGTGACACCTGAGCTGGCATATCAATCTACAAACTTCCACATCACGCCATATATTTCGAGAGACCAACCACCCGCTCCGCACATGGTGCACTACGGGTTACACCACGTCATAGAGAGGACTTAGAACCTTGACTAGAGTTAACGTGCATCAACCCCACATCATGCAGAGTGGCATCAGCAGAAATATAAATACCGTTGAACTTTTATCCGCAATTTTCTGTCAACTTGAGTGATAGGATATTAAAAATGTTCAAAGTGATTCAATGGAAATTTTCAAAGCCCTTAATCTTTACTCGATAAATTATCTGAATGATTTAAATTTTGAGGTAATACCACCCAATGACAAAACAGCTCCGTCAATCCCAATCACATGAAGTTCTTTAACAGAAATCTTAATTGCAAAGAAACAGGACATTATGTAAGTTATATATTTTAAAATTCCTGCAGAGGGAGAAACATAGACAGTACATTCAAAACTGAGTTTTCGTATCAGAAATTAGTTTAATTTAGTTTTTTTTTTATTAACGTCGCACTAGAAGCAACACGAGGGCTATTGGCGACGGACCTCGTAATTTTGAACCACAGTCAAGCGACGAGGACGACACTTGAGCTGGTACCCCCTTATTTGAAAGTAAAAGGCGGTTACATAACTAAATGGTTGAAATTCGATAAATTGTATTTAAAGTTTTTTTTAAAACTTTAGGAAAAAATGTTTTTCAGTTCTGATTCTTCTCTTTTTTAGTTGAATTTAAACAATGCTAAGTTAAAACGTGCTATAATGAGCTTTGTGGTATTTTATTATTATTGAATAAGCAGGAAAATAGATCCGAATTTTACCAATTTTCTTACAAAAGTTAATTATAATGCATATGAAAATGAATGTTTATGCAGTTTAATTTACATTCCATTTCCATAAACAAATTACTAAAATAATTGAGTAATATATAAGTAATTTGTTATAAGTGATGCCAGTTGACAAAGTTTAGGAAAAACTTCTGAACAATTCTCACAGTATGCAATGATATCAGAATGAATTCTAGTTAACCTATAAGATCATGAATCGACGAATGACTGTATTTACGAATAGCTTATCTTAAAACTTCTATACTGATTTTTTTTTTATTTTTGAATGAATAAATGGAGAAGGTGCAGATTTGTAAAGTAGTATTCATGATGTTAAACTTTTCCTATTCAGGTATCCCTAGGATTTGTATACCACACAAAATTTGTAAACCACTAAAATCTGGTAAATTTCTTCCATTTAAGTACTTAGAAATAAAAGTATGCAGGAAACATAATTTTTAAAAATAATTTAAATGCCACAGATACAGACTACTCTAAAATTACTTTTATGAATATTTAAAAGTTTTCAAATGTTTTAAGTACTTATTCAGTTTTGTTTATTGCTTTTGATATAAATGAATTTAATATGTTTATTTCTTAATTTTTATCTAATTAAAGAGAGTTTACAGATTCTTCTAAATCGAGCAATTAAAAAAACACTATAGAATACCATTTCTAAAATCTTAATTCTCTCGGTGTCCAGCAAAAACCATTCAAAATTATGCTTCTACGAGTTTGGACAAAAATTTCGAAAATATCATAAAAGGAAATCCTTACACTAATAAATGAATAACATGTTTCAAAATTTTTCAATGGAAGTTAGTAAATATATTAGTCTGAGAAAAATATTATTGGAGTCATGCTTATTTCAAATCTGCTGAAATAATTCTTTCAGTACACATTAATATATTTCTTTTCTGACATAACTGGGATAATTATAAGGTTTTTCTTTCTGTTTTTATAGATTTGAATGGAAACAAATGAGTGAAAAACTTTATATATATGACATAGCAAATATTACAAATGATTTTGAAAATGGGCAATTCTGGTTGATGTACTTGGGGAAAGATGTTGAATCAATAACACATTCAACAAAAAGTAAGAAATTTGTGTGTGTGTATGTGAAAATATTTTATTTGAAATGATACCTACATATATTCCATCAGTATTTAGTAATAAATAATCTTGCAATAAAAATGCTTTTATTTTAAACTTAAATTAATATAGTTATTTAGAGGAAAACTGCACAACTCATATATTTTAATATTAGTTTAACATAATTCAAAATAGTTACACTTTTCCTCCCTGTCACTAAAAACTGAAATAAAATTGATTCTTATCATTCATACAGAAAATTCTTTAATAGAAAAACAGTTATTCTCATTATTCAATTGATGAGCAATAGTCATATTACACAGTTTGTCATAGATTTTAAAAACTTTCAACACTTTTTGTTAAATCACATCTATGGAATTGAACTGAATATGTAAATTATTAATAATTAAAATTAAACAGACATTTAATCACAATTTTTTAAAACAAATTAGTGAAATTAGAAAGGTCAATTACTTAACCAATTTTTCTTCATTTGATAAGTAGCTTATTTCTACTTAATTTATATTAAGAATAAGTATTTTCAAAAACTGATTTTTTTTTTTACCGTATCAAAATAAAATCATTCAAAATATTTTTAGAAAAGGTGAATACATGCAAAAAATATATAATTAAACGATTACATAACATAAATTAACATAATAATTTTATAAAATGAATGGTAAAAAGGATACTTATGAAAATTAATTGTTCAGATGTAGAAAAACTGCATACAATCTTTTAAAAATATAAAATATTAATAACTTTATTAATAAATAATATACTTAATTCAGTTGGCCATGAATTGCCACTAAAAAAATACTTTAATATTATAAATGCATATTAATAGTGAATGAAGAATTCCTTCTGGCTGAGAAGGGTCCAGATATTTATTTGCTTAATCATACATGGAAAACAAATTATTTAAGATTTAGGATTCAAACTCCTAGTCTTCTTCTGTGTATGCTATTGATATATATTAGTTGTTTGTCAGGCTCCATGTTGGTCTTATTTTTTCAATCAGAACTACAAATTTATAATACACAAAAGAATTTTGCTTTAATGGAGCATATTTACTAGATTTGTTGAGTTTTGATATACTAATTTTTTATATATGTTCATCTTTATATGGTTACAGTTTTTTTTTTTTTTTTTTAATTTTTATGTTTTCACAATTCTAGGTCCAGATAAAGTGATAGTAAGGAATGGAGCACATGTAATTATGTGGTATAAGAAAGCACACATTTGAAAAGATTATGAATGGAAATCAATATTGTAATATAAATTATGTCAAAATAAAATATATTTATAATCTAAAATCAAGAGACATTTTAAGTTATATTCATATTTATAAACATTAACACATTGCATCAATTAAATATATTATACAAAAAATAATCATCTTTATCTAATTTTAGAAGAAACAAATTCAAATAATCACTGTTAAGTGTACAATATAACAATCTGTTTAATTTTTAAAAAACTATAAATTTTCTTTAATTTTTCATATTATTAAAAATTTACATAATCTAATACACTCTTACGAGTATTTTATTGAAAGAGTGCTTTCAAGAATTCTATTTTTCACATCATATGATAAAAATTATAAGCATAAATGAATTTAGATTTAATACAATTATAAACTGCAAATATATTTTTAGTATTTTAATATAAACACATTTAAAGAAATTTTAAAGAATATTAACACTTAGAGGTGAAATGCATCTAGTTCATAATAAAATTAAAATACAATATGAAATGCTGCTGACTGCTCAGTACAAATGCTTATATGGGTATGATTTCTGTACTTACTTTTAAGAATAAGACACATTTATATTTGGCATTAAAAATAAAAAGATGCTTATTATTTTTAATGCCAAACTTGAAATGCATACTTGAAAAAATATTTCAATATGATTCTGGAAATCTTTAACATTAAAAATAAAGAGAGAGAAAATTAAAACAGCTAACATATATTTATATAGCCAACATATTATATTTTGTGAAATAACTTTTAGAAATACATGAAGAGCAATACAAACAAAATTGTTTTTCTTAGAATTTTGGTCAATTGTGTTGAACCAGACTTAAAAGAAAAAAAAAAAAAAAAAAGAGAATGAAATTCTTTTTTCAATGTGTACAAAAGCATGTAAAAAGGTTTATGTGTAAGCTGAACTTTTTTTTAAAGAAATTTCTTTGCTTTATATTTATAATTAACATTCAATAGCAAGTTTTGAATGTTAATTATAAATTTATTATATATTGGTATTTCTTTTTATAATGGATTCAGTGATCAACTGACACCCACCTTTCATCTCTTCGAGATTAAAAGCCAGCATACATTTCTCGTAATTTCACCCTTTCAACATGGTTTGCCCCCCCCCCCCCAATGTTCTACGGTAAGTTTTCCTCCTCTTGATGCCTCTGAATATGTTGATCAAATTTTGAAGCAAACTACACACATATATAAATATACACACACATATAATTAAAATAAGGAGAAATCGTAAATGCTTTTAATTCATGCAAAAATCCCACATTTTGTAAAAACACCAACAAACTGTAAGCAAAAGCAATGTTTTATTTGTTTATAAACATCATAAAAAATCACAATTTTTTACAATGCTACACATATATTAAACATACCTACAACAAATATGCTTTGCAGAAAATAAAATATGTAGACTTTTTAATGAAAAATCAAGTACAAATGATAATGAAAAGCAATAATTTTACTCCTTATCTTATAGTACTGTAAGCAGCACAATGCACATTCGTAAGCATTGGAAATTTTATTGCAGCAAAGCAGTAATTTTCAACAGGAGAATGAACCCTTATTTGTCTTAGATGAGTATCCCGTCCATTCTGGTGATTTGACAAAATTGCTATCTGTACTATATAAGTTCTGATTGGTTGTTCTAAAGCATCTTTCAAAGAAATTCTTACCCAGCCACTTGGTTCATTCAATTCTACTACTTCTATTTCATGTAGATCATGGAAATGTGTGCCAGCTCTGATTGAAATCCTAGAAGTGACACTTGTTTAAATTTTGTACAATCATTTGTATTATTCACAAAATATATCGCAATTGTATTACTAATAAAGTTTATATTAAAATTTATATTTTGAAGTTTAATATTTATTTCAAATTTGTTATTTTGAATATAATAGGCAATAAATATACAGCTTGTTTTAATAAATGATAAATCATATTTTAAAATTATATACGAGGGCTATTCAGAAAGTAAGAAACGTTTTGGAATTAAAAAGAAACTAAGTACAAGAAAAAAAATTTATTATATACATCAGAAAGATCGACTAAAATTCTACTTTTCTACATAGTCACCAAACAAATTGAAGTCCTTTTCATAGCGGTGAACAAGCTTTGAAATTCCTTCGTCATACAATTCTGCCGCCTGCGATCTCAGCCACTCAGTGACGCGCACCCACAACTCCTCGTCGTCGTCAAAACGCTGTGTTGCTAGCCAGTTCTTCATTCTTGGAAACAAGTGAAAATCACTAGATGCAAGATAGGGACTATAGGGAGGATGAGGGAAACCTCCCATTTGAATGAATTAGGGAGTTCTTGAGTGCGGTTTGCTGTGTGAGGTCCGGCATTGTCGTGCAAAAACAAAATTTTGGACGTCAACTTTTCTCGGCGCTTGTTTTTGTTGGCCTGCCTCAGAGTAGGCCTTTGATTTAATTTAATATAAATGCCACATCAACAGAGAAAGACAAATTCTAATATTTCAAATTATATATTTATTTACACGATTATTTATTTACATTATTTACAATATTGATAACATCACTTTCTAAACCGAAAGTTTCAGAATCACATCGATCATAGTCAAAGTCCAAAAAGCAAGAAGTCAGCAAGTCCATTTGGCCATCCAAACAGTTGTCATACAGCATCCAAGAAGCAACAAGCTTCTATAACAGCCAAGGGCTCTCTCTCTAATAAGATCTCCTTTATATATATTCCGGAATTTGCATTCGACACCGTCAACTCGACAGTTAAGAATCGGCATCCAATGAAAAATAACTTCAAATGACGTAACTGAAAATTACCGTCGAATGCAAATTCCGATTCCATCGCCAGATGCGTGGGATGACGTCATATCGGAAAACGTAATTCCACGTGATTACCGCGATATGACAACAATTGGCCCGCCTCTCACACATCTGGGCGATGTTACAAAAATCAAACAACTTTCAAGTGCTAGTATACCAAATCTAAAAATATACAAAATTCATATTTATATATATATAAAAATAATTTGATATACCTTATACATAGCATTGAATTGCATCTCCCCAGCAGCATCCATCAAAACAACGCATTCCGCCTCCTTAGTGGATAAAGAGCCACTACGTTGCTTCGATGTCCGCTTCGTTAGATCGAAGCATCGAATTAGATGCTTCGTGGAATGAATCTGGGATTTTTATGTCTTTAAATTTTAATTGTCAATTATTTAAAAAAAATTTGACTCCACTTCTTGTTTTACAATACCGGTAAATGAATTTTTACCACTAAAATTAAAAAATTCCGGGTCATAAGGGATTTCATTTGCCTCACAGTAAGCCTTAGCGTCATTCCTAGATCTCAAACACATGCTCGTACCCATTATACCATAATATATATCGACTCTTGATCCATCGGGTCGAGGTACTGCTTTCCGAAACCAATTGATTTCTGACTTGGAGGGAATGGTTGGATCCGAATTGCTTTGATCAGAAATTTCCGGTTCCTTATCAATTAATTTAACCTCTTTGGTTATTTCTTTGACCGGTTTTTCTATTTCTGCATCCGATTCGGTTTCATTATCATAACCATTTAATATTATTAAATTTCTCCTTAAATTTTGTTCCCTACCATTTAAATTATTCTCATAGATTTTAACATTTATGGTTTCGATTACATTATTCTTTTCCGGAATTAAAACGCGATATCCTCTGCTATGAAGAGCATACCCTAATAATATTCCTTTTCCAGCACGCATATCTAGCTTTCTACGCTGTTGCTTTGGTATCCCTGCATAAACTGTTGATCCGAAAGTTCTTAAATGCCGTACGGTTGGAACCCTTCCACCATACAATTCAAACGGAGTTTTTCGGAATGCTTATGTGTTACGCGATTCCAAACGTATGTAAAACATAGCACTGCCTCACCCCAATTTTCCTCTCCTAATTTCGAATCCCTAAGCATAGTTCGTACTGCATCCATTGCTGTCGAATTAAAGCGTTCAGCAACTCCATTCTGTTCTGGGGTATATACATTTGTTCTTTCATGTTTGATACCTTTATCTTCTAAGAACCTTTCAAAATCCCCTAGACAGAATTCCATCCCGTTATCAGTACGAATATTAATAATTTTGTTACCGGTAAACCTTTCGGCTCTATTTTTAAATTTTATAAATCTACTAAAAACTTCCGATTTTTCCTTCATTAAATATATATAAACTTTTCTAGAAAAATCATCTATGATAGTTAAAAAATATCTATTATTGCCTCTCGATGTAGTTTGGATCGGACCCGCCACATCCAGATGTAAAAGTTCTAAAGGTGTCCGTGATCTAATCTTTCCTATTGGTTTAAACGAAACCCTTTTTGCTTTTCCAATTAAACATGGCTCACAATTTAATTCTTGATCTTTCAATGCGGGCAATCCACTAACATTCTTTACAGTCTTCAAAATACAATCCTTATTAATATGACAATAACGTTTATGCCATAATTCAAGACTGTTCTCTGAAGCGATTTGATTTATTTCTTCCCGTTAATAATTACGCTCTTTACCCATCTTCGGATAATCTTCCTGCTTATAATTACGCTTTTTACCCATTTTCGGATAATCTTTCTGCTTATAATTACGCTTTTTACCCATCTTCGGATAATCAGGAAACACGTAATAAAGACCATTATTTCGTTTGGCCGAAAACAGCTTTCTACCCTCTTTAGAAAAAATGTCTATTCGCCCATTCTTCCCTACGAAATAGGATCCACTCGCTTCAATGCGGTGGCCCGCCATCAAATTATGTCGAAGCCTGGCTGAATACAAAACATCGGTAAGAGTAACCGTTTGAGTCTCTCTTTGATTTTTACAATCAAAAGTAACATTCCCTTTACCGAGAGCTTCACAGGTCATCCCGTTAATTGCAGCTTTCATTTCTACCCCAGAAGTCTGTTGAAATGTTGTAAACAGATCACGATTACAACAAAAGTGAGAACTTGCAGCGGTATCAAATACCCATGCAGTATTGTCAGTATTTGTTCCCAAACTGGCTTCTGCCAAAAAACTAACATTGGGGTTACCTCTTACCTTAGCCTGATTCCTAATCTTAATCCTACAGTTTCTAGCAAAATGGCCTATTTTCCCACAATTAAAACACTTTATATTTCGTTTATAATTGGGATTTTCTGGCTGACTATTTAAATTTCCCTTTTGCTGATCTTTACTTCTATCTTTACTTTTAATAAAATTAGGTTTCACACTAATACCTTCCATAGCATGTTCAAAATTGCTACTTACATTATCCTGTTTACAAAACAGTTTTAGGCGAGCTTCCTCTGACAACAATTCGTTTAATACTTTATCGAAGGTGAAATTAGAGTCCTCAAAACGATAAATTAACTGAACTATCCCTCGATATTCATCAGGTAGTCGTCTAATCAATTGGAATCGCTGCAACCATTCCGATATAGGTCGACCGGCATAGGACAACTGCTGTATGATAGTCCTCAATCTCGCACCATATAGGTTGATTCCTTCTCCGGGATTGAGATGACAGCTAAAGAACTCGTCGGTCAGCTCCACAATTCTGGCTCTTGAACTTGGTTCGAAATGTGTCTTAAGCTTCTCCCATGCATCCCTTGGGTCCTCCATGCCGCTAAGTAAAGGGTGAAACTCCTTCTGGACATTTAAGTAGATGAGGGAGTAGGCTCGTATCTTCTTTGCTGCACATTCTGGATCTTCTTTGACTTCTTTCTTGGCGGGGGCATCGACGGTCTTGTGCTGAACGATAAACTGCCATAGATCCTTCTCCATCAACAAAACTTTGATGTCTTCTTTCCAGGTGGCATAATTGGATGCGTTCAAAGCATCTATCTGGTACGTCAGCAAAGCCATAATCGTGATTAATTCCGAACTTTACTCTGCTAATGTGGCTTTATTATTTTAAAAAATATTTTAAATGCAGGCACTCGGATTCTTGCCTGGGCCCATAACCAATTGTTGGCCTGCCTCAGAGTAGGCCTTTGATAATTTAATTTAATATAAATGCCACATCAACAGAGAAAGACAAATTCTAATATTTCAAATTATATATTTATTTACACAATTATTTATTTACATTATTTACAATATTGATAACATCACTTTCTAAACCGAAAGTTTCAGAATCACATCGATCATAGTCAAAGTCCAAAAAGCAAGAAGTCAGCAAGTCATTTAGCCATTCCAAAGAGCTGTCATACAGCATCCAAGAAGCAACAAGCTTCTATAACAGCCAAGGACTCTTTCACCATCCGCCAAGCATCCAAGAAGCTAGCCAATCCAATCTACTAAGATCCCTATTATATATATACTCCGGAATTTGCATTCGACACCGTCAACTCGACAGTTAAGAATCGGCATCCAATGAAAAATAACTTCGTAAGACGTAATTGAAAAATACCGTCGAATGCAAATTCCCGATTCCATTGCCAGATGCGTGGGATGACGTCATATCGGAAAACGTAATTCCACGTGATTACCGCGATATGACAACAGTTTTGAACTGCTCTCCTAAGGTTGCGCAAAGTTTGATAGTACTGATCAGAGTTTATTGTGCCACCACGTTCGAGAAAATCAATCAGAAGCACACCTTGCCTACCCCAAAACACAGTCGCCATAATCTTCTTTGGTGACAAGGTTTGCAAACATTTTCTTGGTCTTTTGGGGGAACTTGTGTACCCCCACTGCATTGATTGTAATTTTGTCTCGCAATTCACGTGTCTCACCTGTTGTCATATCGCGGTAATGCTTTGGAATTACGTGTTGCCAATATGATGTCATCCCACGCATCTGGCAATGGAATCGGGAATTTGCATTCGACAGTATTTTTCAGTTATGTCATAAGAAGTTATTTTTCATTGGATGCCGATTCTTAACTGTCGAGTTGACGGTGTCGAATGCAGATTTCGGAATATATATAAAGGAGATCGGGGGATGCTGTATGGACAGTTGTTTGATGGCCAAATGAAAGCTTAGATGCTGGATGTGATCTCAGATGGCTGTATGAGATCTTGTGATGGTTGATGAGACTTTGGCTATGATCGATGTGACCATCGATTTGATTCTGCAGCTTTCGGCTTAAAGTGTTGTTTTTAATTAGTGTTGTAAATATGTATATATATCGTGGAAATAAATGTGGATTTTAAATATTAGAATTTGTCTTTTCTCTGTTTGTGGCAATTATTTATCAAAGGCCAACTCAGGTAGGCCAACATCACCCACGTCTCGTCACCAGTTATGGTGATTCATTACTGGATCGAATCATATCTGTTGTAGGCCTCCAGAAATGTCAAAGCTGCCCCCATTCGCTGACCTTTATGGTGGTCTGTAAGCAATTTCGGCACCCATCTTGCACAAAATTTGCGGTAGCCTAGTTTTTGTGTGACAATTTCAAACAACAAAGCGAAAGCTCCTTTATTATTAAACGGCGGTTTTCACGAATCTTTTCATCAACTTTAGCGATCAGTTCGTCAATCACAATGCTAGGGTGCCCACTCTTCTCTTCATCGTGAACGTTAGTTCGGCCATTTTTAAACTGAATGCACCATTTCCAGATTGAACTTTAATTCCTTACATTGTTTCCGTACACTTCACACACTTGACGATAAATTTCCATAGGTTTTAGGTTTATTGCCACCAAAAATCATATCACAGACCACACCTCACAACTGGCGGGATTTTCAATTGCAGCGCACATTTTAAATTTGAATATCGAAAAAAATGGGCAGCGTGGAAATGTTCTCGCTGTGATGGCTGAACGCCGACTGAGATGCCAAGCACGCAGACACCAAAATATAAGTGATCGACGCACGCCTAGCGACGTCAGAAGGAAACGTACCTTACTTTCTGAATAGCCCTCGTAAGAATTATGATTAAACTTATGTAGACTTCAGAATATCTATGAATACCTACACACACATTGCAAACATGCTTCCTTACAATTTTTAATTTAATTTTACATTTTTTTTTCACTCATTGAAGATGAAATTTAAATCATAATTCATCAAAAGTATTCTTTTTATAAACAATCAAATGTTTTAATTTTAGCAAAATAAAACTGTTGGTAGTTCATAATGGATACAAAAACTTAGTTTCATAAAAAAAATAAGGTGGTAAACAGAAATATTAGGCTTATTCATCATTTATAATTCTTTAAATTTAAAACAATTCATGCGAATATAAAATAATAAGAGATGTACTTTGATGAAATTACAGTATGAAATTATTTTGACTGAAAAAACAAATTTACCTGTTAGGTGTATAGCTTTCATCCAGTTTGTAATCAGCATACAAATAAACTTCTTGAATTGTGGTTTTTCTTCTAAACTGGATATTTACTAAATGAGGCTGAGGTCCATCAGATTGCCAATATGTTTCCAAGCACTGATCACGCAATTGATCAACTCCAAATCCTTTATTAAAAGAAGAAAGACAACTTTAAAAAAAAGAAGGGAAAATGAATTTCCAGACATTCCTTGCAAGTGAGAGTGAAATATTTCATGATGGCAACAAGAAACCATCAGGGTGCCTTTACACATAGAATAATCAGAGAACTTGAAGAGGTGAGTAGTTTGATGAGTGTTGTATAAGAGTTTGGAATTAATAAAAGTGTAATTTCAAGAGTTTGGAATTGATAAAAGTGTAATTTCAAGAGTTTGGAATTGGTAAAAGTTTAATTTCAAGAGTTTGGAAAGTCTTTCAAATGATGAGTACAGCTGTAAGAAAGGTTAGCCTTGGAAAACAACTTTTAGTGATAACTGGTATATCGTTCTACAGACAAAAAAATCTGACCAGAACTAGACATTGAGCAACATTGCTCAGCATCTGCATAAAGTATCCTATTCATCCATTATCCTGAATGCCAAATATGAATGACAGCAGTTCATCATCAGCAACTTTTACAGTGGTGTCAAAAACACAAAGACTAGACATCTCATCAATAGAGTCGCATTCTGTTTATTGATGAGAGTTATTTCAATCTGAGCAACTATTCTCAGTGCCAGTGGATATGGAGAAAGGTAGTTTCATCCCACTAACAGGAAAAGAGACCATTGGAGTAGTCCTGGAGTGTTTGTGTGGAGAGGCATTATGTTGAACTGATGAATGGAGCTCCATATTTTTAACAACAGCTCACTAACAGGAGTTTGTTTCAGCAATGGAATTTTCCTCACACAATGCATCTGCTCTGAGGCCCCATTGATCCAGACTTTATTCTTGTGAATGACATTGCACATCAACACAGGACCTCTGCTGCTGACTCTGCTAATGCCATTCTATCAATAAAGCCTTTTTCTGCTTTGTTCCATAATGCATGCATACAACTCATTTTTTGGCTAATGTGCTTTAACCCAAACTTTATATGCTACATTGTGCCTCTGTAGTGTGAATTTCACATCACCCAGTTTATTATTATTTTTTTGGAATTACAGCACAATCTGAAAAGTTTGTGAAATGAATTTTAGGACAGACCAAAAAAACTTTATCATTATACCCCATGAACTTTATCATTATACCTGTCTTTTTCCAGGTTCAGTAAAAAGGATTTAAATAAAAAAAAAAATACCTACTTTTTAAATAAAATTTTCAGAAGGGGAAAGGATTTAAATAAAAAAATACCTACATTTTTCATAATGTACATAAAAGTTTTAAAGAAATTAAGAAATTTTGCTATTTATTGACATTTTTTTTATTTTGATTAAACTTAGAAATGTCATAATGTTTGATATTGTTCTAAACGTGGAGTTAGAGGTATGAGAAACAAGAAAAAAAATCTCGTAATGATTCACTGTTCGTGAAAAAGGTTTTTGACCGTTTTTTTAAATTGTAGAGTAGCAATATTTCATAATTTTATTCAACTTTACTGTTTAACCTTTAATTTAACAAACCTTACTAAATAATAAACATATTTTTAATTGCCAAATTTTTTAACATTATATATGGACCTATTATTAAGTATAGTTTATAAAACTGTCCAACATTTTTATTCATAAGAGTGTACTTTAAAGCCAGAGTTGAGAAAATTTGGACACAATAAATCTTCACAAAGAGGTCATTTTGATTATGGCATCTCGTGACAGCATTTTATACTTTTCATATGCTTCAGTCACAAGTCTGACATAGTGTTCTAATGACTGCGTGTAACAGGTAATTTTTGGAAATTAAGTTGCCATGATCCATACTGTATAAGACTTTGATATCTTCATCAACGATGTTTTTTTTTTTTTTTTTATCATTAGAGATAGAGGAGAGATGTTGCAACTATCCCACCATTTCATACTGATGTAGTTTGTAGTTACAGAACTGAATTTTGATGTAGTGAAATTTCAGTCATTCACCAGAAAAGTGATGAAGCTTTCAATACATGGCACAGCTCTAGGTTTCTGACATCTTCTTTCATGCACAACCATTGCAATGATTAAATTTTCAGGGGGGAGTAAAGAAAGCATTTCGCTCAATTATAATGTTAATTATTTGAAATTTTGAGAAGGGTCTTGATTTTCTGATGTCCTCAAAAACTATCTTTGAGCCATCTACGAAAATTTTGCTGGCACTAATTTTGAATAGATATGCTTATAAAATTTCCAAGTTCAGTTTAGTTTAGTTTTTTATTAGCATCATACTAGAAGTCACACAAGGGCTATTGACGACAGACCTCGTAATTTTGAATCACGGTCAAGTGACGAGGACGACACCTGAGCTGCCACCCCCTCTCTTAACTCCCACACCACACCAACAGGAGAGCTTTGGGACCCAACAGTTTTAACATGTATCAGCCCCAACTACACAGGGTTTTTGGTAGCCAAGGATCTAACCCACAACTGAACGAAAACCGCTGGTCACAAATCCGAAAACATGACCACTAGGCTACCGCGGCCTATAAAATTTCCAAATAATATATATAAAAAAACCTACTAATGTAAGTAAGCAGTTAAATTCAGATATACTCTTGATAAATCCATTTGCTATCATCAATCATTTAGAATGTTAAAGTAAATCAGGATCAAATGCAGTTAGATCTTGTGATATTGTTTCTGAATTTATGTCAGCAGAAATATAAGGCAGGTGTAGCTGCGTTATTGTTTATTATAAATTAATAAAAAGAGGTGTTACATTTCATTACCTTGAATTTAGCATAAATCAATATTTTAACGGGAAATGGTTAGTAAAAAAGTATACTTATATTAGGGGATAATATTGGAATGAAAGATATTGGTTGGCTAGGGGCAAAGCCTATAAATTGAAATTCAATACAAATCTACATTTATAAAAACTGTAGAGTTCTATTTCAAACAGTTCAAAGATACTTAGTTTTGTTCATTAGATAGTTTATATGAAATATAATATAATCCAAATTACATTCCAAAATAGTTTTGGAAAAGTTAATAGTCATGAGAAATTTAATAATAATTTCTCTTTCTTTTTACCAGTTATTTATAAATACCTGATAGAAAAAATCCTTCGAAAAATTTTAAATTTCCCACATCAAAATATTATAGTGAATACAATAAAGAAGAATGAGATAAAACACAACCAAAAATGAAAGTTTTATTTTACTATCATCAAAATTCCAAGAGATTTAGAAAAGGGGGAAATTGACAAAAACAATGGGGAGGATCTGAAAAAAATATGTAATTGTAATCCATTGACCTGTCAATAAAATTATATTGTAATAAAATTCAGAAGACATTTTGTCTTTCAAATAGTTTCATATTTATCAAGCTTTAATAACAAATGGAACATGACCATAATATTTTGTGCAATTTAAATGTATCAGATTGACATCTATAAAAAATTATACTTAATCAGGTCACTATATGCTAATTGCATAATAATTATAAGAGAATAAAATAATAATATTCAGATTGGTATCCTTAATGTTTACCATTAGTCATAGAATGGATTAAACTGAACCATATAGGATTCAAATGGAATATCGATTATCCCTTGGCAATTTTTAGGATCAGCGATTTTTAGGAGCGACAATGATTCAAATGTGACGATTTAAGTTATGATAACCCTAAATTTTGGTTAACTTTTCATTTGCAGCATCTTCATGACATCACTGCTTACGTAGCGCTAATTAGGTGACTTTTCTTCTAAGTCACCAAGTATTCACCACAATTGCCAAGGCACATCCAATACTGAACTTTAATTCTGATCCAGTTACAGAGGTTAAATTCAAGGTAATTAACAGAGTATCATTGTCCAAATAGTCAACATACAGTTTACAGATGTAGTGAACACATTATGGTCAGTTTATTATTGAACATATTGTGGTAAAAATGGAGATAATGAAAACTAAAAATAGTAGCCAAAAAGGACAGATTGTTTTATGATTTGACATACTTTGAAACAAAACATGGATTTTTGGTGATAGTTTAGTTTAGTTTTTATTAACGTCGCACTAGAAGCAACATGAGGGCTATTGGCGACGTACCTCGAAATTTTGAACCACGGTCAAGTAATGAGGATGACACCTGAGCTGGCACTCCCCTCTCCTAACATCCACACCACGCCAACGGGAGGACTTTGGGCCCCGAAAAGATTTAACGTGCATCAGCCCCGGCTACACAACAGGTCTTTGGCAGCCAAGGATCGAACCCGCGACTGAACAAAAACCGCCGGCCACTAGTCCATGACCTTGACCACTAGGCTACTGCGCCCCCCACTATTGGTGATAGATCTCTTGATTTTGAGCCATGGTCAAGTGTCAAGGAAGATACGAGCTGGCACCTGGTTAAAGTCGGGAATAGAGTGTCTCCTACACGGTTGGTGACTTTTGGGAGCGATAATGATTTAAGAATGGCGATTTAGTTTATGATAACCCTTAGCATACTCAAAGCTTAAGTCATGTACGTTTGGGGAACTATCTAGGAAGTCACCAAGTTTCGTCTCCAATCACCTAGGGAAACCCTATTCTCTTAACTTGTCAAGTTAAAGGTTTTGCTATTAAATTATTGGGTACTTTTCCATTTCGACGGCGCAAATCTCGTCAAACAGACTTTATTGATAACAACACACAGCAAACATATAGTACGTTTGGCGTCAGTTGTATCATTTTTGGGGACTTTATTGCTTGCGCTGGTGAAATGAAAAAGTACCAATTATTGTAAAGACAACAACAAAAAAAAATTACAATAAATAATACAATCATTTGAAAAAATTCATTCCATCCAGATATTGAACTGCAAAATAGTTTAAAAAAATATTTTACCTGGCTTGCATGAGGACAAAGACCACACAGCTTGTGGTCCAACTTCACGAACTTTTCCCTCTCTTTCTTCTTTAATTGGGTCCATAATATGTTTTACTATCATTATTGCTGAAAGCAATAATATCATAATAAGTATCCATTTTGAAAGAAAAATTATTTAAAGCAAACTATAAAAAACATTCTGAAATTTAATTAAAATACCATGTTTTGTGTTATGTACAAAGTATGTTATGTACGAAGTATATCAGGACATGCATATTTTTAAGCTATCAAAAAATTATAAGAAATTATATTTAAATTTTATTTACAATGGGAAATATTCACAGATATATGAATAGTTTCCATTTTGTCCTCCCCAAGAAATTGGTTCACATTTTTGTAGTTGTTAAAATATTTTGTAGCATTCAGAAGTATGGAAACACATTAAAAAAACTGTCACAGTAAATTTTAATCACATATGATTATTATTTGTCATTTTTATAATAATTTTTAGTAAAAATATTTCTACATACATAATATAAAATCAGATAGATCAATGTATGATTTTTATAAAAACATATATATATATATATATCAAAACTGGAAACCTACAATTTAATCCATACCGAATTAATAATGTTTTTTAATAACTTATTTGTTTCTGCAATAAAGATTTTAAATGACAAATCAATTTTAAACTAATGCAAAGAATTACAAAATGCTTAGGAGATATAATTTCAGAAATGTACAATTATCACTTCGAAAAAAAAAATGATGAGAGATCTGTTGAGATTTCAACTTTTCCGAAAATGTTAGTAAAAGAAAAAAATTAACTTCGAGAAAAGAAAAAATGCATTGTTACGTTAAGAAAATTAGACATCTTACAAAAAATAACTTTTCAATTTAAATTGCTATGCGAGTGAAGCACCTGAAATTTGATTGATTGTTTGTTTGATTGATAGAATATAGAGCATCAAAAGTTACAATGATCCTGCAATTTGATTACAGATAACTTACAACTTCAAAGAAACCTACATATTAACAACACATAAAAAAATAAATATTACACACTCCAAAGTCTTATAGAGCTACTTGAAAAGTTTTTCATAGTTTTCAAATGAACAATAAATAGAAGAATTTTAAAACTTTTGAATAAAAATTAAGAATCGGTATAAAATTAGAAATGTTAGCGAAAAATACAATATCATAAATTTATATATATTATGATGTAATATTGAATATTTTTAAATGCAATATTGGCATCAGCATTTTGACAATGTTTACTTCGTGATCTGAAATGAAAAGAAAAGTAGGAAATAAAGATGTTAAAGAAACTTGTGGGAGAAATATGTTGTGCGCTAAAAAAATGCTGACTTGATTCTGTTATTATGGTGTCATGAAGAAATTCGAGCTCATTTTAATTATACGATTCTATTTTTTTGCGTTAATAGCTTGTCATTCAATGAGTGCGTTACAAGCATAATAAACGCGGTTTTCCTTTGACATGATTTTTGTTTGATGAAAAAAAAATCATCATGGTTTCAATTTTTCCTAATAACTGTTGATTCCTTTTTAATTGTTGATAAAATTGAGGTCTTAAAACTTATATTTCCAAACACCCAAGATGTTTTCCGAGGACGATGCTGGAGAATATCGTCTTCTTAAAGTTGTTTGTAATGATCGGCGATGTCAAAACACAATTTATGTGTCCTCATTAGAAACGGAGGTAGAATGCTTTCAGTGCGGACAAAAACATGACAAAAGGGCCTTAACAGATATTCGAGAATTATCCAGTTTTGAACTTACCAATGGTCTGGATTATTACATACGTCGTTTGCTTGTTCATTCTTTGCCTAAACGGGGGACTGAAATGGTAAAAGTTCTTGGCTTATCAAATTATTATTGCAAACTGCTTTCACCATTTCTAACGCGGTATGGGATGGATAAAGATTCTGGACAAGCAAGACTTTTGAGGGATATGAATAGAGGAGAAATTTTTGATTGCAGCTCATTTGGTGACCGAGCTTTTCTTATTGAACCAGAACATGTGCGAATTCCAGGATTTGGAAGAGATGTTACTGGAAGTATGGATTATTTGGCAGAAACACTGAAACTTATCATATCTTCAAATGGTGGTGAAGAACGTCTTTTGCCAATTCATGCCGATGGGGATGGACACTGTCTTGTTCATGCTATATCCAGAGCTCTGGTTGGACGAGAGTTATTTTGGCATCCCTTGAGATGTAGTCTGAAGAGGCATTTTGAATGTAATCTAGATAAATTTAAGGTTTGTTTATTATTTATGTTTAAATGGTTGTTCTTGATATGTTTTAATGATAGTTTATTATTTATGTGTTTATGATTATTCTGTTCAAATTTGCATCATGTTTATAAACTCTTAAGTGTGATGATTCTAATAATTTTTATATTTATGTCCCAATTTTGTTTTAATTAAAATCTGTAAATAACAAGATTTTCTTAAAAAATTTTTTTAATTGCTTTTAAGCTTCAAAATATAGATATGAAACTTCCAATAACTCAAAGTATGAGTTATATTTTAAAAATTTATCCTTTACTACATTAAAAAGATTTTTTTATTTTTAAATGGTTTGCTTCAACTAATTTGCTGTAACTGTCTTGATTATGAATTGAAATATATCGTATATTTTTAGAAATATGGAATTTTAAAATTTTTATTTAAATTTTGTTTAGTATTGTGAATATGATGGGATTGCCCAACATAATGCTGAGAAGCTGCTAACACCATAATGACACTTCGTAAAATACTACTATTTGCAGCACATCTGATCTTTTAAATAGCAGCATCTATGTCTTGAACCTCAAACTACTTTAAAATATTCATTATTTTATTTACTTCAATTCTCATTACTTCATGTTTTTCTCATAGTACTGCTATGTATATATTTTTAGTGATACAATGTATTGAAATTTTACTTTTACATTACTTCTGAGATTTAACTGAACTTTCCTTAATTTTTTTACTTTTCCTCTTCTCTTTAACTCCTAACTTTTAATAACTGTATTATCTTTAAACTTCAAAGTACAGGCTTAGTTACATAACAATAACAATTTATTCCTTAGTATCTTAATTGTATTTTATTGATGAGCAGTTCAGTAGTTGTAAAGTTTTTAGCATGTGTTATCTGTACTGAGATTTCATTCTGTATCGAGTGTTTTGTAAGCAAACACCTTGCACATTCATCCTTTACAAAATACTTTTACGCATAAGCGATAATATTCGCCCTTCCTTACACTACAATCATCTTAATTTACACTAATTATTGCACTTAAGTCTTTAATGCTAAGTATTATTTGACCAATGACAGTACCAAATGCCATGTAAACCTTACTTAATATATGCTGCAAAAATATCAATTTCATACCCTTCAAAACATTATCATTAACAATTCAATGTTTTAATTGTATATGTGCATGCTTTGAAAATGCTAATTCTCATTGACTTCAAAATGGATCTCTCAAAATATTTAAAAAAATATCTTTAACGTAGCTCAATAATTAAGACAATTCCAAGAGTCTTATTAAATCCTGTTGATGTGTTTAAGAAAAAGAATTAAAAAAAGTAACATTTTTATAAATCCTTACAAAAATAATCAATTCTTATTTTTAATGTTCCATGAGAAAATTAATCAAAAATACTTTTAAAAATAAATGAATAATTCAGTCCTTTTCCATTTCACCAGTGCAAGCAATAAAGTCACCAAAAATGAAACAACCAACACCAATCAGAATATGTGTATACTATGTGTTGTTGCCAATAAAGTCTGCTTGGCGAGATTTGTACCAGCAAAATGGAAAAGTACCAATAATTTTTTAAAAAAAAATAGTAAATCCTTAAATTCAATTTTAGATTAATAAATACTAGACTTCTTACATTTTGACTATATCAAAATGAATCTGAACAAAACAATCAAAAAGGTTCATGAAATGTAGTAGAGTTCCAAAGTTCATGGTTTTTTATCTGTCTTTCAAAGAAAAATAAAAAGTAAAATGGAACTTTCTTGTCCCATTTATCAGTTTCTGTATATCTTTTAACCGAGATCATTACTCTCCAACAGTGCCTGTCCTGCAGTATGTTCCTGCAAATAGTCATTTCAGTCCCTTCTTGGATCTTCAGGCTTTTATAGGAGATAGAAGTCATTACTAAATGGGAGAACCCCATCTCACTGTCCTTGGTCAATGCATGTATTTGCAGTCTTTGGTTTATCATTTTACCGCTCTCCTCCTTCCCCCTTCCACTATGTTAATAGCAAGCTTCAGATTTTTCTTTGATAGACTGTGGGGTTAGGTTGAAGATTCTTTCTCAACATCATTGCTGTCTTAATTTCATTACATTTAGATCTTATTGATATGAGTTGTGGTGTGTAGAATCAAGCTTTCTGTATTTCCTTGATCTAAGTAACTCTGCAGGTGTCATAAAATCCTAACATGTGTTCTTCAACAGGTAGCCACTGTTGTATTTTTTCCTTTCATTAATGACGCCAGTTTAGTCCTTGAACCTCATGATGACGAAAAGGTCTGACGTAACTTTTTTTTAGTCTTGTTCTCTCCCTTACCTTTAGTTTTTCTTTTTTATCTCTCTTTTTTTCATTTGGAATGGGATCCTTCACTTTTTCCAACCATCTTGCATTTCAATCTTATTTGTAGTCTGTATTGTTTGACTCAAATTCTTTTTGCAGTTGATGTTACTTTTCATTTTCCTTTTCTTTTGTTAGATTTTGTTCTCAACCAAACTCTGTTTGATGTATTGCCTCTTTATCACGTTCAATTCTCAAACAGTCTTGTCTTTTTTTCCCCTTTATATTTTAATCTGGATTTTTTCTTTCTCTTTATTTATGGTACAGCTTGCATTCCTTCCTTTTTCCTATTGATTTAATTGATTAGAATTTTTTCCCCTTCTGAATTAAGTTGCCTATCTAGTACTGATAATGCTTTTTCTTTTTCTGCAATAATGACATCTTATTCCCATGTGACTTTGGATAACTTTTAATTTTCTTTTTAAATTTCAGTTAATTCTTGATTTTTTTTTCCTCCTTTAATTCAGAATCAAGCACTTCCTGTTGACTCTGACATAGTTCTTTGTGGCATATCTGCCTTTCTTGTTCTCTAACCATGACAAATTCATGATGTTAAGTAGTTGTCTACTTGCATCTATCTCATCTGACCTTTTGTCTGAAATTTACTATATTAATTTTTTTTGTTGAAATTATCTCCTTATCTCTTGTTACCTTTCCTTATTTTGGTGTGGTGTGGAAGTTAAGAGAGGGAGGTGCCAGCTCAGGTATTGTCTTCGTTACTTGACAGATGTTGAAAATTATGAGGTCCTTCATCAGTGTAGCTCTCATATTGCTTCCAATGCAACGTTAATGGAAAAAATCAAACTACACCTTTCCTTTTCCCTTTCTTCTTTTTGCTCCCTCTCAATCTTGTTTTTGATTGTTATTTCCAGGATTAGTCCCAGAAATTCTTCATAGTTTTAATTTCTAATTGCAATAGTTTTTATGTTTTATCCTTAAATGTCTGGAGGGACATTTTCACCAAGTTCTCGCACATAGTATATCAAATCACATTTAAATCTTTTTTTGAGGAATGACATATTCAAACTCTTAATGCACTTTAGTTACTGAATGAAATGAAAGTTTACCTTTTTTTGTTTTTCAACTCATTTCATGATCCATTTCTATGATAATACTTCGAGAAATTTAGATCTGAAATTTTGCTGAATAGTATAATGTGTTACAATATTTATATAACTGTTAAATGTGGTTAGGTAGAGCCAAATTGTGCAGTATCATGAACTTCAAAAAATATTTTATGGCTTTTTTTAACTTACATCTAGGTCCTTTTGTAAGTATTACTGGGGTATCCTTTTTTTTTTTTTTTTTTGCTAATTAAATATTATTTAATATACATATTACAATATAGGAAAATATTAAATATATATTAATCCAGAAAAATTATTCATAAGGCATTTTATTCTAGTTTGAATTTTATTATTGACTTGGATGACTTTAAGCTATTCATCTAATTTTTAAAATTTTATTTTGCACTTTTAAAAAATTTGATTCTTCTGCAATTTTTACAAGCTCTATTAACTGAAAAAATTCTTCATTGCTTAATAACTAATACATGGGTAGAATGTTAGACTTCATTGAATGTTTTTTGCAATAAGGAAAGATGAGTGTAGAATGTATGTTTTCTTCTCATGGAACTAAATTAATTGAAAGTTAAACCCAACTTTTGTATTTGCCTCGCCGTCAAATTCTAATTTTTTTCACCAAGTTCCGCTTTTTTTCTTGTCATAACTTAGAATTTCCATTGCTTATCTCGTTTCCGAAAACCAAAACTTTTTCTGAATATCTAAAGTTGAAGTCGAGAAATCCTCTTTCTTACTTTAATTACTTTTATGTATTTTAATCTGATAATTGATATGTTTGCTTTTTAACTTTTGAGTTTCATTGGTTACAATATATATTGGTGCATTTTTGCCCATCTGCTAAACATTGCTTTAAATTTGATTTCATTTTGTATTTTTTATACATTTTAAATGCATTTTTTAAGAATGAATTTTTCATATGTTTAATATTAATGATTGTTCAAGTAAATAATATTTGGGTGATTTTGAATTTTTTAAAGACCTGATATATTGAATTCTTTACTAAAATGTCAAGCCATGCATTGTGAGTGCTAAATTAGTATATTTGGCTGAATTCTTAAAATTTCGCTTGTCACTCACATCAATGGCAAGTGAAATTTTTTAGCTAAAACTTCTATTATTTTATATTTTTATCATATATATACTAGTAATATATGTTTTCTGAAAATTTAGTTTTAATTTTTATTAACTTGCTAAATTTTTTATTGTGAATTGTTTTTCAATAAAATGAGTGGCCATGGTAGCATAGTGGTCATGGTTTCGGTTTCATGACCGGCTCATTTTGCTCAGTCGCGGGTTCGATCCTTGGTCGTCATGTAGCCAGGGCTGATGCACGTTAAATCTGTCAGGACCCGAAGTCCTCCTGTTGTCTTGGTGTGGATGTTAGGAGAGGATGCCCAGCTCAGGTGTTGTCCTTAACACTTGACCGGGGTTCAAAATTACTTAGTCCGTGGCCAATAGCCCTCGTGTTGCTTCTAGTGTGACTTTATTAAAAACTAAACTTTCAATAAAATGGAATTCCGTGACTGTAATGCAAAGGTGTCAATCATCAGGTCCATTCAGCTTGTATAATGAAAGGAAAACATGTTTGTCATGCCACAAAAATTCTTCCTTTGAACAACTTGCAAATTAAAAAATGAGATACATAAATATGATTATCAGATTTAAGTGTATTTTGCATTTCAGGAAAGAAAGAGCAAAATGTTAAACATGAACAAAAAATTATGTATCATCAAGTTATGAATAATTAATGTTGGTTATTAAATTTAAATTCATATTTTGTCTCTGGAAAAGATAAACAGATTAACTGATAAATTCCCCATTATCCAGTAGAAGTGCTCAACTTTAAAGAATTCCTTCAAGGATGTTATTTTAGAGAAACATAATTTTTTAATGGGAGATGATTTATTTTTTTGCAAAGAAACTATTTGTTCAATTAAAACTTATCAGTTTGTGTTACCAAAGAACTAATGGAAACTATTTGTTCAATTAAAACTTATCAGTTTGTGTTACCAAAGAACTAATGGGGTTAAGTTTTGGAATTAAAGTCATGATTTTATTTTTGGGAATCATTTAGGTATGTAAAACACTAATGAGAGATATGAAGAGAGAATGTTAAGAAAAGCTTTAATAATGTGCTCTATGTTCAATTAGGGAAAAAGTTTAGCAATTATTAATTTTTCAGCCCATCTTATTTAGTAAATCTTTAATCAAACTGACTGAAAGTGAATTTATAAAAGAATATCTTATCAAATCTGCAAAAATCATTTGTCCAAGAAATGTGAAAGGTAATATCTTTATTTTGAAACACAGTTGTGGAAAGAGTGACTGATTTAGTTGACAATTTGAGATAACAGGTAAAAGCAAACTCATCTAGTTTAGTAACTTTTTCCATTTCCCATAACATGATAATGGATATTGGAGTATGGCTCAATAAGCTGTATGTTTACATATGTATTAGATGGAATTCAACATTTTTTAAAAATTGTTAGACCTACACTTGCACAGGACAAAATGCATTTAATTATGTTTTTGACATTATGCAAAAATACAATCTAATTCTGACAAAATTAACTTTTGTAGCTACAGATGAAGCTTTTTTGATGAACAGAAAAAACATTGGTTTCTCTGCATTACTGCAGGGGGAAAGAAAGTGAAATTGGCGATGCATCCAACATTCATCATACACATTGCATTATATATCAAGAAGTATTATGTACAAAAGTAATAAACATGGAAACACATGTTAACATCTATAAATAACATTAATTTCATAAAATCGAAAGGTTTAAATCAATGGCATAGTTTTTTTACATTTGTAAGTGAATTTAACACTGATTATTTCAGTCTCATACTATACTGAGGTGTGTTGGCTATCTTTCTCTAAGTTTCCTAAACATTTCTGGGATTTGAAAGAAAAAATATATAAGTTCCTTATCAGTAAAAAGCAAGATACAAGCCTTTTTTGTACACAACATTGTTACTATATTTATTGTTCATGGTCAATGTAACAAAACACTTATGTGATTTAAATTTACAACTGTAAGGAAAAAATCAATTCGTTGCAAATATGTGCAATCAAGTTGAAGCATTCAAGTGTAAGCTAGTTCTAAGGGGGAAACAATTAAAATTTAACTCACTTTCGACATACAGTTATTTTGTTCATTTTGCAAGCATGAAACTGCATTGTTAAAAAATATTAAGTCGTAGAGATTAATTTGAAATTTTTTTCCAGTTTTTAAATTATTAGAAAATAAGTTTTCTTCTATTTATTCAATAAATATAGTATCCTTACCTAATGAAATGCAAATTAAGTTAATCGAGATATTACGTATATCAGAATTAAATTCATTGAAGTTAGTGTATCAGGATTTTACAAATATTTACCTGCAAAGTTTGAAAACACTCAAAAATGCATATATGAAATAATTTTTGTGTCAGAAGTACTTATCAGGGTGAGCAGTCATTTTCATTTATGCATTTTCCTTGGGTCAGTTTTGAAAATAATCAGTGCAAAACGAAGTTCCTGAAGTAGAAAAGAAGGTAGCAGATAAGAGTTGCCAAGTATAAGGGGGAAAAAAACATTAAATTTATAATTGCCTTTTTTTTTTTTTTTTTTTTGTTTACTTTTCGAAATAAACTGCCCCCTTCCCGTTATGAATTGAATTTTTTTTCTATAATAAGGTTTGTCTCTGTCTTGCAACCCACTTATCTTTAAACCTTGACTTTTCAGTTTGATATCCTTGCTGTAATGAATATATTTTACAAAATATTGAATGGAAATTTTAGAGCTGCTTTAATGATTACACCTCTTTTCATAATGTTCTCATTATTACATATTAGATCAGATTAACCCTTTCGCGCCTAACGGGACACATACGTCCCAAGCAAATTTCAAAAAAATCTTTTGGGACAGAAACGCTTCTATGTCTAATGGGAGACTTTCCCACCAGTCCTGCCAATATTTTTGAAGGTAATTTCATTCACAGAACATAGATGGTACTTTCGTAGATAATGCAATTCACGCGTTTTTGAAGTGTTGTAGCCGCTCATTCCATACTGTACGAACGTAAATAGTTTAGTTTTGGAAAATACCGCCTATTTTCGATTAAATTTTGATTGATCCATAAATCTAAGGCCAGATTAGTAACTCACAAAGCGATTACCTCTAATAAACTGGTAAGTGGCAAAATTTTACTTCCATTTTTATTATCGGGACATATGTGTCCCTTTCGTCTTGGATAGTGGGAACACATTGTCCCAACAGTCTTATGTGATCATTTCTCTTGATATTATTTTTTTCGGTTACGTGTGAAATAGTTGCTTATTATTTTTAATTTAGGCACAAATTAATTCAATCTATAACAGATAAGGCTCCTAATGACTTGACTAATCTAAAATGACTTGACCCCGGGACTTACTAATGAAGAAATCAAAAATTTTTTAGAAGAGTCAGATGACGAAGATATTGATTTGGGTGATGAAATAGATCCAGCACACATTTTGTAGTACTCATCCGATTCAGACGAGTGTGAAATGGATATCGATCATGATACCATCCCCCAAAATACAAAGAACAGCGGTGCTCTGAGTGATACTGATACGGCATCACTTTCATCAGTTGAAATACCTTCAGCTAATGCTTCAGGCTGCAGTCCAATCTTATGGTTTCATGCAGATCACATCAGCGGTGCCGTAAATGTGCACAACAAATGAAGGAATCACGCACTAAAATAATGTGCACGATGTGTAATGTCCCATTGTGCATTGATTGTTTCAAACCATACCATTCATAAATAAATTTTTATGACTAGAAAATCATTAGTTTTCTTCACAAAATTACTCATTGAAGACTAATGGGACATATATGTCCCGGCCCTAAATCAGTGTTTAAATTTTTCCTAAAAATATAACATCTTAGTTTTAGCATTCTAGTGTGCCCTACTTATAGTTTATGCTACCAAAATTGTTCTGTTGTAAAAAAAAAAAACTCGTCGCGAAAGGGTTAAGGGACTCGAAGAGTTGATTGAATGCTCAACAATGTATGTGTTATTATTTTCAAATTGATTAGCTTTATTATTTTCTGGGATGCATTGAAAGTATGTTCTTCTGTAAGTAAAATTAGTATCTGCTACAGGAGTATTCTTTAAAATTATTACTTTATGTTTTTCATCTTCTGTTTAATGTGCCAATACAAAAATCTTTTTTGATATGTTGAATTTTTTATAGGGAAAATTTTCCAATATCTATATATTCAATGTTCTGTCAAAATATATATATATATCCTAGTAATGAAATAATCCATAATAAAATAATCATATTATCATTACTCAAAAATAATATGTGTGCATTCTCTGTGTTAATGGCAAAATATACTAAATATATGTTGATAATTTAAATACTAGCATACCACAGGTATTTTTTTTAAAATTCTGAATTGATTTAAAACTATCTTAATTAATAAACTGAATTAAGTTAGCAGTAGTCAGATATTTCAACACCTATGTTATGAAATCAGTTCAACCATTCAAGAGAAAATACAGTACTCTTTTGGTAATCCAATAGATATCGCGCCACAAGAATCGAAAATCCTGGTTTACTGCAAAATCACATATAATAATGCATTTCACTGGCAACAGCTGTATATAACAATATAAAAATTTATATAGTATACACAAGTTAAGAATCAAAGGCTTGAAATAACTGCAACTACAAAAAATATACTGTTATGTAACAAAAACCCACATTTATTCCATTGAAGTTGAAGACAAAATAAAAATTTCTGTGTAAAAATGCTTGGTTACTGATAGTGTCAGAAAAATGAAGTGCTGAATTACAGATGGAATATTGTATATATGAACCGGATTGACTGATTTAAAAATTTTTTTAATTTTTCATGAAACATGGGTTAAATTCTTTTGAATCATTTTCACTGCATTACAATAAAAATGATTCAAAAAATGTTTTTTTTTTTTATTATTGATTACATTATGACTTGTCAGCTTTATTATTGTAAATAAACTGAAATATTCTAAATGTATTAAATAACAAATTTTATATTTTTAAATCATTCCCCAAAATACTGTTATGAAATTGTAATGTGAAGTCTATTCTTTTTGAGGAATTGTAAAATGAAGGTTCTTTTCTGTTAAATCTACCACTTTGTGCTCTTTATGTGTGTGTTTCCTCAACAATAGTTTGGTATAGCTTTCTTTTTTGGCATTAATTATATTTCCTTGTTATTTTAATTCTAATATTAAAATCAGTGATCAAAACCACCAATTAACCAAATATGGGAGATTGGTTCCATTTTGGACATTTTTCTCTAAGTTGCGATCAAAAGCAGGGTCCGTATGTGCCCATTTGACTCACTAAATACATGGTTCTTATAGGATTTTTTTAGAAAAGAACAGGAATCAATGTCTGTGAAAAATGAAAATCCATTTTTTTACACGAGTTTCAATAATGCAGATATTTAAAACATCAATTGATTTATCTTTAAGTGAATATCATTATCATCCTTATTAAGAATGACAATTTAGGTTATTTTAAAAGAAAGATAATGTATGTCAAAAAGTTAAAAATTGTGGTATTTTTACATGTGTGTTAAACATTTTTCTGTAAATAGAGAAACTTAAAAAGAAATTCTTTTTTTTTTAATTTTGAAAAAAAAAAAATGGGTTAGAAAAAATGATCAGTATCATTTTTATTACTTTCTATAGTATTTGCTTTTAAAAATTTTAATAAATGAATCTATTTTATAAGCATTCAATCTAACTACAATCATTGTATTTTCTTAGAGAAACTATATAACAAAAATGAACCTAATCCTTTAAAACTGGTTGAAAACAAGAAATTTTTTTAAGCGTTTAAAAATCAAAATGAGGGTTTTTTTTTTATAATATTTGAAATTCTAAAGAAATAATTTAACAAAAATAGTGGTAATTTCTTAAATCTAATTGAAAACAAGAATAGGCTTTCCTTGTTTTGGGGAACTTCAGTTCCAGATTATTTTAAGAATAGACCTTCCTAAAAATTGTCTTTTTTCAAACTAAAGTTTTATAGTAACAAAATAGTAAGTTTTCTATATCAATATAAACTTCATACTGCAAAATGCTTTGTTTCAAAAATTAATTTTTTTAATATTAATATAATTTTGTTATCAATGTCCATAAAATAAACAATCATAACTGTTTTATTTTATTCATTTAAATGTAATATTTAAAAGTATTTAAATTTTCTTTATGTGCATACAAATGCATATTCAACAGTTTAGCACCAAAAATTTCAATATATTGTTTAATTAATGGTATGCTAGAAATATATGTATGTGTGTAATGATTTCACTTAACTATAATTTAATTTCCTAATTTTTCCTTTACTTTAACTATCACAGTAAAGAATTTTTTTTTATTTCCTGATATTCTAATTTAGCTTTTAATTTACTCAATCATGCTCTTAAAATCTGCACAGTCAGCTTTTCACATACTTTAAAGCCGTAGGAATAATCCGTATAAGCTTTCTGTCTGCAGCTAAAATACCTAGAAAGTTCTCTATCCAGTACCATGTGATCTAAAGAATTCCAATCAAGGAAAATTCTCATCTCTTCTGCTGTAACCAAGAATACTGAAGGATGTTTCTGGTATATGTAATATTTCACTATGTAATTCGTTCTCTGTAATTACTTCTCTCTTGTCTAAAGCGAAATACATTATTAACCCTCTGACTGCTCAATTTGTGTACCAATATCGCTTCAAAAATTGTGTATTTTTCTATTGTATTATGCCTTCAAATGCAGCAATTTAGTGGACAATGAATGACATCTGTTGTTCAAAACGTAAATTACACATCTAATACTGTATATAATTTATTTCAGTGGTTAAACGGGGGAAAAGCGGGATGCGCTTCTCAATAGAGGAAGAAAACACATGCCCGCGGGATGAGCAGCCAGAGGGTTAAGCAGTTAATTACAGTTTATCTTTTTGAACCATTATTGCAACACAATAAGATGGCAAAAGCAAAACATATTTTGAAATTAATGACAAATTGTTATCATCATAATATGACATATATAGTTTTATATAAGTTTGTATATCCAACAATGGCATTTTACTCACTGTGGTCTGTGTGTTACTCACTAAGTCTGCCTTATGGTATATGCTGATATCATTTTTATCCATTCAGGAACATTTATTTTTTTATATCAAGACCTTAATATATATATCTTGTCTCATAGTACTATTTTTTTTTTTTTTTTTTCTGTTTTTATTGAAAAATTTCACAATTGCAATTTGTGAAATATATTCTACCTTATTATTTGATTCAATTCAAACAATAAGGTAGAATACAGTCCACAAATTGCAATGAAAATTTGGTAATAAGTATTACCAAATTTTCATCTCTTTCTAAACATTGCATTTAATTTTTATAATAAATATTATTGAATTTCTATATCTGTGAAGTTAAAATACATTTTATAATTAGTTACAGCTGCAGTAAAAATATCAGTTATCATTATTTTATAGACAACACATTTTTTTGATAAGTTAAAGTCTTCTATTATGAAAGCTTTCAAAAAAATTTCTGTACTTGAAAAGCAGACTTCTCTCCTATTGAGTTTAAATTTATATCTTGATTTTACTATTTTATTTATTAAATTATTCTTTACTTGGAGACTAATTTGCAATTCACTTAAAATTATTTAAAAATGGGTCTATATTAAAAATATTTTATGCTTGTAGCTGGATTGTTGACTTTTTAAATTCATCCATACAAAGAATATGTACATCAGTTACTACACTCTAATTTAGAACTGAACAGTTCATTTAATATGATTATTTTTTTTTATATTTAAAATAATTTTTATAATGTAAATTATTTTAAAAATTGTCAGGCTATTATTCAAATTAATTTGCTATGTTTTTCAAATCATTTGTACAGATTTCGTTATATTCAGTTTAAATAGTGCCAATATAATATATTCCTTACATTAAAAATTCTATGTTGTAAAAATTTTGGTGTTACACACTTGCTTTAAATTATTTTTTTTTCTAAATGCTATTCACTTCTTTTAATAGTTTCTTAGAAATAAAGAGTAACAACTAGTTTTAAATTCTCTTTTATGTATAAGATCATGTTGAAAAGTAAATTTTTGGAAATTTATTTTGCTTATCTGAAAGGAAATCAACTAATTATCAATGCCAAGTTTCATGATAGATTTTGTATTTCCTTTAAATTCTCATCTCATTTTAAAAATTTGCCTGAACTATAATTTCTATTGCTTACAACTTTAAAAAAAGTTTATTCCTAAATATAAATTCTGAAAAATCTGTATTCATTATAAATAAATCAAGAAATTCAATCTTGTTTAAATCTAAATTTCTTGCATAAAAAAAAATTAAGTTATTATTTTTTATTGTTGTTTTATATATATACATATGTATTAATGTCAAGTTATTTTTTTAATAAAACTAGCATATTGCAGCCAATAGGCAAGTATGTCGCCAATTATTGATTTATGCTTTTGAAGTTTATTTCATATCCTGAATTTCTGTAATTTTTTTTAAGGAGCTCTTCAAAGATTTCATTGATAATGAGGAGTGGCAGGCTATTATTGATGAATGTGATCCTGAGTTTAAACCTCCTGAAGGTGAGCTTCATGGCTTAAGGAACATTCATATATTTGGATTGGCTAATGTCTTGAGACGACCTATAATATTGTTGGATTCTTTACAATGCATGAAGAAATGTGGAGATTATTCAGGTAACAACCATAAATAGTATTAAATGCTATTCCTTTCTCTTTCAATATGCTAGTGCACATATGTGTATAATTAATGTTAACTATGTATACACATTAGCATGTATATAAATTCATGATAAATTATATTATAGTTAAAATAAATAACCAAAATTAATTGATATTAAAACTGGTAAAAATTGATATTGTTACAAAATTAAAATAAACATAAGGTAAAAATAAATCAAAAACTATATACACTCTATAACAAAAAAAAAAAAAACTACTCTCCAAGGAGTTGCTCAATTGTAATGTAATTTTGTTTGCAAAGACATTTGAACTGAACATGCAAAGGATTAAAATTTGGTGTCTGATGAATGAATAGCGGGAGCTACAGCACATCGGAATTGCACACTCAGCAGGTGTATATAAGAAGCGATTCTCAATCTGATGGCCATATTTTCCATTGCATTGCAATTTAGGATACCTTTCAACAAAAGAAAAAATGCCTCACCACAGGATTCAAGCTCATTATGAACAACTGTCAGAGTTTGAAAGAGGGCATATCACTGGATTGAAAGAGGCAGGTTAGGCAAATCGGAGAATCCCTCATCATATGGTCAAAGCGATTAGAAGATGCTGGCAAGAATGAGTGGACAATGGCTCGATAAGGTTGGAATGATGTTGACTGAGTACGTATAGTGTTTAACGACGAATCCCGCTTCCAACTGTGTCCTGACGATCATCAAAGTTGTGTCCGGAGACGCCCAGGGCAGCCTGCCAATCCTGCTTTCACTATTGCACGTCATACAGACCTTCAACTAGGAGTTATGGTCTGGGGTGCCATTTCCCTTAATAGCCGGACCCCTTTAGTCGTCATTAGAAGCACACTTATTGCACAGCAGTAAGTCAACAACATTCTGAGACCTGTTTTGCTACCATTCCTTTTGCAGCTCCCTGGCCTTATTTTTCAGCAAGATAATGCCAGACCACATACAGCACATGTTGCTGTGAACTGTCTTGCAGCTTGTCAAACACTTCCTTGGCCAGCCAGATGGCCAGAAATAATTTCTTCTATTGAGCATGTCTGGGATATGATGAGAAGGGGACTGCATCTGCCAGTGAAGTTGTTGACCTAGCCTGACAAGTGGAGCAAATTTGGTAAGAAATATTGCAGGAAACCATCAGGGAGCTTTATCACTCTATGCCATGTTGTGTGGCAGCTTGCATCCAGGCTGCATTAGGGTCCATACTTTATTGAGCTCGTTACTTTGTAACTATGTAACTCTGAAATAAATCATTCAATTTTTCTGAAATTTTAATCATTTTCTATTCTGTATAAAATTTTCCTATCCGCAAATTTTTGTCTCCATCGGACAACTCCTTCTTGGTGCGTCTTTTTTTTTTTTTTTTTTGTTATAGAGTCTAATACACTAGGAAAAATGTATATGAAGATAAAAATTAGTACATTATAAAATGCATAGAGAATCAAAGTTAATTAAGAATTACTTGTTAAAAAAAATTTTGAAGTACAAAATAAATAAAAATCTAAAAAATAACTTATTTTTAAAAAATAATGAATAGTTTCATTATTTTTTAAAAATAAGTTATTATAAGTTTTAAGTACAAAATTCGTAATAGCAAGAATTATATATATATATATGTATAGAATAACAGCAAGAGGTTGTAATAATTTAGGGTTGGAAGGATGGGAAGGAAAGGTTGACATCTCTAAAACAACTAGTTTATTTATGAATCAATCTACAAATCTATCAATCTACAGAACAATTCAGCTAGAAATCTATCCTATCCTATCTCCCCTCCTCTCTTTTCTTTCTCTTGAAAGCTTACACTATATATAAATATATCAGTCTTAATTTGCATGTTTCTGTTCCCTTCTTCAGAGGAAGCTCTCTAATACAAATAATTGTTGAGGAGTGAAAACTCCCCAAGAGGACTGCTAGTGACAAGGTCGGGATAGACCCGTCACAAGGTTATATATAAAAAAAATTTAACATATATATTTAATTGAACAAAGTAAATAAAATTTTAAATCACAACTAGGAAGTTATTTTATATTTTAAAATTGTTCGAGTTTTTTAAAAAATTCTTAATTTAATCAACAAGTTATTAGACATAAAAATAAACAGATAAAAATTGGAAACAGAAAAGTGAATGAAAATATATTATTCAAATTTAACTATTAAAGAAGAATTAAATTTAAAGCAAAGTAAACTAAATGATAATTTGAGAAGTACCAAATATATCAAAAAATTTACAGAAATTGGAAAAAAAATTGTAGAAAAAACAAAAATTGGAAACATACATTTAAAGTTGTTACAGGTTTGGACCATATACAAGGTATGGGTATTAAATAATGAGCCAGGCGATGTAAATTATTTTATTTTGATTTCATACATATTTACTTATTATCACCTTCAATATACACCCCTCCTCTACCCCTACAATGCAAATCAGTCTTGTTTAGTATTGGAAATTTTCTTGAGACAACTCCTTCAGAATGTATTCCACTTTTTCTTTCACGGCTTCAATGTGCTCAAATATTATTCCTTTTAATGCAGGTTTCCTCTTAGGAAATAAATTGAAGTCACATGGCACAAAATCTGGTGAATAAGGCGGATGGTCTAACACTGAGATGCTGTACGTAGTCAGAAATCTTTGACAGATAATGCAGAATAACTTGATCTTCCACATCTGGGGGCATTTATTTCTAATTTTTTCTTGGAGTTCAGTAAGAACTGGAAGGTATTGAACTGGATTTGATTAATAATTTGACCTTTAAGAACACAGTGAAAGTACACAATCCCATGAATGGCAGGGGAGCAATCATCATTGCTTTGAATTTTGATTTGCTCATTCAAAATATTCGACCAATAGCCCTCGTATTGCTTCTAGTGCGACATTAATAAAAACTAAAATTTGAGATCTTTGAGATTTTTTTAGCTCTTAGTGAAGATGGATTGGCACTTTGTTTCAGGATCATAAATAATAAAACCATGATTCATCTGTTATTATCATTTCCAATAAGTTTGGGTTATTTTCAATGTCATTCAAAGTGCCTGTACAAATATTTTTGCGAGCTTCTTGTTCAAACATGAGAATTTTGAACACCATTTTGGCATACACTTTTTGCATTTTAAAATTGTTATGTTAATTTTGTCGTACAGTTTCTTTGTTAATTTCTGCAGTCTCAGCAACTGCATAAGTACTTAACTAATTATCAGATCGAACCAGATTACGGATTTTTTTCGAAATTGTCGGCCATTTTTGACATGGAAAGGCGACCTGGGCGTAAATCATATTTAAAGTCATTGATCATCTCGGTGTTCATGAAAATGCTTAAACTACTCAAAAACACATGCATGAGATGAACATTCATTGCCATGTAGTTCTTTTGATAAATTCTAAGTTCCGGTAGCAGTTTTTCCAAGTTTCATGTGAAATTTCACAACTCTTTGTTGCTCTATTTATTGCACTTATTATTTTTCTTGTGAAACAAAAAAACTTATGTAAATGAAGGTTATGGTTTTTGGATTTGTGTACAGGAGCAAGAGGTGCTGCATTTGAAAGAGTAGGTTTCACATTAAATTGCTGTTGGTCACAAGCATTTGGCTCATGTGTACTTCTTTTGTAGTAGAGTCTGTCTCGTTATTTAATAGCCTCTCCTTGCGTGTATATATACGTAAAGATCCTACTGGCTTTAAATGTAACATAATATCATATTTCTCTTGTGTACAACTATTGAATGTAAGTCATGGAAATAACACAGTTGAGGTGTATTGAATTTTCACGGAACATTTATTTTAAGTGGAGAGAGAGACCATTTGCACTCCGCCTTTTGATTCAAGCTATTGCATCATAAGAAAGCAAGAAGACTGTGCTTCTCGCTGTGTTTGTGTTTATAAATGAGTGAAATTTCATTTGAAACATCAGAGACATGTGGTATGAATAAAGGGATTCCGAGGAAATATCATAATAGATAGGGAATTGGAAGGGATTGTTTTGACAGATTTATAATTGGTTTAAGCTGATTTAACCAGTTTTAAGAGTGCATGATGTAATAAATAAAAGGATACTTAGGAAGGGGATCAGGAAATACGAATGAAAATTATCTTTTAAAGGAGAAAATGGGTAAATTTAGTAAATTTAATTATTATAGTGATAAATTAATGGGAATTAAGTTAAATCATTACATATATGTAGGGCTGTCTTTCTCTCTTTATATATATTTTTGTTATTATTAAATGTTTTTTTAATAAATAAGTTTCCCTCCTTTAGTTAGCGATACATTTTTAATGTTTGTATACTATTTATTTTTGAATTTTTGTAATTTTTCATTATTTTTATTTTTAAAGAAGTTTAAAATAAGCTAAGTATTGGTTTTCTACATGTTTTATATCTATGTGTTTTTCTATCATATTTTTTCATAAGTAAATAATTTTTTGGTTTCTTTAAAATCAATCAGAATTTTTACTTTGGTGGTGAATTCATTCATGGAGTAAAGTAGATGGTGTATTGGTGTGAAATTGTGTTTAGTTTACTTTGTTTGTAATTGTTTTATTTTTTGACATTTTTGTTGCATTTTATAATGCGATATATTCAAGATTTTTTGAATTATGTAAAGAGTTTTAGTTTACTGACTTTGTGATAAAATTATTGATTTAAGTAATATAAATTTTTTTTTGCCCAGGTTTTTAATTAGTGTTAGAATATTTTATTGATTATTTATGTATAATTTAGTATTTTGAAGTGCAATTGAATGTGTTCCCTTCTTTTTTCCTGTTGTTGAGTTTCTGAATTTTGATCTGTTACCATCTTTTTATAATGTAATTTACTGACGTGTGATGGTTAGATCTGTAATATTACTGGTATAAATAAAAATTATTAAATTTCACAGTATGGAGTAGTATTAATTACATTATTTCCGTTTTTCAAAATTTTGGCATTTCTATCCCTTTGCATCGTTTTAAATTGTTTAATTCTTAAATGGTGTGTTTTAAATTTTTGGAGTTTAGTGTTTTAAATTTTAGATTGTCTTATTATTTAAGGAAAATTTTTGTTTGATTTGAATTAATATTTTTAAAGTTTAATTTTTATTTCTTTAACTATTTAGTTTTTTTTTTTTAAATACTTTTAAAATGTTTTATGTTTATAAAAAAATATACTACATATATATTTATATATTTAGGGTTTTCCAGCTAATTATTGAAGTATTAACTGTATTTTCAAAGATATTGTAAAACCACTTCCTCAGTTACTCAATAGATGACACCCCAAATCAGCATCATGTGATAGATCATGCAGCACTCCCTATTCTGGAACATACCTGAGAAATGTTAGGGTCTCCCCTGCTCTTCTCTTCACCACCTTCTTTCTTCTCCCAATGTAGCTAAACTATGAATGCCAGCTCGCATCCTAACACCCATCGCCGTTATGCGATAAAACTGGGTAGCCATACCCAATTCTTCCAATACCCATTCTTGACGGAACTTGTTATTCCAAAATCAGCTATACATAGTAATTTTGCAAAAAGTAATACTTCATCTAATCAAGAATAAAATAACGGTTCAACTTCAAGCCTCTTCAATGAACTGGTGAATATCAATACCAAACAAACCTCCCCTTGGACTCCCAAGCACCAGGAGGTGTCTTGTCCAGATGGATACCTCCTACATATATATATATTCAGTCCCGATTTTCTTTTAATTCAAGAAACTCACTTAAGGCCACAACACAAATTCCATATACTTAACTACCTCATTTATAGAGACGACAGATTAAATCAAACCATTCAACATGCTTCTGGGGGAACCATGATCTTAATTAAAAATACCCTAACACATTGTTGGCCTACCTGAGTTGGCCTTTGATAAATAATACCTCAAGTAGAGTAAGGCAGACTCTAATATTAAAAACTAATTTTATTTACATGATATTTACAAGATTCTTATTAATAACATCACTCTTTAAGCCGAAGACTACAGAATCATAGTGATGGTCTCATCAATCACAGCCAAGGTCTCATTCCACCATCTAAGATCTCCATTATATATATCTCCGTAATCTGCATTCGACATCGTCAACTTGACAGTTAAGAATCGGCATCCAACGAAAAAATAACTTTACATGACGTAACTGAAAAATATCGTCGAAGGCCAATTCCCGATTCCATTGCCAGATGCGTGGGATGACGTCATATCGGCAACACGTAATTCCAAAACATTACCAGTTGAGATTACCGCGATATGACAGCACACATCACAGACTGACTACCCCCACCACTCCAACACATAGTTATTTTTGAACCACCTAATCACAAACCTTTGTCCATAGCCTCAATTTACATCCCTCCATAATCAGATCAAATCCTATTCAGGAAAGACCTGGAAATTATCATGAAAACAAACAAAAGCTGTGTTATTTTTAGCGACTTTAACGCTAAACACAGTGACTGGAATTGCTCATTAAATTCAACTAGAGGAATGAAATTAAAAAATTTTACAGACAAAAATGATATTCAAATAGCTTTCCCACCAATACACACTAGATTTGGAAGCAACTCAGCAAATGCATAATATATTGCATTAATTAATGACTTTAATTATAAACACATAATCATTTCTATGCCAGAACTATCCTCTGACCACAATCCTAATCTTTCTAGAATTTAACTTCAAAACGACATTCGAAATCAACACACGTGCAAGGACTACATGCTAGTCAAAGTTCAGACAAGAAATCAATAATAATATTAAAATTCAAAATTTTGAAAAAATTAACACTTCAACTGACATAGAAAACAAAATTATGGATCTCATAGAGGAAATCAACAAAGCATATAATAATGCCTCATCACCTATCATCAATAAAAATACTAGATATACACCCCAAGATATTAAAACACTCATTAAAAACAAAAATTATCTTAGAAAACACTATCAGAAAAATCTTGACCCAGCAATTAAAACTGAAATGGACAGGATACAAAATAAAATCAAGAAAGAAATTCAAAAATTCACTAACGACAGCTGGAACCAAAAATTAAAATCCTTAAATACGCAAGATAACTCAATTTGGAATCACACTAAATTTTACAGAAAAAAGACATGTAGTATCACTACTCTAAAAAATAACAGCAGCACAGCTAACACAGACACACAAAAAGAAGAACTACTGGCAAACACACTAATACAAAATTTCCAAGAAAACCCCAGACCAGCAAACTGAAACACTAACATTGATACAGTAGTTCACAACACATTACAGCACTTCTTCACTTCCACACCAGCGTCACACTCCATAGAACCAGTTTGGCCCAGCGAAATAATTAATTACATTAAAAAAGCTCCTGACATGGATGGAATTACCAACAAGATTCTAAAAAATTTCCCATTAAAAATTATCATACTCATCGCTTTATTAATCAACAAAATTTTAAAAGCACAGTACTGCCCTAAATGCTGGAAAACTGCAATCATTTTTCCTATTCTCAAACCTGGGAAAAATCCCCACCTACCAGATAACTATAGACCCATCTCCTTACTCTCTACACTCAATAAACTTACAGAATTTATAACACTTCAAAAAATAAAAGAACACATCTCACAAAATAATATAACTCCCAACCAATATGGTTTCACCAGAAAACTCTCAACAGTACACCCACTACTTCGATTAACTGAAATAGTTTCATCAGGTTTTCAACAACATAAAACAACAGATGCAATCTTTCTAGATATACAGAAAGCATTTGACAGAGTTTGACTAGAAGGGCTCACTTACAAACTCATTAAATTCTCATTTCCACACACACACTTATACACCTAATCCACTCTTACATTACAGGGATAGAATTCCAAGTTAAAGTAAATAACACACTCTACCCCTAGAAAAATTAGTATTGGAGTGGTCTCCATAGAACCATAGAATCGGGTCCTATTTATTTAATTTATTTCTTAATGACATTCCCACATAACACATGGATCAATAAGTTCCGAGACTAACCCAGAGATGGCGCTCGTAGTAAACCAGTAACCAGGTCTTTCTAGAGTACGAACCTTTGCTTGAAACGTGTCAAAATTTTAAGTCGATCGGACCAGAAACAGCTGAGTTATCGAGGTTGGAGTAAAGTCGTTTTGTAGTTTGTTTAAAAAATGGAAAAAACCGAGTTTCGTGTTCTGATAAAACATTGTTTTTTAATGGGTAAAAACACCGTGCAAGTGAAACAATGGATTGAAAAATGTTACCCGGACTCTTGTCCATCAAAAGCAACGATTTGTCGGTGGTTTGCCGAGTTTAAACGTTGACGTACCGACGCAAATGACGCGGAACGCTCGGGTAGACCTGTGGAAGCCGTTACACCGGAAAATGTGAGTGAAGTGACAAAAATTATAATGAAAGATCGTAAAGTGAAGCTCCGTGAGATTGCTGAGATGACACAGATATCATATGGAAGTGTATTTACTATCCTTCATGAAAAATTGAGCATGAAAAAGGTTTTTTCCAAGTGGGTGCCGCGATTGCTTTCGATGGAACAAAAACAGCAACGAGTCGATGATTCAGAAAGCTGTTTATCGCTATTTACTCGCAACAAAAAAGATTTCTTGCATCGTTACGTGACCATGGACGAAACATGGATACATCACTACACTCCAGAGTCGAAGCGGCAGTGGCGCACAGCTGGCGAAAGCCGTCCGAAAACGCAGCAGTCAGCTGGCAAAGTCATGGCGTCAGTTTTTTGGGATACACATAGCGTGATTTTCATTGACTACCTCGAAAAAGGTAAATCGATCAACAGTGATTATTATATTGACTTGCTGGTGCGTTTGAAGGAGGAAATCGCAAAAAAACGACCACACATGCAGAGAAAAAAAATCCTTTTTCACCAAGACAATGCACTCTGCCACAAGTCGATGAAAACAATGGCAAAATTGAACGAATTGGGCTTTGATCTGCTTCCCCACCCCCCATACTCGCCAGATTTAGCCCCCAGTGACTACTGGCTCTTTGCTGATCTTAAAAAAATGCTCCAGGGAAAAAGATTTGGCTCAAATGAGGAGGTCATCGTTGAAACTGAAGCTTATTTTGAAGCGAAAGATAATTTTTTTTATAAACATGGTATTGAAAAATTGGAAAAGCGTTGGAACGATTGTATCACCCTAAAAGGTGATTATGTTGATGAATAAAAAAAATTTTGCAAAAAAAATGTTGTTTTCAATGTTAGTCTCGGGACTTATTGATCCATGTGTTACACATTAACAACACTTAACATGTATGCTGATGACACAGCTGTGCTTGCTTCCTACAGAAATCCAAAATCTGTCACCTTCGCACTCAACAAACATCTTGTGCTACTAGAAAAATATTTTAATGATTGGAAAATTTAAAAAAATGTGGACAAAACTGCTGCAATACTTTTTACCAGTAAAAAGAAAAATGTTCCCCCTCCCACTTTCTACCAAACAAAAATGCTCTGGTCTAACATTGCTAAATATTTAGGTTTAACTCTAGATAAATCCCTAACCTGGAATAAACATATTACATTCACATGTGAGAAGTTCCGAAAAATGAAATATGTAATTTACCCTTTTATATGTCTCGTCATGTAAATTCCACACTAAGATTAATCACAAAAGCAAACTGGTACACTAGAAATGATGATATTAGAAAAGCCTTAAGAATCTACGCCTTCAAAGAATACATTAAAAAGCTATCCTTAAACTTTTTCAGCAACCTCCATTCCACTGAAAATGAAAATATGATAAATTTAGAAGAATATATCCCTCTACCAAGTACCAAAAGACCCATCCTAGTTTTATTAAACATCAAAAAAGCCACTCAACTAAATTACATTTAAATCAGATCTTGACTATTCTTAAAAAACTTATTAAATTGTTATTTATTTTAAATTTTAATAAGAATATGAAAAAGCTCTGATATTTATGTGTTAATTTGACACACTTGTTTGAATTACATTAAAAATTCTTTTAGAGAATTTAAAGTTTGAAAATCTATTTTTCAACTGTTTTATTTATGAAATTTTTTAAAATGATAAATCCATTTTTGATTTGCATATTATTAAGTGCGGACTTATATGTATTATTTTTCATCATCGGTTACACTTTTGAAAAAGGAATTTTTTTTAAGATAGGTATAAGCTTAGAAAAAGAAATTTTAGGAAATTGTACTTATCATTCATGGTCACATTTTCATTAATAACATTTGCATGTTCTTCAGCTTTGTGCATATTTTCCTTTTGCTTCATTTTTCTTAGATAGCTATGGTCAAATTTTCAATTAATACTTTTTTTTTTTATCTCTACTTGTTACATTCTTAATAAATATAATTGGAGGAAGTACTCTCCTGAGATTTTATCATGGATGACATATAGCCATATTTCAAAATTTTGATATTTCATAAGTAAGCTCGGATCATAAGGAATAGCTGATTGAAATTCAACTTTCATGTTAAGGATAAGTTTGAGATAGCAATAAATGTATAGTATATACAATGCTACCAATATGTCTCATGTTTAGAAAATATGACAGGAGATACTAAATAAATATTAATGACACATACGAATAAAATTGTGTCCTTGATTGCAACAATTTTAAAAAATACAAAAATATATCTTTTTCTTCTTGTAGCTCTTTTTCTCCCTGGATTTGTTGATGCTGAAGGTTGTAAAGGAAAAGATAAAACTTTAAATAAACCAATATGCATTGCTTGGAGCAGCTATAGCCACAATCATTACATTCCATTGGTTGGAATTCAAAACAGTGAGTATTTGAAATTAATCCCTGAATGTTGATATTTTTTTGAAAATTTTATTTATTTTTGTGTAAGTAGAAGGAACAATAACTGTTGCAAGTAATTATTATTTTAGATCTGACCCCCATTTTCAAAACAGATAAGGGAAATTTTGATAGTGACTAAGAAAAGGGGCAATTTAAAATTATATAAATGAAATATTATTAAAGTGCTTTTTGTATTTGATTTCATTGCTTTAGAACAGCAGCTCCCAACTGTTTTTAGGACATGCACCTCCAGCTGGTTCAGTTCCTTTTTGTATACCCCAAATCAAGAATCTCTAGGTCCTACCCTACACAGAGAGAGAATCTGTTTTACCCATTACAGATTCCAAAAACTCCAAAAGAGATATTTTGATTTTCTTTTCTCTTTTGAGGTAAGCAGAAAATTAATACAAGGTTTGGAAAAAGGAAAATTAAATTGGCTTTTTGCAAATTCATTGATTCATAAAATTCTGAAAAATTGGGCTCAATACAATATAAACTCAATCTCAAATCTGGAGGTATATTTGAATTGCTTTTGTATATTAAATTTTTATGTAAATGTATGAAGAAAATGCCCATTCAGTAAGCTCCATACTATCAAATGGCAATTGTGAGAAGTTTACTGAATTCATCACCAACAACAAGCCTAAAAGCTTTCTAGGTTTACCCTTCCGCCGTTGAGGAGGTTCTTCAGAATGGTATCGGATGCGAGTTTCAGCAATTTTTTTTATATAATATATATACTGAAAAACAATTCAATTTGAGACAACTGGTATCCTACTAATAAGGCATTGCAAGCAACTATGTTAATTGACATCAGATGTTGTAAGTAATTATCTGTCACTATAAGAAGTGTTAGAAAAACCAGTTATAGTGGGCACAGTGGAAATATGACAAAAAAATATCGAAGGCTGTATGACCATGGACAAATAGCACTTACCAATTAGGTCACTTCATATCATAAGTAGGATTTATCACTGGGATTTTCACAACTTACTGGTGTACCATGAGTACTTTGATTCCTGTAAAAGCCAACCCGTGGGCCGCGTGTGGTCCACCAAGTGTCAATTTGTGGCCTGTGGAGATGGGTCATCTGAATAAAGATTTAAACTTTTATTATACATAAAAGTACAAAAAAACATTTTCCATCATAAGTCATTCGTATTATACCTTACTACCATGGGAATATCTCACTAAATGACTCAACTTTTATCACAATTTTTCTTTAATCTTACTCAGAAATAATTACTAAGCTCATTTTAAAAAGCACATGGGTTATCTAATATGATTTTGTGATACACAGTGTATTACTGACCAGCAAACTTACTGAAGACCATAGGTGTGCATTACTAGACATAGAGAGGGAATGCAACATGCAAAATAGCAGCAGCCACTTTGCCTGTAGCAAACCGTATATATTTGACGCAGAAGCGTATTGTTCCAGACAGACTGACTGCTTGGTTTCTTTTGATCATTAATAATTTAGCTCCAGTGCTATGTTGTAACTGCAGGACAGTTTTTTCAATTGTATTTCATGTAAATATATTTAATTCAATAAAATGTAATTTCCCTTAATTTATAGCGGAATGTTCTTGATTTCTCTAATGAGATTCGGGAGAATTAGTCGCTCCCCATGACTTAAAAGGTAAAAGTTGTTGTAGTTTTTTTTATCTGTAAATTTGAATTGGCATTGAATTCATCACCTGTGCATGTGCGCACACACACACATATATATATATAATGAGGTCCACAAAGTCTTTTGGGTTGTACAGGCCTACTGTAAATCTATCCCTGCAAGGATCAACTGTTATTTACAATAGAATATAGGTGAGCTGGACCATTGTTGATTGGCTCACATATAACAGTGCATAAATGGACTTCAGTGCAAGTCTCAGAAATTTAAAGCTGGTGCACAACAAAAAGTGTATGCTGCTAAACCTTCTGGAATCATCTCTTTACTTTGTGACACAGAAACCATTATCCCACAAGAGAATCTCTGCTGACCATACATCATAGGATGCAAAGATTAGCGTGGGCTAAAATAGAACCCCCTAATATGTGTAACATCATACCACACAGGTCAACATTATCATGATATCCTTGACCACCATTTGCTCCCATTTATATGTTTTCAACATTCCACTGAAGACCTTATCTTCCAACAAGACAATGCATTTTACCATCTTTCACAAATTTTATATAAATGGTTTGATGAACATTCTACATACATACCCTTGCTTCCCTGCCACCAAAAGCAATGTTTTTGATTCGCTGATCTCTTTCCATCAAATCTTCATAAACTGTAGAACATTGCTTAAAAGTTGTGGGTGTCCATGACTTTCCAATGCTTTTTGTATTTGTTGTGTCCATGTAGACTCATCATCAGGGTAAAAAATAGTTTTGCATAATACTAGACAGGTATCTGTAATTCTGTTGCACTTCATTGTATATATATAATTTTATTTATATAAACATTGAAATACTTTTTATGCATACTTTGTGAAAACATTATTCATAAAAATTGAATTATGATTTAATTGTTCTTTGTTGATCATTATTTTATACTTAACTGATTAATTTTTTGGGTTCTATTTTAGTGCCTCTACCTGTGCTACCTCTTTCTTTATTGCCCAAAGTTTGGGGAATGCCTCAGTCGGAAATAAGTAACTATATTGAGTTTGATGACAAGGGAAACTGTATTATTGGTGGTAGCAGGACATTAAGTGATAACTATATCCAACGTTTAGTTAGTGCAATGGAAGGTCAGTTCTTTGAACAATACAAGATTCATCCTTCATTGGTTGAAGACACAAAATTGTTTTTGTGTGCGGATAGTCGTATGTATATTTAGATTTTTATCTTTTATTCTAAAATAAATAAGACAGTTGCTTATTTTGAAGTTAAATTATTTGTTTTATTTATTTTCTACATTCAAATAATGCTTGCAGATTTGAAAATGGTTAAATGAAGTAATTATAGGGAACAAATTTCATCTTTATTTTGGAAAAGTATAAAGCTTGATATGTTACAATAGAACATAATATGAATAGATTAAACTTTCTTACAGAACTAATCTTACTCTGATATATATTTAAATTAAGAAATCCTTTTATCCCAAATTTTTCATTGTTTCATCAATGTGTTTTTCATGTTAGACTTGTTAATTTGCTCTATTTTTATATCTAAAAACATTCTTTTTAAGATTGAATATTGTTTTATTTTCAATTTAAATTTTATGAAGAAAGTTAACTTTTAAATTTTATGTCATATAGATTGACTAAGTTTTAGATTTTTTGAAAATTGATTTATTTATTTCTCATATATATTTAATAAGGAAGTATAGCTTAAAAATTAAATTATTTATAATTAATAGTCAGAGTTTGATATTGCATGTTATAAATCATTTATAAGATACTCTGACTCAGATATTTTCCCAAAGAATTGGATTCAAACTGTACATGCCTTATTCCAAGCAAATTTATTTCTTAAGCTATGCACTGATAATCATTATTATTGTTTGAAGAAAGGTTGTATACTTTAAAATATTTGATTTTTATGCATCCATAAGAATTACATTTTTCTTTTATAGCATTATTATTTTCTTTAAAATGTTTCTAATGTATGTTTTAGATATTTCTTCTTAAGCAGTTGGTTTTAGACAAAACTAATAGTAATTATGTATATTAAATTTTTATTATTATTATTATTATTATTTGCTAATGCTAACTAATGAATAGTATTTTTTTCTGAATGTTGTTCATTTTGCATCTTTTCAGTTCTTTTGAACACAAAGGTTATTACTGTGATACATAAGGCCAAATCAGTTGTTTCAGAGGGACGTCTTTTTAGATGTTTAACTTGCAAAGCCTTATGTGAAATGCATATTGATTCTAACTTGTTGTCTCGTGGTGGAGTTTTGTATAACACACTTTTTCATCTACATAAAAAAATAGTTCCTGGGACCTCTTACATGGTGCCTTTTCAACATAACTATCGTAAGTTCTCATATATCTCTTATTTCATTAATAAATAATTTGATTTTTTCAAGCTAATATTTATTATTTTTATTAATTTTTTTTGTAACAAAATTTTTTGTTATGTATCATGAATAATTTTCATGAGATAGTAATATTTATTTATTGCTTTTTGTTATTTGGACATTTTTATTTATATTATGTATCATGAATAATTTTCATGAGATAGTAATATTTATTTATTGCTTTTTGTTATTTGGACATTTTTATTTATATTTACAAAGTTAAGGAACAGAAATATGAATGCCAATTAAAAATAATATTTTTTGTAAATTTGCAAATTTAATAACAAATTAGTTTATTTCATTTTCATACATTATCTATAGTACTAAAAAAAAGAGAGAGAATAATATTTTATAAATTGAATTATTTTATAATTTATAAATAATTGTTTTTTAAGGGATTTGTTGCAAGTATGATTCTCGAAATGATGAACTTGTATCAGATATGAGCTCTAGCAGCATGGAAAAATGTGCATGGTGTCATAGGTATGATTATATATATTTCTTTGCCCAAAGAAATTACACATTTTAATCATATTGCTAAGATATCTGCATCATTTTAAAAGTTAACTTTTATCCAAGTGCATAGTTTCAGATTTTATGACTAATATACAATTTCTTAGGCTGTTCTCACGGACAATGCTTAAACTGTGAAAATCATTGCTATTTCTCTTTCCATTCTCTACCTTTATGATGAAATGAGTTTGTACAATTTTCAAGGTTAAATTTCAGTTCCTCTGTTGATTTTATATAGTATTTTGCTTCATTCATAAAGTGTATGATGCACACCCTCTCTTGCAAATATATTTTTTCTATGTTTTGGAATTTTATTTTGTAATTATGTATTTGATATACATTAACTGAGTTGTTACTTTATTTTGCATTATTGAGAAATGTATTCAAATTTTCATAAATATGACTTCAAAATTTGGGAAATGGGAAGATATTCCACATATTTTTCAAAAATTATCTAATGTGGAGAAAATAAAGAAGGCTGCAGATTGATTTTTGGAGTCAGTAATAATAATCTCTTGGGAAAGTATTAAAATAAACTGTACCAGAGTAATTCAAATCTGCCCTAATAACAGTCTAGATCAACAAATTTTGCCAGGGTAGTAGCTTGGAGCTCAAATGCTAGATGGTGGCACATCTCGGTATAGATCTATTGTTTGTATATATTCCCTATGCAACATTTCTGTAGATTTTGACTGATACTATACTTATATGTACAGTGTCAGTCAAACTCTACAGAATAGAAACAGTATGGTACAGACATCCAATGAACCTGCCATCTTGACTAGATACTGCCAAAACTTGACAATTGTTTTTTGTTTTAGAATATTTATGTATAGCTCTTTTCTTTTTTCTTTTTCTTTTCTTTTTTTCTTTTTTTTTTTTTTTTTTTTTGTTATTTAAATCAAATTTAAAAACAAAAACCTCTTTTGGAATTGTAGAAAGTTTTGTCTACAAATATTATTCTTTTAGATATTGGTATTTTTTAAAAAATATATTTAATAGTTACTTAAGTAATTTTTTTCTGACATATTTCCTCTATTACTTTGCATTTGTTTTTGTATGCATAGAGTAAATAAATGGTGGTGTTTTTTTTTTTTTTAGCACTGGTTTAGTAAAACTAAGAGTTGATGGATCAGTTGTTGGTAAACCTGAAAGTGAGCAAAATGCAAAAAATGTTTTATCTATTAAAAATCAAGAAAAATCCAAATCAACAGTTGAAAAACAAGTTCAGAAAGAGGATGTGCCCAGAATGTAAATTTACTTATATTATCTTACTTCATTATTATTAGAGAGGGAGAGATCATTTATGTCTTGCCTTCTGTGTTTATTAATTTGGTTTATTTGAAAAATTAATAATTTTTTTTTATTTTTTATTAAAAAGAATGTTTGTACCAATGTTTATTTTTGTAATTTTTTTTAAAATTATATATAATTGTTTTAATAATATTGATATTTTAATTATTTAAAGTTTTTTCAAAAGGCTAATTCTAGAATGATTTATTTATTAATTGGGGGGGGGGAAATTCAGTTTGTTTTTTATAAAATTAATGTTGTTAAATTACAAGCTCAAAATTTAATATGCTCATAATGCATTGGTTTTTGTATAAAAAGTACTCTTTGGACCTAAATAAATATAATATATATTTGTTTTACAGGTTGACTTTAAAGGTTAAATGGGGAAGTCATGAAGTTGAAGATGTCATTCCAGATTTTCAACTTGTCAAAAAAGAAGCTCTTGGGCAAGCTGTTGCTGAAATTTCTTCATCATTTATATCAAAACATTTTCCAGGTAATTTTGAAATATGATAGTAAGATTGAGTATTTTCGTAGTAAGAAATTTAATTTTAATTAATTACTATATTACTATAGGATGTAGAATTATTTATAATGTTTGTAAAGTAATTTAATTATAACTTCTTTAATACCTTAAACTTGAGATGGAGTAATATTTACATGTACTTTATGCTATTGCTAATAAGGGTTCATCTATTTATTTCATATTTTACATTGTCCTTTTTGTGTTCTTCTCTTGTTGAATTGGAAAACTTAAGTATGTTGTAAATGCAAATTATTATTGTAATTGGATAAATCTTCACATTAAACAATTTTCATTTATTCCTTAAAGAAAACTATTTTTATGTCTGATGTACTTATGTTTGTGAATTTGTAATAATATAGCTGCTTTTGTAACTTTTTTATGTGGTACAGAATTTTAACTTCAATAGATGTCTTGTTATTTTAAATATTTAAATGCTTGATAATAATCTTGGTCTTGCCGAAAAATATCCAAAAAATTTAAATATTATGTTTTGTATTCAAGATCTTTACAGTACATGTAAATTAGTGATTGGTAAATATAAATATTCTTATTGGGCTTGCACAAGGAACTCAGTTCATTGTGTAAACCTAATAAGAATGTTACGCAATCATATATGGCAGCAGGAGTTTTTTTTTTTTTTTTTTAAAGGGAAAGTTACATATACAAATCCAGTGGTTTTAATCTTTAAGTATTTGGGACTAAACTTTTCCTTGTCAGTTGATTGTACTAACATTCCACATATATTTTTTTGTATAATAGCTATGATATTTTTGTCTATGACTTTTTTTTTTGTACTCTTATATGATGAATAGGCTAAAATTTTGAGCAATTAGCAATATTAGGCCATTCTAAGGTATAATGTAGCCTCATGTATTTACAGTTGTTAAGTAAAAGATGCACATGTTGTTATAAATGTATGTTGTATTTTAAACCATAATTTTGTTTTCTGCAGAACTCATTTTGGATGTGCTTGATTATTAAAATAAATTAATGGAATTATATTGTAACTAAGCAGTTTTTTGAATATAGAATAATTTTTAAATATCAACTAGAGCTCAGAAAAGCATTATTCCAAAGATTAAATAAGAAAGATGTTGTTAGAATTTATAGGAACTTAATGAATAAAGTAATATCTGAGGGAGTTAATTGTACAAAAATTTTGAAAATGGATGACATGCAATCCAACCAGTTAAATAAACATTTAAATAATTCGATGTGAAAACAACGTTTTCATATGGTGGCAAAGTTTATTAGAGAAAATTATTGAAATATTAGTTAAAACTGTTAGTTATTTTTAACTTTAAAATTTACTTAAAAAGAGACATTTGTGAGTATATTAAAAAAATCATAATACTCATAAAATAAAAACATGCATTTGAAAGTTTGTAAGTCATTCTATTAAAAAAAATGGGAATCAGAATTCAGAAAAAAGTATTGTGATAGACACGGTGCCAAACATAGACACAGCGCCAAATATTGGAATCTTTCTTACTTGCGAATGATTACTGACTGAAAGTCAGCAACCCTTACTATCTCCCTTTTGTGAGTTTTACGATACCTCATGAGGTGTTCCCAGAGGGGGAAAGAAATTTTTTCCTCATTCCTAAAAGCGCCGAGAGGAAAGAATATTTTGACTTATTAAAATTATTGAAATATTATTAAAACTTGTCGCAAATGTCTAAATATTGCATTGCTAGGCGAGTACGAACGATTCCCAAAATTTCAAAGCTCTAGCTTGATGGGAAGTTGGTTAAATTAATGATCGAAAATTTGATGACACACACACACCAAGTGAAATTCAGAAAAACGTTGTAAAACTAACAGGTCGAAACTAATTAGTTATTAAATCGCTAGAATGTTTGGCTTCATAACTGAAATAGGGTGGAGAATTAAATTCTATTTTAAAGGTGGTCTGTTTAGCTCTGTTAACTGAAACTCTATTTTACTATAAAATAGCAAAAAAAAAAAAAAACATGTGAACTATTGGGGAAGAACTCATTCTGTCTATCACAATTCAAATGATAGGCCTATTGATTATTTTACAAAATAACTCCAGTCTGTTCTATTAGGTGTTAGTCTTGTTGGTAAAATTTGTGATATCTTTAAAAAATATATATACAGCTATGGATTTTGTTCAAAATATGATGGAATTTTTTGAAATTCAGCTTGAATAAATAAATAATAGATAACAAGGATTGTCATTTAATTATGTTTTTCATAAATCCAGATTCGAGTAATATAACAGTACTTTCAATCCAAAGAAAAAAATAAATTTTTTTGTACTTTCATTGCGAATATATTATATACCTTTTGTAAATAATACAAATTTGCATAGGAAAAATTAAATTGCAATTGCTGAAACAGTGTATACATTATTCACGATGAAGCCCTTTCTATCAAAAGAATTTAATGTTTTTTATCATTGCATTCATTTTGGGTTAAATGAATGAGGTGATAAAAAATGTGTTCTTTTACTGTTAAGTTTTATGCTTTGTTTGCAAAAAATCTGGAGTGTAACCATGACATTATTTTCAAGTACATGTGTAAAATCCTGTTGACCATAAAAGTTGTGCAATTTCCAAATGACCATGAAATGTTGTACAATTCTAGACAAACTTTCACTGTTGCCTTGGTTGGCACACTGTTCTCAATGCTTTTTGTGTATGCATACCAGAATTTAAATCTGCAAAGTCATATTGGTAACTAAAATATTTGAATTTCATAGCTTTTTATTCTTCAGTTTTATATGCTTTTTTGGGTCTGAAAAAATGGAGAATCTTTCAAAATATTTTTTTACTGCTTGGAAAAGGTAGTTGTTATCCTGTCAGAAATTCTTTAAAAGTGAAACACTTTCTCTATGGAAATTTCTCCAAGCATCTATTGCTTACATAATATTCTTCTTGGTTTTTTTTTTTTTTTTTTTAAGTGTGTGTATTTGCAAAAAACTTTCAATGTTCTCTACAGCATATGGCTAAACCCTCCATATTTTTTTTCTTCTTTGACCTTAATAAAAGGATGTATATGCATCTCTCTTTTGTAACTTTTCTCTCTATAATAAGCTTGTTACTCTGACTGAATTTTCATTTCACCTTTTATTGTATGTAATTCTTTACATCAACTGTAAATAAACATGAGTGATTCAGAAATAAACCATTGAAATCTCAAACCTCATTTCTTTTTTAATGAATACTCTTGTCATAATCTTTAACATTGTACCATTCCTTATTTGCTTTTCTCGTGTTTGAAAATACTCTATTATATTCTGTTCTATAGTAGGCATGTCTTAAATTTTTGTCTCTAAACATGTGAGTTGATAAAACAGAAATAACAGCAAATGATTATTAGCTGTTAAACTCTTATTTAAACAGGGGTTGAATATGGCTACATAAAACCATGTGGCAATTAGAGAAATAAGCCATGTGAACAATATGAAAAATATACTCAATAATTAATTTATTATTTTCAAGATGGTCCTGTATAGGTAATATACAAGCTTTTTATTTAAATTGTATAAAAACGTCCGAGGCAGTTTTAAATTTGACTTTTCTCAGTTAATTACTTCAAAGATCTTAGCGGAACCCCATTTGCAAGCAGAAAAGTTATCTTCTTTGAACAAAACTAAAACTCCTATTTTAACATTTTTTTTGTGAATGATTAAAATATCCATTTGTTGGAAATGATTAAGGTAATTTCATTGACTACACATCCAAATCAATTGAACACATGTTGCCAATGAGATAGTATGGTTATTAAAATCCATGCATAATTTCAGATTCAAGTGTAACAATAATGAGAGAGCTAATTAAAGAAAAAAAATCCATGCATTAGAACCTTTATTTTGTCATTATGTCATTTTATTTCCTCATTTATATTATCAGACAATGGGGTTAGAGGCTTGTGGATAATGATTGTTTCTAACTCCTCCAAAGTTAGTTTACTGTTACCAACAGTTCATTAAATTGTATTAATTTAATTGATGGCTCGACCAATTTCAGCCATCCAAAAAATAGAAAATCTGAGGAATAAATTTTTAAGATAAATAATTTGTTAGCATGTGAGTGCAAAATCTTTTCAGCACTGCAAAGAATGCATCAGATGTTAAACCACTGACCATCTCCATATAACTTTAAAGTACATGCATATAAACATAGCTATATATATCTTATTATAAATGCTCATTTTCTGAATCTTAAGTTTTATCTGAATGGGATCACAAAAATCAACATCCACATTTAGAAATGGTAAATTTGGAGTTATATGCACTGTGAGACACTACCTTTTGTGCAATACTTTTACTGTTGATAAGCCAATAATGTTAGAAAATCAAGGATTATCATTGTGACAATGTAATAACCTTTGAGTTCTAATGTATTTTTATGAAAATATACAAATATAAATTTTTTATACCTTTTGATGAAAGTTAGTTGGTATTTTGCCTCATAAGCAAGTCAAAATTTTTAAGCTTAACACAGACTTTTAAAGAGTTTTATCATGTATGGAAAATTCTAAAGATTTTAACTTGCTAACAGGAGAAACACTCTTAACTTTTTTCAATACATATATTTATAAAGCAAAGTCACTTGATTATGCAATTCTTCCAAAAAAAATTTATACCGACTAGCAGTTCTTCAGGAATAAGATATTGATTATGCTTCCCCTTGGTCACTTTGTCAGGTGTAATTCATAAATCTAAAAACATAAAAAATTGTAGTAAAACTAAATTAAATTATTAATAAAATTAAATAAAACATCAATAAATGCAGAATCAGAGTTATAAATTTCTAGAGTTGTAACTTTTTTTCAGTTCTTGTTTTGACATTAATCTTCAGACAAGTCATTTCTGCAATGGGTATCCTTTCTTGCAGGAAATCAGGTCCTTTCCCCCTTAGTTTTACTTCGGAAAAGTTCATTAAAATCATTTTCCTGGGAGATTAAAACTGCCAGATTATCTTTGAAAGATATGTGTTTCTAAATGCCACAGGCAATTTGGATGCCTTCAACTCTGTTACTTACAAAAGTTTTTAACTTAAAATGTTCAGTGTTGAATCAATTCAAAATAACTCTAAAGTTTGTCTATGGCCAGATGTTGTTAATGGACAGTTTAAGAATAGGTACTACTTTTTTTTAAAACTCATTTGGCTAAAAGTACGGCTGCACATAACTCAGCATGGTATTGTGCGAAATCGATTTATTTGCTACATAAGGGCTTAGTTTCAAACTATCCAGATCCAGAAAGTCATCTCATATGCTGTAGCTCCATACTCGTTCTTATGAATCAAAAATAGTCCTTGTACATGTATTTTAACACCATCATTCATTATAATATGTCATGTAATGTTATTTTGTTCATTTCATGGCAGCCTAAGAAGTCCTATCCTTTTCTGAAGTATGTTCGCTGAAAACTGTTAACTCCTATTCAATTTAAATTCTAAAGACTTTGCTTGGAAATCTTTTCTTTGGCAACAATTGGCCTAATATAACCTTTAAATTTTCCCAGTTATTCAAAACATTTTTAATGCCTTGACTGGACCTTGTTCAGATCTTTCATTGAATGAGTATTGTAAAGGTGAGACCCATTTAAAAACGCTCCATTCTGGTGCTGTAGAAAAGCTTAATTGAGAATGAAGTTTCTTGCCTCTTCCAATGTTGCTGTTCTAGCAAGGATATCGTTCATGAACATGTCAGTACAGGTAACTGTGCAGACTTTGAAAGAATTTTAGTTTCTTCTTCAGCTGAAGCCTTTAGAGCTCTCATTGCTAAAAGTAGGGCCTTGACAGTGCCACAAGTCACAGAGTAAATAATCTATAGTGTTTATCATTTCATATTAACTTGTCTTCCAAACAATACATTACTTTTATATGTGATGAGAATCAATTAAAATTTGATAATACAATATTTTAATAACTGCCCTAGATATGAACTTATGTTTTCTGAATCTGATTTATCAAAGGAAAAAAATGTCTTTCTGATTAGTACCTCTATTTTAATTGAACATAATTTAACGACTAACAAAAATGATTAGTGGTAACAAGTAACCACTAGTCATTTCCACAGATGCATCAAAAACCACAGGATGGAGTGTATGATTTTTCTAGTCTATATAAGGTTTCACATATTTTGCATAATTAATTTCTTTCATATTACCAAAGTATTTTTACTCATACGTAAATTCAAGGTACAAAATTTTCAAATATTATTTCATCTTTTAACAGCAATGTCTAAAGAACCACCTTAAATAGATTTTGCATTTTCTCTCATTGGCAACAAAACTATGAATCTTCACATCTCATTTCTTTGTTTTTTAAGTATTTTTTTTGCAGAACAACTCTTCATTTTTTATTCTATCTTTATTGTTTTCCAGAAAAGATTCAATTTCAAAGAACTAATGAAATATTGCATCTAATTTACATTCATTTAATTATTTTGCAATATTAAATTTTTCATTTGCAATTCACATTCAATTTTCCTTTGAAATTTCAAAAAAATATTTCACTTCATGTTAATAAATCAATTTGTATGGGAACGAAGGATTTAGGATCTGTCAGTTCAAATAAATTAGGAATTCTGAAATCATACCTGTCCAATCTGGAAACAGGATTTCAGTTATTTAGGATACGATGAAAAACTAAACTATCTGTAAATGTTTCATCTGTATTTGAAATCTCTACTTATATTTGACAGATTGAGGAATACCATTGATTCCTGAAATGCTCATTTAAACTGGCTTTAATTTTACTCCTTGCTGGCAAGCTACACCTTGTCTCAATAGACAGACTGGGCCTCATGTTTCTAAAATTCTTTTCAATTTAATTCTGTTCTCATTTATGTATGTTTGATTAAAATCTTAACTGTATTATGCAAAAAACTTTTATTTGATTGAGTCATTAGAGATGTGTGGCATTTAGATTCTCCCAAATTGTTAGTACATGAAGGAATGATTTTCTGTTCCAATGAATCTTCAATTTTTTTTTTTTTTTTAACATTTGTAGTTTCATTATCACAGGACCCATGTTAAAAAGAATTATAAGGTTTTATTTTACTACCCAAAATCAAGGATATAAATTTCAGTGTGAATGAGGGCAATTTAAACATAAATTAAGCCTTATAGAATCTTTTCTTCTATCCATAATTATATTTTTATATGTTACGCACTTAAACAGTATATGCATGTCTTTGTATTTGATTTTACTACTGTTCATTATCAAAGTTTTTTGTATGTTTGAAATATTAGCGTCTTTATTCAAAGTCTTTGCACTAGTAGAATTATTAACACTTTCCATGCTTTTCCAGAATAGTTTCTAATCTGTTCAATTGTGGACCTTCAGAACATTGTAATGAAAATTCAAATTGCTTTCTATATTTCTTGTCTACTTCTTGCAAGATAACATTTAACTATAAGACATCAGATAATTTATTTTGCTTATAATTCCACATATTTATTAACATTTCCCTTTAAACATTGATTCAAAATTATCATCTGTTAACTCTAATAGGACCTCCTTTTAATGATGCTCATACATTTTTTGTGAATCAATCAACTTATCATTATCCTTCATTAGATTTGTAACTTGGGTCTTAATATTTTCCAGAAAATAATGGCAGTGATATTTCAGGATATTGAATATTTGATTTAATATCACAGGAATTCATATGAAATTTTTGAAGCACTTGAAATATTTTTAATTGAATTTAATAAAAGACTCAAACTTACCTCTAATTTCTCAAATTGTTTATTTGTGTTTTCAAATAATATTAAATTTTCAAAAATCCTGATAAGATTGGTATACCATAATACAGATCACTCTAATCATTGAGTTTTTTTTATATCTCCTAACTATTAACTTTCTTAATTTTACTTCTAGTTCATTAAAGTTGTATAGTTGGTGTCAGACTTTTCTTCCATAAATGCTTCTAACTTTACAATATTTCCCTTTATAGTACATTTGATTCTATGTGGTTTTTGGCTATAGTTACTACTTCTTTCAATTCTTCAGAATTATCTATCATACTACTTTAAGTTCTGACTATATTGAACCAATGTTAAGTCATGTTATTGAAGTCAGTGGACTTCGTTTTTTTTTTTTTTTTTTTATTTTTTTTATTTTTTTTATTATTATTATTTTATTTTAAAATAGTTTCATATCATAAATTCAAGCTATTACATTTGACTAGTTTACTTCCACATACACTGAATGATAGAATTGTCTGAACTTTATATTATATGTTGGTGACTATAATGTATTATCCATAATATTCACATCCATTCTGAATGGCTTGCTTATAGGGATGGTACACCATTTTTTATTACTTATTAAAGTCATTAGACTTCAAGCAAATTTTTATTATGAGATGAAAATGGAATATTTTTTTGTATTGGATGGATGCTTTGTTTGCCTATTTTATTGACTCTCTTTATGATTTTGAAATACATATATTGGTTTTATCAGTATAAATGCCTGTTTTTGTTATTTATATCTGTATCTTATAATATTTTCTATATTTTATTTCCTTGTAACTAATGTCTATGTAATAATTAATAAAACTTTTCATCTCTAAGAAATTCAATTTTTTAAAGCATTGAAGTACGAGATATGCATATATTAAATATAAGTAAAAAAATAAATACTTTGTGTCAAATATAGAAATTTTGAAACATAAATGTGGAGGAAAAAAAATTCTTAGCAAAAAATTTTTTTTTAAATTTGAATAAATTTCTTAGCTCCTGTGAAACAGGTTAGCAACATCAAAGTTATAATTGTGATTATAAAAAACATTTTACAACTGATGAATGCTTTATTTACTTTTCATTAATATGAATGCAAGAAAATCCTGTTTTAAAATAAGTCTGAAGTCTTTTAATAGCTAAACAATAACTACTTTTAGACTTCACTATAAAATACATATGTAATTGAATAATAAAGAATTATGTGAAATAAACCTAGCTGATTTTTTTTTTTTTTTTTTTTGCACTAAAAATGTTTCATTTGCTTGCATCTTTTTGTATTAATTTTGAAATATGTGTACCTGATAAGGAAAACTGAGATTATAAAATTTAAGTATATACATTTTGTATTGGAAATTAAGTAAAAACAGGCTCAAAAAAAGCTATATTTTTGCATTTGAAAGAAATGGCATTAAAATGCACTTTTAATTGCTTAATGTATTAACATGTTTTTTTTAATGAAAACACTTTTTTGCTTTGATACAATGTTTATATATATATAATTATCTTAACCATGGAGCATCTCTCATTGATTGAAAATCAGATTAATGATAATCTGTAAAAAATATGAACTTTTTTTTTTTTTATTTATTTATTTCACTATAATTACTATAACTCTTGCCTGTATTTGAAGTAAAATTTTATTTTAAATTATTTTTTTGTGCAGACCATATATGTGATGTAATTTTACAAACTTATGTTGCTGAAGAAATTTTAAGAAAAATTGGAAAATCTACTGTTTATGAATCAACAGTATTTACAGAACCTGTAGAAGCTCAAAAAGTAATAAAAGAACAAGTTGTAGCAGCAGTGAAGGTATGAGATATAAAAAACCATTCTAAAGATCTTGATTTTATTTATATATTTAACAATGTGATTGTTGGTGTTGATTTGAAGAAATAATTGGCAGCCTTTGCTTTTAGTTAATCTTGTTTCATTTAATGATTTTATCTAAATGATATTGTCCAAGGCACGATGTGAGTGCAGCATGCAAAGTTGCATGGCTCATGCAGTATAAGTATCAACCGAGAAAGAGCATGTTAGATCAAACAGAATATTTTTATATCATATAAGGAAAGGAGGTCTCCAAAATTATTGTTAATTTAGCATCTTAAAATAGTGTTCAGGGTCTTTTTATTAAACATAACATACATAATTCTGTAGAGGATATTACGATAAATAAAAGTGGAAGTCAAAGTGGTTTTAAATTTTAAAGGCTTGTCACTAAAAACACTTTCATTAAAAGGAAAGTGTATAAATTTAATTTTCACATATATATATATATATATTATTATTATTTTGAAAATATGATTTGTAAATTTCTTCAAATTGGTTGTTTGGGTACTTTTTTTTTTTATTTAATTCATAAACTTGTTAAATAGATTTTTAAAAATAAGATTTACTTTTAAATAGAAAACATGTTATTCAAACATATTTCTGTAATCTAGTGATTCTCAACTTGTGATTTGCAGAACACAAATGCTCAATGATGTTTCTTTGAGTATTCTGAGGGAAAACTAAATACACAATTAAAAATAATTGCAAAAGAAAAACCAGAACTTATAAAATAAATTCTGTCAGAAGGCAGCACTTCAGAAATTTTTCATGTTGCTCAATTTACCATAATCCATATAGTGCTTTACTTTAATAAATGTCAAGAATAGTTTTGGACTCTTTACTCTCCTACATAACATCATTGTATGTGCATATCAGGTAAGGTGCCAGAATATAGTCCTAGAACTTGTGAAATATCTACTTAAATTGAGGGAGAAAGTAGTTTAAAAATTTATTGTGCACCTATATGTGTTCAAAATTAAGGTTACAAATGTGGAACATTTGATATGATATCTAAATAATAATTGCTTTATTGTAATAAAGTTTTGTTCTCTCTTACCCTTTATTTTAAGACAACCAATAATAATGTAGCAAAATAAACATATGTAAAAAATATTCAAATATACAAATGATACAATAAACATTGCCAAATCTGACATTGATATTTCAAGTATTATCTGGGTAACAGATTGCAACACAGTATGAGAAAGTATCTTCTTGCATGTGTCTTCATTAGTGTAATATAATGCTTGATCTTGGGGAAACATGTCAAGTGTTGTTCAAGAATGAGTAAAATTCAAAATTAAATAGGGAGAAGTAACTTAGAAATGTTTTGCACTGTAATATAGATATACAATTTTGAACTTTAGTTTCTGCTCCTATTTTTAGAATACATATGAATTTTAAGCAGAACATTTTTAATATATCTTGAATTGATTTATAAAATTAAATTTTATGGGATTACATATAAATATATTTAATTATATAAAATTGAATAAATAACATGAATCGAAAAATTTTATTTCATAGGATTCTGCAGTAGACATGTCTTCGCCTACATCAAAATCCATTGCTATTATTAAATCTGGAGCTGCAACTGAGGAACGGCAGCATTCTGCATCCGAACCACATTTTGTAAAAGTTGTATCTCAAAGTGGTCAGCAGGTAATTTCTATATATATTTATGTGTTGCATCCTGTTCATATCATTATGTTGTTGGTGTTGAAATAGATTATAGTTGTTTTATGTTATTGAATCATGATGTTTACATATCTCTCTTCCATTTCTTATGGTTTATAAGAAAGAAAAATGACCATGGTGAGCGAGTCAAAAGTTGTTTTTTTTTTTACTTGCGTAAAAAGAGATTTCTCCAAATTTTTTAATTCATTTTTTGATTCTTGGGAAGCTAATAGATTTTTTTTTAAAGAAATAAAATTGAAAGAAAAACTAGGATCCACATGACTCAGGCATGAGAGTACTTCTGACTTGAAAAAATGGTGTGGAAAATAAATTTTAGAAGTATCTCCCTCTCTAAAAATATCAGAAAATTATGTAAAAGAGGAATGTCAAATTCTAAATAATACAAAGGTTCCTCTTTTTATAGCTTAAAATTTGAAAATTTAAATTGATTTTTAGTTTAAACTTGGAATAGAAGTTATGCAATTTATTATGGATCTTTTTAAAACATTACTATATAAAACAAGCATTTCATTTCAATTCAAGTAAACATGGTTTTAAGTTTATGTAGACTCCTGAATGAATTTGTTATTTTAAAGAAACTAATGCATTCTCAAAAGACAGCATGAAAAAATTACAGCATTTGGTCATTAATGAACATTTTTACATCATTGCATATATTAGAAAATTGTTAAAACTGTGTTTCAATTTTGTATTAAAGAGTTTGTTGCTAATAGTATATTGGCTAGACTATGAAATCTCATTGTTATTGCAAATTTTGTTTAACTGTTACTCAATTCTTGAGTTGCTTCTAAGTGCAATGTTAATAAACAATAAAAAACAATAGACCTTTATACCTACATTTTGTAAACCTTTTATTACATTTATCATGCCAAACCTTTGTTTTGTTTCATTTCATAAAATTGCTCTAAATATCACATAGTATCAGTATTAAAAAGTCTGGATTGTGTTTGTTACTCTTTTCCCAAAGCACTTTTCTTGCTAATGGTTGTTTAAGGTTTTTTTTTTTTTTTTTGTTTGTTTGTTTGTTTGAGGTATTTGTTTTGTTTATTAAAACAAAAACATTTTTATTCAAAAGAAATTAATAAAAACATATTACTCATATATCTATAACTTTAAATTTTAAAACTTATTTTCATCTAAACAGTAACTATGCTATTTGGAGGAAAAGAATGTTTTGGTCCTTGGAATATCAGTCATGTATCATTAAAAAAAGACAAATTATACTCTATTTCTTTGTTTGTAGAGTTTTTATAGTTAAAAATAAAATTTTCTCCTGAACATTTAAAAAAACATTTTATCATTTTTTTTTTTTTTTAGTACAAAGTGAGGAATTAAACTTATTTTGTAATGAACTGGAAAATGCTATTTAACTAAAATTAATGAACTATTTCAATAATACTTAAAATATCATAATGGTTTTAATCTCAAAAAGTATATTTGTATACTTTCATGTGTAGATGTTGGTTTGGTACTAAGAAAATTCTCCAAGTTTTTAATTTTCTTAAATTAAAATTTTAGATTTTAAAATATTCAAATAAATTATTTTTGTTTCAAAATCATAAAAATGGTATGGATTAATCTGTATATCTTTTTTTTTTTTTTTTTTTTTTTTTTTTTCCCTTTTTAAGTTTTTTCCCCATTAGAAATTCAATTTGAATTCATTTTTAATACTTAATTGTATGGCTATTAAAGAAATATATTGTCCAAGTCTTAAAAATAAAAACAGAATATAAGGTTACACATATATGTTAATATTATTAAGTAATTAAGTTAATTTTTAATTTTATTTCCTTGGTGTACAACAGCTATATAACTCTTTTTTCTTTGCAATCATTGTATAAGTTAAGATATATTTATCAGATACAGTATTAGTAATTATACTGTAATAATTTCACAATTGAACATGTTACAAATGTGTAGACCTTGCCATTCATCATTTAATAAACATTGACTTCCAATTAGTCTAGATCAGGAGTCTTCAACCTGGGTTCATGGAACTTTGACAGGGGTTCCACAAGAGATCACTATTCGCTTAATTGAAGCACCAAAATTTTAGTAAAATTTTAATTTTTATAAAAGATCAAATTCTTAAAGGTAGCTTACTTGTAAAAATAAATATTTTATTGATAAAATAAAATCTTAAATTTCGTGAAAGTCGCATGCTTCAAATATATTAATTGAGACGCATTAGGTCTCCTATTGGTCTCCATTCTTTGGTTCAGGTAAAGAATTTCCCTCTTATTCGGCCATGTTTTTCACTATTTTCTAGGTATAAAGTAAAATTGATGCAACCCTTTTAAAATTAAAATTTTGAGCAGATCGCATTTTAAAAGATAATATTGAATGCTTTCCTAATTTGCATAATATTTTAGTAGAACGATAACACTAATCGCAATAAAAATGTAAAAATTAGTTTGGGCCAACATTAATCCAGATCTGCAAAATACATTTCTTGAATATTTCTCTGTTCAAAAAGAAAAATTATCTTGGATCCAAAATCCATCTCAAGACTGTGACACCTCTGAATTCCCAATAAAGAATTTAAAAAAAAAAGGAAGAGAACAACAAATTGATATATCGACCAACACTCAATCGAAACTAAATTTTTGTGAAATTGATATTATGCAATTTTGGACTGACATTAAAAAAGAATTACCTGAAATTGTCAAAAGAACTATGAAAAATCATTCTTTTCATATGCTGCAACAAAAACAAAATACAGAAACAATTGTATGCTAACGATCACATTAATTTGCAAATTTCAACATCTATTCATGATATAAAAATACTTTGCAATAAAAGACATTCACTTCCAAGTCATTAAAAAATTTTCTTTTTATTCATTTGTTATGATTTAAAATATTGTTGTATTCATTTATGATTCATAGAATATATTTTAGAAAGCCAAAAAAAAAAAGCATTACTACCTTACCATTCATTATCTCACTAAGACTTTTCTATCATGATAAAATAGAGATGCAACAATAATTTTGTAAATTTAATTTGGATAAAGCTTTGATATCCTATTTTTTCTTCTCTTTGATCAAGAGATTCCTTCAAGAAAATATTTAGCTCAAAGGATTCCTCAATGCTTAAAAGGTTGATTACCTCTAGTCTAGATGAAATGACGGAATGTTTTTACCTGTTCAACTCGAACATCAATGCATGAAACATGTTCCTTTAAAAACTAATTCTAATATCATTAATAATAAGGTGACCAATCATCTTCCTTTAGGGAGGAATGTCCTTCTTTTGTAGGTTCTGTCCTTCCTCGAAAAGTGCCCTCCTTTTCAATATTATAAAACTACTCTGTTAATCTCTATGCAGAGATGCCGCACCAATCTGTTACGCAAATAATGAATAAAAATTTTTTTTAGGATATTCAAAAGTTAGATATGGCTTGCTCTAGCACCTGCTATAGAGCATGTTTTACAATTTATTTGAAGGTCTCCGTTCTTAATCTTTTTTCAATTTGAATTATCAGAGATATTAATGTATTTTGTGCATAATCATGCATCTATTTTCATTGAAAAGATTGAAGGGGAACATATTTCAGCTGCAGAAGTTAGTCTTTTTTCGAATGATTTTGTCCTTCAACATAAATCACGATTTGAAGAAAAATGTATTCCTTTAATAAGGAAAAGAAAAATGTCAAACTTTAAAGACTCAAATATAAGCATAATGAAAAAGTATACAAAGGGAATGCAGAATTTTTACCAAACTTCTTTCCAATATGTCAAAGAATGGCCTGAAATAAATATCTCAGGAAATAACAGTTTTGTTTTTCTGCTTGATCGCAAGTAAATTGGGCAGATTTTGAAAATTGTGTTGAGTTTTTGTCGAAAGAAATGCCTAATATTAAAATCAATCACAATTGTCTGTTTGAAGAAATTGAATGTATATTTAAATTCTGATAAATTAGAACAATGGGAAAACCAACATGTTGAAATTGATAAAAGATGGGTGAAAATATTTAACCATTTCAAAAATAAACACATTCCATATGAAAATTATGTTATTCTAATTGAATTTACATTGTGCTGCCCTGGAACCAATGCAGCAGTTCAAATATTTTTTTTTTCCTTTTTTTCCCTTTGGTAATGATTTTTGGACAAGTGAGAAATCAAGATCGAACGTTGATACTCTATATGAAAGATATTTCTTGCTCCTAAATTTCCAATATATTGTTAGAAAGTGATATATTGACAAAAAATATTCATTTAATTAAGTAATTAAAAGGGATATAAGCATAATTAGTACATTTTTATATGAATTAATAGAATGTTTCATTTATTAATTCAAACAAAACTGTACATTTTTCTTAAATTGTTTCATCCTCCTTTTCATAGTAAAAAAAATTGGTCACTTTATTAATAACAGGATAAAAGCTTTTTTTGTTATTGTGTCTCATTTGGAAAAATCTCATACTTTCTTAGGAAAGAAAATAACTATTTGTAATTATATTTCTGAAATTTATTAGCAGTGACATTTATTATTTCTTTTCATATAGGCAAATCTAACTTTAAGTGAAAATGGAATATCTTATACAAAACTTCAAGAATGGATCCGAGATATGTTTTCCATTCCCATTCCTAATCAAAGAATTAAAATAGGTTTTCCTCCTAAAGAGCTTGAAGCTCCTGTTAATAGTGATACTTCTCCCTTGGCTCTTAAACATGGAGATAGGTTAATGGTTGAAAATTGTCCAAAACAAGTGACAAATCGACTTGCAGGTAAATACAAATTTCTTGACTTTCAAGTACAAATGGAATATCTTTTTAAAAATAGATGTTAAATATTTGTTTTTAGTAAAACATTTTTATAAAATTTATTTTTGCAACTTTTTTTTTTGGGGGGGGGGGGCCAACATTGAATATATTGATTTTTCATTTATTACCTACTAGTAAGAGAAAGAAGAAATTGAGTATAGTTCAGTTTTTGTTCAAATTAGGAAGAAAATATTAAAATATAGATTATATCAATTAAGAGTTAGTGAGAAGAGATTATCATTTGCATTGGTAACATTTTATATTATTTTTTTTAAAATTTGATAAAAGTCAATCTTTTATTATAACTTCCAAAAGTTAATCTGTTCCAAAAATGATTTCTTGTAGCAATTTTGGAATGAACATGTAAGAAAAAGCATGTTATGTTTATATGTGTATGTGCATGGCTCAGTAAGAATAAAATATAATCTATTCTATATATGAAAATAAACAAGGTAAAATGTTTACCTCTCTTTCGAATCCCGAAGGTGGGATGGATTGATCTACCGTTTTGCCTTGCCTCAAATTCTGAAGAGAAATTTGAATTATTCTAGAAATTCTAGACAATAACTACTCAAAAGAAGGACATCCAGATTATTATTATTGCAGAAGGATATATTGAATTAAAAATATTTACAGATATTATGTTTAATTCACAAATTCGAATACAGTTATATCACCCCTAGATAATATACGCAACCAATGAGTTCAAAAGTTCAGTTCATAATGTTTTTGTTCTTCACTCCAATCTCCTCTTCATGGCCGTGGTAGCCTAGTGGTCATGGCTTCGGATTCATGGCAGACGGCTTTCGCTCAGTCGCGGATTTGATCCTTGGCCACTAAGGACCCGCTGTGTAGCCGGAGCTGATGCACGTTAAATCTGTTGGGGGCCAAAGTCCTCCCGATGGGGTGGTGTGGATGTTAAGAGAGGGGGTGCCAGCTCAGGTGTCGTCCTCGTCACTTGATCGTGGTTCAAAATTACGAGGTCCGTCGCCATTAGCCCTTGTGTTGCTTCTAGTGTGATGTTAAATTATACCCGCTATAATATATTTAAAAAAAAAATGTTGTAAATGTTTACTGTGTGTTGAGTTTCATTGTAAGAATTTACATTCCCCCTCCCCGTTTATATGTTACAAAAGCTTAAAACAAACCAAAATGTTCTCCCCCACCCTCCTCGTCTTTTTTCCCCCAAAAAGGATGATATATTCATTTTACGTGATAATGTGTTCATAATTTTATTAAGTTTTGATTGCTGATAACTTCATATATTCTGTAAAGCTGTGAAAAAAAGCTTAATACATGTACAAGTTAGTATAGTAATCCCTCCTTCAATTAATTAACTAATTTTTTCAATTTTCCTTTAGGTGTTCCATTTATACTCTATTTGCTTTTAAAAAATTTTACATTAACCATTAATGTTAAATATAAGCACTTATTTACTACCAACAAAATAACAGCTCATAGCTTCAGTATTAAATATTTTAGAATGCTTGATTTATTCCTGTTTCTGAAATGTATTTTTTTATGATTAATTGTTTTTGTTTTGATAAATCTTTGTATGTATGAATTATATTTTTATTTAGTTCATAAATAATACTAATTATAACTCAGTAACTAAATAATATTATTTGTAATTTTTGTTAAGTAATATTTCTGTAGTTAGTGAATTTTGCTAAGTTAATACAAACTCTGTATATATTAACATTAAATTTGCAAATAACTAAATATTTGTGTGTGATTATTTGCTTTCTTTGAAATGTATTTTGTTATTATTTTAGGTGCTCCTTATGTCAGAAATACTGCCAGAGACTTTTCTTCTCAAAAGCCATATACTGCATATCAAAGTGATGTGCTTTGGAATATAGCTAAAATGTCTCCTGAACAGTTCAGAAAAGGGGGTAAAATTTATGAGGAAGTTGCTCGCTCCCATATTTTATTTGACATGGTGCATGTATTTATTGATGCTTTTCCTAATAAGGTAAATTTTTTTCATGTTTTATTTGTGGTTTTTCTTACATGAAAGAACAGAAATAATTTTCAAGTTTAAATTTTTTTTCAGCTCAAAGTTGTCTAAATTTTGATGTAAGCTTAAATAATTTTGACATGTTTACAAAATTTTAAGACATTCTTAAAATTAAAGAACATTCTATAATTATGCTATAATTCTCCTCAGTGTATAATGTTATAAATCAATTTGGCATGAAATTCTGAGATAAAGTATTGAAGTAAAAAAAATTGATTCATCAGAATTCATTCATTTTATATTATTTGGCACCTGGAAAAGGAAAGGTATTTCATTTAAATATTATTTCTGTTTTCTCAAAAAGTTTTATTTATTTATAAATTACATTCACTGATTCATAATAAAAAGTATGAAGTGCTGGTTATTTTCTATTGTAATGTTACTCTGTAGGATGAAAGTAGATTATAGATCTCATACTTCAGCTTGCTTAAATGTTATTCTGTTCAGAACTTAACCCATTATAGGCCAAGTGTGCAAAAATGCAACTTTTCGAACTAATTTTTTTTGAGGCCTCAGGGAAGTATTTAGCACATCTTGTCTTACAAACATTGTTAATTTTAAGAGTTTTTAAGGTGTGAATATAGTGTTTTGAATTTAAAATAAGAATTAATCTATGTGTAAAAAATATATGAAAATGCAAAAATTTAATCATTTATGCACATCTTCAAATATTTTTTTATATAAACAATTTTACAGTAACTGTTCTTTTTTTCGGTATCTTATACATGAAATACATATGCTATTCATTAAATATTTATTTTTATTCATAGTTTAGAATTAATTCTCAGAATTACATGTAAATATGATTGATGCATATATGCACCTATGGCCAAAAATAGGTGTATTGCAAGTTTAAATCTAAAATCATGGAATGTAAACATTAGTTTATTATTAACAGTATGGTGGCTCACATTGGTCTATGCAAGTTTTATTAAGTTGTAAAATTTGAAGGGATAGGGATTTTTGTGTAATTCATTAACTACAGCATGAGAAATTTCAGGTTTAAATGAAAGGAACAGAGAGTAAAAAAAAAATTACAAAAGATTATCTTGAAATTAATGAGTCTGATTTGAAGAATTTTATTGTAATACAAATCAATATGTACTGGTCCAAGGATGAAGATTAAGTGTGTATTATAAGAGAATGTATGAGCAAAAATAAATTTTGTACAATAAAGCAAAACCTTCATTTGTCAGGCTACTTGAAGTTCAATAAAAATGATGGATTTTCAAAATTGATGCGTAAAAGGTGACTAAAATGGGTACCCAGCATCTGGGGGTATGGCCAGGAACCCTGCCATTGGGGATTATATCAGGGGACCTCATGGACTTGCCTTCTTTGGATAAGTATGGACATCATGACCCTGAGGCACCTTAGTGATCTTTTTCTTTCCTGTGGGGTTTACTGTCTTTAGTAAACACGGGTGACGCTCCCCTAGGTTTCCCTAGTGATCCTTCTCTATTTTTGACCCTCCTTGTCAACTAGTTATTATCTTTTCTTCAATTTCTTCACGTCTAGATCTCAGTTAAATCTTGTTTGGCACAGCATAGCCATATCTGGCTCTTGCGCCAATAAACTTTACATTCATTCACTTGCATTCAAAATTGATGTCTATTTTTGAATTTGAATTCAAACTTTTTACAAAAATTCTTTCTATTGATGAAGTAGTGTCTTATTTTATGCACTAACTCCTGCAGTATATTTATTCATAGGAATACTTGTTGCATACGATTTCAAGTTATGGTATCTGTGCTCTGGTACTGGATTTTTATTTAAATTTATTTCATATGGTGAAAAAGAAAGAAAAAAACAGAACAAAGTCTTGCATTAGGATCAAGGGTTGTTCTGGAGCTTTTGTCAGATGTTGAAAACCCATAGCAACAGAGCTTTCTTTGACAACTTTTTTACTTTCTGTTCTCAGTTTGAAAAAATTGAATTTTTCTATAGGAACAGTTAGGAAAAGCCTTATCGTGAAATGTCTAATTGAAGGTAATACAACAATGTAAAAAGACAAATTATACTTGTAAACATGTGCCTTCAATCCCAACTTTGAAGTTATGGTGTTACAATGAAATGACATTCCTGTAGTAACCATGACTGCAAATCCATGTAAAGTTCTACTCTAAATGCAAGTTAGATTATTTCCAAAAAGATAATAAAGAAATTTTCCTTCCTCAGCTGAATGTTATTCACCTATATTACAAATACTTGGAAGGAGTGGACCTCTACCTTAACCACAATATTGAAATAAGAGACAAGACATGGTAGTGGCTATTGTTTATTTACATGATCAACAGTATGATTAGCTTGAAAATTTATTACATTGCAAATTAATCCAAAATTTCTCAGGTTCAGTTTAGATCACAACTAGCCCTTGCTTTATTAAAACTTATTAGAAAAATACCAAATGTTACTGATGCTGCCAAAGATATTGCAAGCTCAATTTATGTACCACCTTCCAAAGGAGCTCTTCGTCACTTGACCGAGATTCAAAATTACGAGGTCCATCGCCAATAGCCCTCATGTTGCTTCTAGTGCAATGTTAGTAAAACCAATCCAATCCAAAGGAGCTCTACTAGATCATATTGGTTCATCTGGAAATTCTTGCAGTTTATCATCTAGTTATTTTGCTACTACTGATAAGGAGTGACATTGAATGAAGTAGATATGAACTTTCTGGCTGTTCTGCTTTCTCTGCATAATTCTCACTCATGCTGTGGCATATTTTTTGTTTTCAGAGCAGTGCTAAGAATGGAGAATCAAAAAGTTCATTTTTTTTCATCATATGCTCTGTAATTTGAAGAAATGTAACAATACAAGTCAGACTGCTTGTAAAATTTATACAGTTTAGGGACATAGTGTTGTTTCAGATGAAATAATTTGAAAGTGGCTTGAGAAACTTAAGCATGTAAATTTCAGTCCTGAAGATGATGCTCGCTATGACAACCATCGTTTGTAAAGGAGAGCATTTTAAAAGAAACTATTCCTGAAAATCTATGTAACACAGTCTAGAAGTTATCACAAAGGTTAAATATTCTAAAAAGTACAGTGCATGATTATTTAAAGAAGATTGAGTAAATAAGCTGCTATGATGTGTGGTTACCTCTTATTTTAACAATGCAGAATATATGTGCTAGGATTGCAACATGTGACACTTCGCTGAATCAAAATGAAGGAGCTCCTTTTTTTGAAACAGCTCATTACTGTCAATAAGATGTGGTTACTGTATAATGTTACAAGGAAAAATCCTGTGTAAGCCAAATGAACCTCCTCTAGAAACATCAAAAGTGGGACTGTATCCCAAAAAAGTAAGGCATTGTGTATGAAGGGACTACAAAGAAATTATTTATTAAGAACTTTTGCCACTAAATCAGACAATAAATTCGGAAAAATATTGTTCCCTAATGGCAGTTTTGAAAACAAAAGAAGAAATGCAGCCAGAACTGACCTGTTGTCTTCTAGCATGAAAATGCTGAGCCCACAGGGCAATGTATGTCAAGCAATGACTTATTGAGTATGGTTGGAACATACTGTATTACCCCCATATTCACTAGACCTTACTCCCTCAAATTTCCCCTTATTCAGTTCTCTGAATTACCTGGAGTTCCATTTCTTTGTCTCACAGAACAATGATATCTTCTTTTCAAATAAACCTGCTGATTTTTATTAAAAAAGGAATTTTCCATTTGCTAGAACGTTGAAAACAATCAAACAACAAAATGGTGCTCTTGTAATTCAATAAAATTTTAATATATCTTTGTACTGCTTTATTGTTATTTATCATCAAAAAATCACATAACTTTCTGGATGATATTACATAAAGTTTGATAATAACACATCAATCAATAACTCCCGAGACTAACATTGAAAACAACATTTTTTTTGCAAAATTTTTTTTATTCATCAACATAACACCTTTTGTTAATCACCTTTTAGGGTGATACAATCGTTCCAACGCTTTTCCAAATCTTTTTTCCCCCCCCCCCCCCGCAAGAAATCTTTTTTGTTGCGAGTAAATAGCGATGAACAGCTTTCTGAATCATCGATTCGTTGCTGTTTTTGTTCCATCGAAAGCAATCGCGGCACCCACTTGGAAAAAACCTTTTTCAGTATAAATACACTTCCATATGATATCTGTGTCATCTCAGCAATCTCACGGAGCTTCACTTTAGGATCTTTCATTATAATTTTTGTCACTTCACTCACATTTTCCAGTGTAACGGCTTCCACAGGTCTACCCGAGCGTTCCGCGTCATTTGTGTCGGTACGACCACGTTTAAACTCGGCAAACCACCGACAAATCGTTGCTTTTGATGGACAAGAGTCCGGGTAACATTTTTCAATCCATTGTTTCGCTTGCACGGTGTTTTTACCCATTAAAAAACAATGTTTTATCAGAACACGAAACTCGGTTTTTTCCATTTTTTAAACAAACTACAAAATGACTTTACTCCAACCTCGATAACTCAGCTGTTTCTGGTCCGATCGACTTAAAATTTTGACACATTTCAAGCAAAGATTAGTACTCTAGAAAGACCTGGTTACTGGTTTACTACAAGTGCCATCTCTGGGTTAGTCTCGGGAGTTATTGATTGATGTGTTATTGACCAATAATATGCCGAGACTAATAATGCATGCAAAAAATGTTGATATGGCACAAATAACACAATTTATCTACGTAAGAAGTATCTGTGCACCCAGATCATTTTGAAATACCATCTTCCGGGGGTGTAAATTCCAGAAATACCGCATTAAAATTCTGTATGACTCTTGCTGGTTTGGACAAAGATGCATATACACTCCTTTGTGTGTGTTTTTGTATATAATTAGCCTAAGTTATTGTATTTTAAATGTACTGAATAAAAGTTTTTTAAAAAAATTTATAAGGATTTATTAGTTTGTCTAGCATTGGGTTAAAGCATGTTGATACCATCTGTCAAATTTATCTCAGTGTAAAAATTAATTTTGTGCAGTTTTGAGTATTGCATTCTGTTTCCCTATAATATTACTTAATTTATAATAAGATCAACTGCTAAATTACAACTTGCTTTTGTGTAATTTTTTTTTCTTTTTCTATTTAAATTTATATTCACCACCATGTTTTCCCTCTTTGTAATCTGATATAGTTATATTAATTTATTACAACAAAATTTGTTCAGAATTTTCCTATATATAAATGAAATCCCTCCCTTTTTTTTTTTTTATTTAGTAGAATTTAATTTTTCATGTAATAAACAGTGAAATGTATCAATATTTTTGACAGAGAGAATTAAATAATCTCAATTTATGTTCATGTGTAATTTTTTTTAGTTACATAAGATTGTAATTTAAGATGCTCGTACATAATTAAAATTACTTGAGAACTGTATATATACATTATTCTTTACATTCTTGTGTAATTTTTTAAATTTCATTAGAACATAATTTGTAATTTCAAATACCCAAGTTTGAAAGATATTTTAGTACTTGTGTAAAATACCATCAATAATGAAAGTTGGCACAATTTTCATGATGGCCAATTCAAGTTGGCGCAACTCCAACTGAAATTACTTCAATCTCATTTTCACTGTCCAAAGTTCCTGATTCCATTCAAGATCACAGTGATTGGATGCACATCATTGTGAATTCAACACCATATAAATTTATATATATGAATCTTAAGTGGTGGCATAATGTTTATAAATATTTTTAATATTGTCATTTGTATGAGTCCCACAGTTCTTCAACTATTTAGTGTTTACACATTAGTCTTCTGATCAACAAAGTTACAATGTTGGTTAACTTTGAAATGTTCAAATTTTTCAGATCTTTATTAATCAGTTTTGTAAACTTTCCATAAACCCAAAAGACTGCTTTTTTTTTTGTTGCACGGAAAAATGTAGTCATTATTCTATAGTAAAGTCTAACAATGAATATTCTCTTGCCACAGTTTTTTTTTTTTTTTTTTTTAATGTTGCAGTGCAATTTCTTATCCCCTAGAATAATGATGTACCATGTCTGTTCACACACTTTTTTTTTATGCCAGTATTCCATACCTTTGAAAATACTAGTATGTTTTGTTCTGTAGTAGGCAAGTCCCAAATATATAAAATTAATTAATGGTATCAACAACAATTTAGTAATGCATATTTGTGATGTACAACATTATCTCTTTTGCTTTTTTCATTCAACCTTTAAAAGACAAACATCAGATATCAGGACGAATGCGAGATATATTTGACACACATGTGAATTTAAGTTGGATCTTCACAAACTCTTCTTGGAAGAAAATGTTATAAAAACTCTTTCACCATTCAATACACATTCAGAAGTGTGTTTTAAGCAATGAGGTTATTGATTTCATTAGCTTGTAGCCGGATACTGTTTAGAATATATGTATATATTAGCAGCAGCTATTGAAACTAAATTGCATGATTATATTATATTTTACACTTCTGCTAAGAAAGAGTAACCTCTGATTACTGGATTCTTAAATTGTGAACAATGTCAAGAAGTAATATGGTATCAAAAACTTATTAAGTTTATAATTAGATTGTTTTTGAACAGTGTTACAGTATTGTAGAGAAATTTCATCCCTGTTATGTGTTAGGAATTGATAAGTTTGTGGTAGCTTATGAATTTTTCAGATTTTATTCACATCTCATGGAAGCGAAATGGCTTAAGGGTGGAAAAATTGAAAGGATGTTGGTCTCCGCGAAGTTGGTCTGTTTTGAAAAGTGGCACGTGTGCTTAAAATTGTGAATGACATAGTGATGTGTTCAAGCCAGAGTGTATGTTCAGTAAAAAAGTATTTGTAAAAATTTAGTGAAAATATGTAATTTGCATAGGGAACAAAGCTTCATAACATTACCATTTCTCCAATTTGAAGAGTAATGCATACAATAATTTAGGTATATTTTCATAAGAAAGGAAATTTTAATGCCTTTCATTTCATTTTTATCTTATTGTATTATCATCAGTAGATCAAAAAATATATATTATTGCTAAAATCTGTCATTATATACAGCCATTTGAAGTCCGCCCTCCTCAAAGTGTATTTGAGTAAAAATTCATTTTATGAAAGGTTAAGACTCAATTCTCTGAAAAATATAATGAACATACATGTGATGCTCAGTACTTTTATCTTGTTTATTAACAATGAGATAGTTATATACTAAATATCGGATATTTCAGCCCATAATTGAACATCTAAAAAAGTTCTTAATGTTTTTTAAATATGGTGTCTTGCTTTCAAATTGGAAATTGAAATAAAAATTAAAGTAACAGTATATAAACTGGGATGTAAAATTGAGTTTTCATTTGACATTTTTAAAAATTTTTTATTCAAAATAATTCCTAATTTCACCCAAAAACTTCATAGAAAACTAACTTCTTAAATCACTATTAGTGTTTAACAAATTATAGTTGTATGCATTATGGATGACATAGTAATTGCTAAGGAAGACTTTTTTTTTTTTTAATAAATTGGATTAAACATTGATTGAAACATGGAATAGTGTGTGCGATTTTATAAAGGTATTTTTTATTATTATTATTATTTTGCTTAGTAGTTCAGATTTAGGAAGATAGAAAAACAAAGTAAGGAAATGGAATTTTTTTTGGGAAGATTCTAGTAGTTTCCCAAAATGCTTATTCTCTCTGAAATGAGAGCAATCACAAATCTTTTAATAGATAATGAGATCTCCTTGGACACATGTACATTTAATACCTATTATTCATACTCTAAATTGAAATGCTGTGGAGAACTTGAGGAATTTTCTGTCTTGAAACAATTTAGTATGTTTGTGCAATATTAGAGAAGCAATTCCTTTGAGCAACTTGCCTACCAATTACATCTCGGGCATGCAGGTCATGTCATGTATTCGATATCTTTCCCTATTATATCTAGGACACTTCATCTGTTCTGTGTGGATATGCATTATCTAAGAGCAGCTGAACCTACCACACCACAGAAAGGGCACACATGAACATAAAGAACCTTTGTGCAAGGTTGCTATAATGTTTTTAGACAATGACATCCCAACATCATTTCTTATCTTTACAAATCAGGAATCCTTTGATGCAATTCCTTTCTTCCATATTTGGCTGTTATTCAAAATAATTTCTGATGGGAAATCTGGATTTGTTTGAGAACATCACTTTGTTTAACTGTAACTAATTTAATGTTTATGCCTATTTCACCCACATAATATTTCCAAACGATAGGATGCTCATAGAGAAATGCATGTAATAAGCTTCCATGCATAAAAGGCTACAATAAAGAAATAGTTCTGAAAAATATGTTTTCAGGCTTTCTGCTCAGAAATCTTTTCTTTTTCACTATTGTGAAAACATTTATCCTTTCACAGTGCAATATTTCTATAGCCTTCAGCAAACTTTTTCAGAGCAATTCTACCTTCAATGACCTTCTGCTTGGAAATTCTCTTTGAAACATCTATTACTGTTACAATTCCAGTGATTTTTAGCCATACATTAAGAGAATACTTGTTTGGTATCACTTACATAAGGTATGCAGGAGTGGATGATTTATGTACAAAATGCATTTATTGAACATCAAATTTTCAGTATATTTATAATTAAGAAATTCAGAAATTTCAAAGATTGGTTTTCAAAGTTTCACAAAACACAAGCAAATTTTTAAAAAATGACAGGTGTAATTATTCTTGACTGAACACTATAATTTTTTGTTGTTGTTCAGATGCCCTTTGGCTTCTAGTTTGGCTAGATGTTTGTGTAAATAATAATGTATAATTCGTTTCCCCCCCTTTTTTTCAGTCTTTTTCGTACAATAATAACACTGACAGCATTGAATTATGTGTCAAACCACTTGGACACTTTGAAGTAAACATGGATTTAGATAGCAGGATTGAGCAAGTGCAAGAGGGTGAATCTGTAAAAGGCTACAGAAAATGTCCAGTGATGAGTTTAAAAACTGGGCATAAAGATCCAATCATCACCAAAACTGTGAAGAAAAATGTACCATCAACAACAGCTCAAAGCACTTCATCAGAAACACATGCAGCACCTCTTGTTCGAAAAGGACCTGGTTTTTCAATTTTAACTAGTCCGGAATCATCGGATCGAATGGATATCTCATAGTATTTTTGTATGAAAATATTTATTTATGATGTTTATACATAAGCATGTAAATATATACATATTAATCTATTTATATGTTGTATATAAGTAATTTTTTCATTCAACTATATGTTATTAATAATTAAAAGTGTGTTCTTAAAATCATTTTGTTTTTACATGTGATGTTTGTTTTTTTATATTTTATTAAATTCTGAAATATTTTTCAGAGTAATGTATACTTAATAAAATCAAATTAATACAATTTGTTTTGAGTATTTCCTTTAAATATTTAAATCAAAATTATATTTATTTTTAAAAAATTTCACCTTTTTTTTTTTTTACAATAAAATAAGTTTAAAATAAACCAACAGGTATTAAATTTTAGTCTTATTAATGTAAATGCTATGCAATCATATAAAATTGTTTTTGAATGTAATTTTTCTGATATAGTAGGATTTCTTTCCCTCCATAATACCATTGTGTTTCTTGTAGAAAAAATAGTTTTTGGTTAATTTTTTATGCAAAAAAACGCATAACATACATATATATATATTTTTCATATTTGCCATGTTCAAGAATGATACAATTTCAAATTTACTTTTGTATTAAACTTGTGATTCAAGACAGAAATTTTAAGAGAATTATTAATTGAATTTGTTCATATTTAATTATAATGAAAGAAATACATAAGTTAGATTCCAAATGCATTGATGTTGGTGAAAGATGATATAATTTCAAATTTACTTTTGTATTAAAATTGTGATTTGAAACAGAAATTTTAAAATAATAGTTAATTGAATTTGTTTATATTAAATTATATTGTATGAAATTCCTAAGTTGGATTTCAGATGCATTGATATTAATGATTGTAATAAAATATTAAGAGAAGAAAACTGTATTGTAAGTTAACTATTATATTGAATTATCCGCTCCTGAATGGAGTTCTCCTCCCCTTTCTTATAATTTAACATTTTTTCAAAAATCACTCAAATCTATATTTTGACTTCTCTGTCCATAGCTGTTTGTATATCTGTACAAATCTGTCTTGAGAACAATTATGTTAAATTTGGCATTGAATAGTTTCATTATATGACAAGGAAAACTAAAAAAAAATAGTTTTTGCAGAATTTACAATTGCTTTTTTTTTTTTTTTTTTTTTTTTTTTTTGTGAAATAGGAAGGGGATGGAATTGTGCTGCTTCTATTTTAAACCCACCAGTTTATTATATTAAATATGGCATAAAAAATATGAGCAATTGCCATTATAAAAACCAAAACTGCATTCAAACTGATAGATTATGTCTAATATAAAAATAACATCATTCTAAATTTTCTACTTTTTAAAAATGGCAAGAACTTTAAAATTATGCATTATGCTAGAACATTTCATTGAAATAAAACTCAAAATTGAACAATTTATGAAGAAGCCTTATGATCTATTTGGTATACTATTGTCTCATTTTGTACAAAGGTGAAGTAAAACTGCTATCATTTGGAAAAACAAGATGATATCTGTACATTTTATTTATTAAAAAATGTATATATATTAAAAAAGTATTTTAAAAATTTATTTATTTTCAAGTGTATAATCAGTAAAAATTATGAATCTGCCAGGAGAAGTTGAAATAATATGTTATTTTATTACTGCAGTCAAATAAACAAGATCCTCTCATTTACTAATAAAGAAGGAATATAATTAAAAAAAAAAAAAATTGGTTTTTCATTTTAATTCACTGAATATATATTTTTTGTGATTTTTGTTTTATTAAAGTTTTGTCCATTAGTTTGTCAATTACAATTGTGTTATTAAAATTTGTGTATGGAAATTTAATTCAGAATTCTCTTCTAAACTTAAAAAAAAAATTTCATTAACCATATTTTGTGAAAAAAATTATCTCAAAATGTTCAATGATATTTATCTTCCAAACATTCTGTCATCACAGAAATCTTTTAATATTTTATTGCAATTTTTATATGAAACATCATCAGATAATTTAAAAGAATTGCTGACTATTGAAATGAAATTTGTCCCATCATTCAGTTTTATTTTTCTGAATTCTGGTCAAAAAATTATGAATTTATAATGGATCTTTCAGATTCAGCTAGAAATCAAAAAGGTATTTGGAGACAATTAGAAATTTATCTTTTTAAAATTGAGAGAAACTATTCCATTGAGATATTTTTATTGAATTCTTAAATTTTGTGTATATTGTGACGTGCAGTAAAGTGTGTGTCCCCCCCCCTTATTATATCATGTAATGGAATGATAAATTTTATTATTCAGCGTACCTAGTGAATTATTTATTTTCTTTTTTTTTAAATTCTATTGCTGCAAAAAAAAAAAAAAAAATATTTTTTAGTTGATCATACGAAAAAAGCTGTTTTTTTATCATTTTGGTTATGCTGACAAACAAGGAGGTTTGTATATACCATATATTTGAAATAAGTTACTTTGATCAATAAATTAACTTTTTTCAAATTATTTTGCTAATGTGAACTCTATAGAATAAGAAATATATGTTATGTTTCTCCAAGTTTTCATCCCTAATGATATCTTAAAGAACTGTAAACTAGCTTATTATATGATATTCTAGAAACTTAAATTTTAAATTTAAAGGCATCATTAGATAGTATGATTATTAAATATCCTTTGATAATGGAGCTCATTATTATAATTTGTACCAAAATTCAAATTTAGCAGTTCAGAGAATACTTTCAGTAGCTGGAATCAAAGGAATCATTACTGTGTAAAAAAATATATATAACATCTCAAATATACCTCTTTTCCAATTAACTATGTCGCAGTGTAAAACTATATGCTTATTAGAAAATATTTAGATTGCTAAAAAGGATTGTTTTAAATTTTTAAAATTCTTATTTTATTGTTTATTCATATCAAATCCTACCATATTTGTTTACAGGACCGTAAAGAAAAAGAATTCCCATAAAAGCAGTAAATTTAACTATGAGTAATTTTTATTTTTAAAAACAAAAATGCAATTTTCAATACTACTAAGTAAAGCATTTTCAGGAAATATTTTATTTTCTGCTCATACATCCAAAATGATTTAATTTTTTTAAAAATGAATTATCTGCTATGCAATGTAATAATATAGCAGTGATATATTTTGTTTTGATTAATAAAAGTATTTCAAGTATGAAGTAATATTAATAAATGCATTATTCCAACGAAAAATATTTTTCCTATTTAAAAAAAAATTTATTGTATTGTTATAGCACCTAAATGTCATACTATCGGACTTTGAAAACGTAAAGTTTTTGATTTTTTCAATATAATAAAAAAGGAAGTGGAATTTCTTCCCCTTCTGATTGATGCCATGGGAAGCTAATTATAAATCGTTTTGTGTTACTCGTTTTTGTATGTATGTTTCGCGTATAAAAATTTATTCTAATTGAAGATTTTATATCATATATTTCACAGAAGACGGTAAGACTTTTAGTAGCCGATCATCGCGTTCCTGATTAAATCCTCAGAAATAGTTGGATGCCAAAATTGACTTATTGGTCTTTTTTTTTTTTTTTTTTTTTTTTTTTTTTTTTTTTTTGGTGTTTTAAAGGTAATTTTTTTTCTCCCGTTTTTTTTAAATAAATTTTTTTAAAAAAAAAAAAAAACAAAAACAAAAAACGACGCACCAAGATGGAGTTGCCCGATTATAATGAAATTTCGTATACAGACATTTGCACTGAACATGCAAATGGTTAAAATTTGATGCCCAATGAATTAATAGTGGGAGCTACAGCACATCGAAACTGCACACTCAGCAGGTGTATATAAGAAGCGATTCTCAATCTGATGGTCAAGTTTGCTGTTGCGATTTAGGATACCTTTCAACGACAGCAAAAATGCCTTGCCTCAAGATCCGAGCTAATTACAAGCAACTGTCAGAGTTTGAAAGAAGAAGGTTGGGCAAATCAGAGAATCGCTCATCATATGGGTCGAAGCGATGCGGTGATTAGAAGATGCTGGCAAGAATGGGTGAACAATGGATGATTTCAGCTTCATGATGGTAGCGGTCGACCTAGGGCCACTGCAGATCGGGAGGACAGAGAGATTGTCAGATCAGTTGTCACAGCGCCTGATTCATCGTTATCAACCATCAGACGTGCGACCCGCACTCGAGTATCCATCATGACCATTCACAGACGGTTGGTCCACGCTCCTACCGACGGCTACGCCACCTGCCACTCACGCCAGTACACTATCGAGCCAGATTACAGTAGTGCTTGGCTCTATCAGGTTGAAGTGATTCTGACTGGGGACGCATAATATTTAGCGACGAATCCCGCTTCCAAATGTGTCCTGACGATCATCGAAGACGTGTCTGGAGACTCCCAGGGCAGCGTGCCGATCCTACTTTCGCTATTGCACGCCACACAGACCCTCAACCAGGAGTTATGATCTGGAGTGCCATTTCTCTTGATAGCCTGACCCCTTTGGTCGTCATTAGAGGCACACTTACAGCACAGCGGTACGTCGACGACATTCTGAGACCTGTTTTGCTACCGTTCCTTTTGCAGTACCCTGGCCTTATGTTTCAGCAAGATAATGCCAGACCACATACGACCCGTGTTGCTATGAACTATCTTACAGCTTGTCAAACACTTTCTTGCTCAGTCGGATCTCTCTCCAATCGAGCATGTCTGGGATATGATGGGAAGTCGACTGCATCTACCAGGGAATGTTGATGACCAGTAAGATTCGTTTTTTTTTTTTTTTTTTATAGAGTGTAGTTGGTGAAACAACACAGCGTTATTAATTCCTAAAACTAGTAATATATATATATATACCAGTTTAATCAACTGTCTACGAAATCAACCAGTGAAAGTTGTTTTTTTATATTTATTTATTTTCAAAATAATTGATATGTGTATATTTTTAAATGGTGATTTAAAAATAACCAATGAAATGAATCAAAATGTGTGCGATTTGAAGCTGAAAGAAAATTTATAATGTGTTATTATCATTTCTCTCTACAATAGGAATTATAATTTAACATTTGGTATCATGTTGAGTATTAATCTATAAATTGAATATTTCCTTTACAAATAAAAAAATAAGGCCAAGATGCAGTGTATGGCAGAATACCATGATTGTTTTCGTTAGCTCGATATGTGCGGCATTTAGGGCTAGCGCATATACTTCCAATTTTTAATTGTACATCTATGTAGTTGTTAGTAAAAAGATAATTATGTTCAATGGCCATGCGCATATTATCACATAGATTGTTGCGCGTAAAAAAAAAAATCATAAAACTACAGTGATCATCTTTTGACTAAACTATTGGTAGGTAACTAATCAATGGTTGTATAATGGCGCGCCATCCACACGACTAAATAGTTGGTGCTACAGGTGTGCCGATTGGTTACTTTTAAAGAATAGTTTTCAGCATATTCGTTCCTGTCTGGTAATAGGTTCCTATACCCTATTAATTTCAGATTGTATGTTCCAATATCTTATTAATTTCAGAACATATGCTCCTACATCCTTTTACTTTCAGAGAATTTGTTCTTACATCTTATTACTTTTTTTCAAAATATGCTATATTATATTATTTTTGAAATACATTCTACTCATTAATCTTGGTTTATATTCCAATACCTCCTTGAATTATGTTCCTCTAATGTCATACTTTTTGTGATTTAAAAAGAAAAGTTACAATTTAAATTACTCAAATTTGCGTCAAAAAAATTGTAAGATAAACATGATAAGAAAAGACGAAATTAATATGTTATTATAACAGAATATGTTACTGACGGAAATGTTTTAAACATGTAACATTATTTTTAACCTTTTTTCGTGAAATAACGCCCATCCCTAGTTGGTATGTTACTATCAGCAGAATTTTTTAAGCCATTCGCTACTATATTTTTTTTTATTTTCCGAATTCATTTTTCGGTACTCCTTATGATAATCATAACAATGTTTTGTTATTTTCGATTACATTTAATTTTCGTTATTGTTATTATGAAATATGTGTATTTACTTTCTCATTTTTGTGCAAAGATAACAATTTCCAAACGTGCTCTCCCGGGATACCCTAGCGATCCTTCTCTATTTTTCGACCCTCCTTCTTGTCAACCATTTTTACCTTTTTTCAACTTCACGTCTAGACCACAGTTTAATCATGTTTGGCGCAGCATAGCCATATCTGGCTCTTGCGCCAATAAACTTTACATTCACTCACTCACTCACATTCCAAACGTGCTGCAGCCAACGGGAATTGAGAATGTTTCATCTTCAAGAAGTAATTCTTTAACTATTTATTTTAAATTATATTTATTACTGTTAAATTAACTTATGGTTAGAATTATATTTAAATTTTGGGAATTACAAAGAACCCGCGGTAGTTATGATTACGAGCTCGCGACTAGATTTGACGACCCATGGATACGAGTCCTGATGCCACTACAGACCCGTGTAGCATACCGATGCATGTCAATTCCCTCCCGTAATATGATGTGGAAGTTTGGAGAGGGAAGTGCCAGCTCAGATGTCCTCGTCCCTTGATCACGATTAAAAATTTCAGGCTCCATAACCAACAGCTCTCAAGTTGTTTCTGAGTGTACATTAATAAGCAATCATTGCAAATTCCAAATTTAAGGGACTTGGCTATATTTTGAAGTTTTAAGAAAATTTATTTGCACTTGTTTTAGAGCTATGCAAATTAACCATAACTGATACAAAAATAGAAAGGTTTTTTTTTTTTCCCCCAAGAATGGTGTCAACAATAAAAAAATTAAATTAAGGAATCATTTATGTCTTGAAATTTTAGATTCCATTCTTAGAATAAAAATGATTTTAAAAGAAAAAGTAACTTGCTACATTGACTTCATTCCATGATTACAGAAGTCTCAATATAGTTTCTGAGTATTCCCAGCACATGGGGGGGGGGCCCCGCCAGATATTCGAACATACATTGCAATAATAATTACACAAAAATGATAATGAATGAAAACTTTTTTTAAAAAACAATTTTTTGAAAACCTAAAAATTTCAAACTAATATGTTTATATTTCTTGAGTGGAATTTTAACTACTATAATTAACTGAGCTTTTAAATTTAATTTGTATAGTCTTCAAAAATTAATGAAAATAATATATATATATATATCTAAAGTAGTATAGCATTTGAATGACTGAAATCTGACAATTATCAGTTGCATGCATATCTCTTCTAATGAACAATTTACTGTGACTCAAAAAGGAAAAAACAACTGTTTCATTTTAACAAATCGTTGCGGGTTCGATCCTTGGCCACCAAAGACCCGCCGTGTAGCTGGGGCTGATGCACGTTAAATCTGTTCGGGGCCCAAAGCCCTCCCGTTGGCATGGTGTGGATGTTAGGAGAGGGGGGTGCCAGCTCAGGTGTCGTCCTCGTCACTTGACCGTGGTTCAAAATTACGATGTCCGTCGCCAATAGCCCTCGTGTTGCTTCTAGTGCGACGTTAATAAAAAACTAAACTAAATTTAACAAATCGTTTTTCTTACGTGTCATAGCTGATGACTAAATAAAATTGAAAATGCTGAACATTAACTCAAAACATAAATAAATAATTTTAAAACTATACACCTCTCGTGTACTTTTTTAAAGTAACGATCAAAAAAATGTACTCGGACATGCACATAGCTTTTTTTTTTTTTTTTTAAAAAAAAAAAATTATGAGTGACAATATTTTAGGGCTAATGTATACGTTTTATTTCTCAGTCGTTTAAGTATGGGTTTTACCAGAGTTTTTACAAAAATTCCCTTCCATTCTGATTCAAATCTTTCTTGGAACTCATTTTTATTGGGAATTTTAAATTTATGTATTCTATTTTTCAAAGAGAGTCCCAAATGTGGTCAACAAGATTGAGTACGGTGTTCTGATTACATGTGGACAGTTATAGTCTGCTGACATGAACGTTATGTATTTTGGGTTTATTACCCCGATAAATTTGATAATATGCCTATTATGTTTTAGCTCTTTGTTTTAAATTTTGTTTCAAAAATATTTTAATAAGTAAATCTATCAATTTTCCTTTCAATAAAATGAAGACTTCTACCACCACCATCACTTATTACAGCCCAAACCATCTGGCTACCTTCGCCATGTTTCATAGAAGTAAGGTTCTACATTTCAAGTTTAGTATTGAGGTTTCTATTGTGCCATTTATTTTTTCCACTACTTCCAAAAGTATTATACTTGCTCTCTTATCTACAAATATAATATACTTCCAGTATTCTTGAGACTTGTGTATATAGGTTTGAGGTAACTATTGTCGAGCCTTTCGATTTGCTTCACTTATGGATGTTTTTTTTTTTTTTTCCCTAGCTTCCCACCAATGAAAAGTATACTTTCTTAAAATGTTTCTGACAATTTCTGCATTAGCAGACTTGTTAAACTTCTGACGCACTTCTAATGTCATTTTTACTACGCTGATTTTAGGATGACAAGTAATAATCTAAATGACCCATCGTTTGTCACGTTCATTGAAACGCCATGGACGTCCCAAACATCCTGTTTTCAATTAAATTTGTTGTCGGCGATAGGATGTCTTATAGCCGACTGACGACGAAACTTGGCGACTTCCTAGATAGGTCGCCAAACGTGCGTGACTTAAGCATTGAGTAGGTTTAGGGTTACCATAACCACAATCCCCACGGTTAAATCATTATCGCTTCCAAATGTCGCTAACGCTTCCAAAAATCGCCAATCGGCTAGGGGACACCCTATTCCCGACTTTAACCAACTTGTTTTCGCGTATTTTGAAATGTTATGAACTGTAGATTTTCTTGCATTTAATATTTTAACTATTTCCTCGGTTTTTTTTCCGTGATCACGGTGATGAATATCAGTTTTCTAATGTCAAGAAATTTCGGAATTTTTTTGATCCATATGAGCGAAGTAACTTCTAACATAAACACCAAACTTCTGAGTTTCAAATCATACTTCAAACTAAGTTAAAAACCTTTTTATGTTGTAAATCTGCCAGAATTGGCTATTTATAACACTTGTTTCCTCAATACTTTTTTTGATCACTAATTTGACACGGGGTGGATGATTTTAAAAGTATTTAACAGTGTTTTGAGTTTTTTTTTTTTTTTTAATTTTATTTAGTCATCAGATATGACATGCAAGAAAAACATGTTGTTAAAATCAAACAGTTGATTTTTCTTTCCAAAATGTTTCAACATTTGTTATACCCCAATAATTTTTTGAGGAACTGAAGTTGATAGACAATCGCTTGAATGTGCCTAACAGACCTGACATGACTATCGTTATGTACGAAATTTGGCATGAAAATAATCTTTGCCAAACGAACGGCGCCAATCCTAGCGCATACTGTATCAAGTGCAAATATACAAACAACAGATCATTTGGAAATGAACATCTATTAATGGATAGAAAAAAATATATATAATACAATGTGTTTCATGCATGCGAAGCTGTGCGATTATTGTTTTATATTGTTATTAAGCTCTGTGATTTTAGTTTTCGTTTAGAGGAGGTTTTCACCAGGTGACTTCAGAATTCCTCACGGAAATCGATACAATTCTATGAAAAATAAATTTATATTAGAATATGTAATATTTTAATCATATTCTTTATTTTTATTTAAAATAAACATTTTTTATGCTTCATTTTTATTAAGGTACTTAAAATTTCATTGAAGCTTCAAATATAAAATTTGAAAATTTTGTTGATTTGTTGCTTCCTCCTCTGTTGTAACAACGGCTTAGAAATACTTGGTTTTATTTCATACCAACATTAATTTTAATTCTTTTTTCTTTTAAATAACGAAATCTCTGAGTCATTCTTGCAATCTTAAAGGCTGGTGATTGAAAATTACTATTGTGCATCAATATTTTTTTCCAATTTATTAACAATATTAATAAACTTATGTTACAATTTAGCTGTTATAGTTCAAAATTTTCCATATAAAAATATAACAACGCAAAAAAAAAAAAAAAAATCTTTTGGTTTATTACATCAATATAAATTGTAATTTTTTCTTACATGGAATATATTTTAATGTGATAATATTCATAAATTTTATGCTTACATAAGTTTTATTAAAAGAACTGGAATAAAATAAATATGTCCACTGCTATTTTTTATCTTATAGTGTCATTTTCCTTTTCTTTTTTACTTAACAAACTTTATAGTTATTTGTTTTAAAAATTTACACGATTGAAAGATTTTATTATTATAATTTATTTCATACTTTATTTTTATCTTGGGACAAACTTTCGAATTAAACGTTCGCATATTATATCTTTCTTATGCGATGTTATCGACTTCTACTTTGTTAGATTTCTTTTTTCTTTTGTAACCATGGTAACATTTAGACTTTACAGATGAACGAAAGCCGTTCTCTGAAGTTGCAAAACTACTACTTAGAAGATCTTCATGCTTATATTTTGGTAAATTGATATTTTATGATAATTAAAATATTATTTATTTATTTATATGCTATTGTAAAGGTAAGTTATTGCTTTTGAAGCAGTGCTTAAGTCAATATTTTGCATCACTTAATACGTAAGAAATTTTTCCTGTTAAATGGCTAAATTGCATTATAATTTGAATCCCATTGCAAATTATTGTTGAAAGAAAAACGTTTTAAGCAAAAATTAGTATTGCAATTAGTTTATGTATAATAAATAAATAGATGAAAAAAAACACTGAATTTTATTATGTTACCAGATTTTTTTTTTTTATCTTTTTTGTTCTCCTATTTTAAGAAATATTTCATTGAAATAAAATGTTAAATAAATTCTATTTTTTAAAATGTAATCAAATATTATTTTAAGAAGCAAGACCACTGTGATAAATTGCCTCAACTTTTTTTCGCTGTTGTTGAAAGTATAGATTTTACTTAAAACGAATAATATTTCAAATGAGTTTAAATTTCCAATTCTTTGAAAAATTATTTGACTATATTTCTTGCCAAATTAAAATAGCCCATTTTATATAATTTTATCAAAAGTAATTTTATTGATCCTGAGCATAATAATTGAATCTTGCAAGTTTCTTAAAAAATAAAGCAATGTTGCATTTTACAATTTTTTTTTTTTCGTTTATTTAGAGTTCGATTTTTGAAATATGGCATTTTTCGTTAATTTTTGCTTAACTTCTTTCAATTAACCAAATGATAAAGATGATATGCTAATTAGGTTAAAAGATAACCTGGTTCTTAGGCTTTCCGGCCTTTAATCTCCAATCTGGTGATTGTAAATCAATTGCATCGGTCTTAATTTAACAGATTTAAATGTATTTATGAGTAACAATTTAATCACCTAATTCTTCAAAGATATTTTTAATTGCTGTTATTTTCATATGAATTTATTGCTATGATAATTGTATGATTTCTTATCAAATATTAAAAAATTATAAATGATAACTGTCAAATTTGGATGGTTAGATAAATATTAATTAGAATTTTTCTGATTTTTTTTTATAACTATAAGGGGTGTAATATGATAACACATTTCTTGTAATATATGATTTCTTGTAATACAATATTTATAATATGATTACAGACTCTCCCCCTTGAGCACGAAACTTTTTATTTTCTAGTAAATTAATTGAAACAAACTTTCGTTTTACGAATTAATTCGATTTTTCAAAATTTGTCTATGCAACTTATTTTACTGTTATATATATAAGTGCTCGTATAATATTTTATATGAAACAATTTTTGAGATGTATTATGAAAATATCTTACTTCCAGTTTAGTCTCGTTTTTGGCTCTGGGGCAAGTCTTTATTAAACAGCTTGTCATTATCATTATTATGATTTGTTAGAGATTGGGATTTAGGCTTCTATTTTAATCTTCTTCATAAATATAGTTGTATGCCTTTTCTTTTTCATTTGAAATCACTCCTTATTATAATTATCTTTAAATACCCATATATGAATATGGATAGGAGTCATACTTGCTGGCAACCGAATACAGAAGTGAAAGTAATTAGAATAATATGACCAATAAATTGTGGAAACTCATGCTAATTCTTTTCGTCAAGAATATGATTAAAAAATCTATGGTGATTATATCATTTAAAGCTTTCAAGCTTAACATATTAAAAGTAAAAATATCAGAAACACACAAAAAGTTTTTCTGAATTATATTTCAGTAAAATTTATTATTTTCCCCCCGCATTTTAAACAAACGATATCAAAACAAATATATTTTAAATCAAGAAAATTTGCCATACAGCTCTTAAACTTATTTCTCAAACAAAAATTTTGTAAAATCAAATTTCTATCGGTTAACTTACACTTTTTAATTTAACAATTACAATTTTATTTGACTCAATGCTAATGAAATTGTATCTGAACTTCTTAATCTTATTTTATAGCTTTTCAAGATTTCATAAGGTTTTTTTAGCGGTAATCGAGTGGTCATGATTGCGATCTTGAATCTGGTGATGTTTCTATCGATTCGAGTCCTTGTACCACTTAAGATCCGCCATGTAGTGTAGTTGCATGTTAAATCTAGATTAGGCTCCAAAACCTCCGGTTGACGTGGTGTGGAAGTTTGGAGAGAGAGATGCCAGTTCACAAGTCATCTTCTTCACACTTGACCGATGTTCAAAATTACGAGATCCGTTACCAATAGCCCTCGTGTTGCTTTTGAATGAGACATTAATAAAACAATCAATTCATCTATTCACGGGTAGAATTAATGCATGCGCACATGAAGCGAAGATCATCAAATCTATAGTTGGGCAACACTCGTTGAAGTTAAATTCGCTTTGCATGTCAGATTGCAGTATTCTCATGATATGTGTACTGTCTGTTTATCTCAAAAATAGTTAGTTCTCGCCAATGTCGAATTTTGATAAATTTCCTGAATTATTCGAATTAAAATCGGGCAACATAAAAAGGAACTATATATGAACATAACAATACGATGGTGGTTCAGAAAGTACCTGTTTTTGGCATTATATGAATTGACGGGAGCTAACCTTGTGATAGACAGACAGTACTCTACGGTAGTTTATATTTGTTTTCAGACTTTTGATTTTCGGTTGCTTAAATATATGTACTAAAAATACTGAATTACTTTTGAATGTATACTATTATTTATCTATTTATTATAATGAAAAAAATGTATGCACATTCTTCTTATAAAACATATTTATTCAAAAAAATGGAAAGCTAGGAAATCAACTCATAAATGTTTGGACACAAGCACACACACATAAAAAAATTAACCAAAAACAAACACATTTAGTATTTAATTTGGAATATTAAGGTAAAATATTTACGTTTTCTTCAAGCTACTTTGATTTACATCAGCCGAGGATCTCGTAAAAAAATTTCAGAACTATTTTAAATCAATTGCAAGTACTAGAGCGAATAATCGAGAATTTTGCTTTATTTTCCATAAAATAGTTCGCTGATTTCTATTCGATTGAGTGAAATGTAATCATTTAATGCATTTCTCATAGCTCCTTCAATGTTCATTGCTTTGTGACATTAAAACAGCTTAATTTCTTTCATTAATGATTTGTGCAATGCTTGTAGTACTTTTAACATCCTTGAAATATCCTAAAATCTTACTTTTAACAAAATGTGATGTTTTTGTTTACTTTAGAATGCATTCATTTGAAATGTGGGAATTTTCTAGAATATTTTGATGAAAAACTAATATACTAAACTGCAAAGTTAAAAACAATTACGTAGCTTTCCATTTTAAATATTTTTTTTTTTAAAAAAAAAGTTTTATATTATTCTCTAAAGTATCAACGAAAGTCTCCATCAAGGAAGTTTGAATTATTATTCGAAATCGATCTTAGTACTCATTGAATAAAAAGGCATTTTTAGAAATATTTTGAATACATTTCTTTATAATTAATGGGCTCAAAAATTGATTCATACTAGTGTAAAAGGAAGAAATTCAAAACATTTCCATGTTTATTACTAGGAATTTTGATGAGTAAATCTCAAAGACGTAGTTGTTAGAAATGTGAGCTGTTGTATAAGTTTTATCCAAATTTATAATTTGTAGCTCTCTGATGTTATAAAATGAATTTCAAAATGACTCATGACATGGGTAGATTTTTTTTCTTGTATAGGAGCATTGAAATTGATAGAAAAATCCGTCAAGTTAAAGTCCGAAAGTTAATTAAGCATAATATGCCTCACCAGATAAAGGAATTATGTATTATGACTCTGATAAAAAAAAACAACCTTAACCTAATTTCTTGAATTTTGAAAGCTTTTAATATAAGAGGGCTTGTCGAACTCGGGGCTTTTTTACACTATAAAATCCTTTATAAATGTATTTGTAATGCCACTGAGTATTAAAATAAAATAGATTTTATTTTTAACTGTTAACTGATTTGTTGTGGAAGTCGTCGTGATAATTTTTATTCTTTTAATAAACCGCTTATGTAGAATGATTTTTACGTAGTTCCTTTTATTTGTATAACAGTACCATTTACCTTGAATGACATGTTTCGTCTGTTTTAGCTATTGGTTTTTCCCCATACGTGTAAGATTTCCTTCAAAATTATTTTATTAATTAGATTTCGGGTCTGGTATTTATAAAGATAAAGAGTATGCAGAGAAACACTATCTTGAAAAATGTATTCGAAATATTATTTTGTTAACTTTACTTATGAATACGATTTTCGATTTCTTTTCGTATAATTTAGGTTTTTAAGTATCTCAAATTCTCTCTTTTTAAGAAATCTTAATTTTTATAAAAGTAAGCAAAATGTAAGTAATTTTGCATCACGCTTGATAAATTATAGTTAAAAACGTTTTAAAGAGAGTAATTTATTTTCCCTTAAGACGTAAGTAATGAGTTTATAGATTATATAAAAATTCGAGTACCTTGAAATCTCTTAAAAATTATTTAGTTCTTTTGATTATAATTTCAATGAAAAATCATTTCTTCAACATTTTTAAGAGATCTAATAAATCAATCATATCACATAAAATATTTTCTGTTTTCAGATTATTTTCTCCAAAAATGACTTACAGACATTTGCTGAACTTTTGGCCTCTTGTACCAGCTTTGGATATACAAAGTGTTTATTCCAAGTGTGATTTGCCTTTCGTAGAAAACTGCTTAAGAGATTCAGATGAGCCTTTTCAGTTCTATAAACAAAAAGCATCTAATTCAAATACCAAGATTAATCCCAATGAAGAAATTGAGAAAGAATTTAATTGTTTACTTGTTGGAAGTAGTACTGGTTGTCTATTTAAAACTTTAGCTCGTTTCGATCGCCATAAAGTCAGCAAACTGAATTTGTATGTTGCATGTGCTTTTCCAGAATCTCTAACTCGAACTTGGTTGCTGTTATCATTGTTTAAAAATTTAACTTTGAGGTTAAGTTTGCTTGAAAAAGCCGAAATATTTTTGGAGATTCTAGGCAACACCTTTGTGCGAGCATCAACTGCAAATTATATAGAAAATATGTCTGTCGAAATCTTAAATAATGTTGATTGTCCTAACCGAGATACGTCCACTTTACCTTTTATTTCGACTAAACACTTAAAGCAGAGGGAAATCGATGAAGTGGTTAATGTTCTAACGTATTTAAAGACCAAAGATTTGTTGTTTGATGTCGGCAAAGCTTGGGAAAATGCTTTACGTTCCTTTTTTGGACAACGCTATGACAGTCGACAAAATCTCTTTGACTATCATTTCAATATGAAGCTCTGTGATTATAGAATTATCAACTTGCAAAAATATCTCGAATGGTGTGAAAGTGGAATCGCTTTTAAATTTAGAAGTGCAAAATACAATTATCCAAATAAAACATTGGCTGTTCGACAACTGGACAGTCGACAGAGACAGACACATGATAGTTTTGTTGGTGATATAGCAACGAGCCCTTTTTTGGTTTTTGGGGTTGAAAGTGGAAATACTGAACTTTTTAAAAAGTCAAACAATGAATACATTTCCACTAGCGAAGATATTTCAAAGTACAATGTAATTGATATGTTGGATGAGTTTACCACATTCAATAAGAAGCAAAGCTCAAAAGTAGTCGAAATTCATTTCATGTTTTCAGACACTCTATGTAAATCACGAAAGTTTGATAAATTTTTTGATGCTGTTTATATTCCATGCGATAGAATGCATTGTTGTAATAAGTTTTTGCCTAAAGTTTTGAAACCAAATGGAATTGCAGTGTTCGAAACTATTAGAAATGTGGTTAATTCAACTAAGGAACAGAAAATAAGGCATTCTGAAGGTATACTTCAGTCAGCCCATTTCGGAGGTTTAAGTGAATGTAAAGAGTGTAGTAGCCGTGAAAATTTTAAAATTTTCAAGCTTATAGAAAAACAGATATAAAAAATATTTGTAACATTACAAAATAAATTCAAATGTGTCATTTAGCATTTTTAAGTGTTTTTGTAATATATCGAATTTTTTAGTTGTTAGAATTATGACATACTGTTTCATACAATAAGAAAGTTAAGAAATATACATAAATAAAATCTTTTAATATTATAATAATATTTGTCTGAATATTAACTCTTTTTACTTAAACTGTCACAGCAAAATACATTAAAACAAAATTTAGGGGAAAAAATATGTAATAATGTTTATGATATTTATATAACGAACTTTGCTCTGCTTTTATACATATAAAATATTCCTGATTATTTAAAATTGTAAGAAATTGTTATTTGACTTCTTATTTTAAATTAAAATGTAATTTACACATTTTGATTTTTTATTTTTTCTCTTGAAAATAGTTTTTTATTTTTATATTTTATTTCAGAAAAAAATGAAGGGATATATTCAATCCAACCTCATGAATGAAAGCAATTTTGTTTTCAATATGAGATTATTACAAATGCGATTGTTGTCTTAAAAATTATCTGCATAACTCGCGTTTCTTAAAACTATACTCAAGTGGATTCTAAAATTAAATGATGGAAGTTATTGACTATAAATATTTTTATCAACCTTTATCTTCATCTGCATAAGCAATTGTAAACGTCTTTCCAATTATTCATTTTGATAATTAATATAGATATTAATTAAATTAATAGATGTTAAGTTTATTTTATTTTATTTATATACAAATGTACCAGTTGTTTCAAATGGGAATCTGGTTTATTAAATCATAATCTATTATAATGCAAGTGTACATTGAGCTCAGATATAATTAGATGGGATTGTATGTGTTTTAATACTTAAATATTTCTCTTAATTTTTTTTTAATGAAATAAGTCAACAAAACAACAAAAGGTAATGAAAGCTTATTAGTTGTTTACAAAATATCGAAATTTATCAACAGCAAATAAAATATATTAAGCAGTTTCAAGACAAATACACAAACATGTTTTGAAACATATTTTAACTTTTTTAAAAATATTTTACATAATTTTCTAATGTTAGTGATAGTTTACAGCATTATAAATTTTATTTCCACCGTCTGAGCAATCACCAGTATGGGGTTAGGAGTTGAGCATGGTTACCCGTTCTTTTCACAAACGAAAATACAAAAAAAGTAGAAGAAATCACTCATATACACATAAACATTGGTGATACAGATCAAACGAAGCATTAACGTATACTGTAGAATGTAAATCATTCGTTTAATGCATATTCTATAATGACACATCTTAGTATTATTCGAAGACTGCGCATATTCAATTGTACATGTCGATATGAAATTTGAGACTAAATCCACATTGAATATATACGACTTCGAACTGTAGAAAGTAGTTGACATCAGTTCATTTCAATATAAATATTTTTAAAAAAAACTAAAAAAATTTGGCTCTATAAAAAGCATAAGACTTCCAGAGAATTCACTCGCTAAAAGGTTCTCCAGTTCGTGATTGAGTTTTTGCCTTAATTTTCAATAATCTATACTGTTTGCTTTAATCCAGTGACTCTTCATAGAACAATGGCTGGAGTGACAAAGAAAATACATGGCTTGCAGTTCATGACAAATATTCTCTCATTTATAGCAAAAGCATCAGATTTCGGTATTCGTATGCTTCACTCTGCAGAAGTTATTCCTGAAAAAGAATATAATATATTAGTAAAGTTGCTTATTACACATAAATAAAGAAAATTATATTTTTAGATGATGAATAATGTAACAAAATGTTCATGAAATAAAAATAACCATTACACTTTTTACTGCTTATTTGGTGTAATTAAACATTACAGGTATGCCATAAAATTTGCTATTACTCCTAAGTATTATTTTTAATTCATTGCATTACATTATTTTTTAATAAAGCAATACTAAAAACGGAGAAAGTTTTTTTTTTAAAAAAAAATTAAAACAAATCATGGTTTATTTATTACCTTTGAACGAAAAAAGTCGAGGTATCTAGAGTGTACGTACAATCATATGTCTTACTATCATTTTATGAGAACATTAGCAAAGTATCCAATCAATATATTTGGATTAGCAAAGTAGTAGAGAAATGAATCTAAAGTCTTATTGAAGGTATCCTCGTAATTTCTTAACCAGAATACCTTAATCGAAGAAGAGGTATGTCCATTTCAAGCACGCATAAATAGCCTTATCTAATAAAACGTAGAAATTAGGGACGTTTGCCTTTTGGGAGGACATGAGTCACTTCGAAACCATTTTCACATTTCATACAATTTAAAATTTTGTAATCCCCAAATGTGTGTGTGTGTATATATATATATTATGATGACCTTCCACAATTTTTAACTCGCTTATGAACAAAAAAATTAAAATAGGGAAAAAATGTATTTTCTTATATAAATGATCATAAGTAACTTTAATAAAGCCTTATGAAACAAATATTATCTACGGTTTTTTTTTAAAAAAAGAATTAGACGTTTTATATAATACTCGATAGAAGCAACGAGTATTCCACTTTTGTAGTTTATGTGGAACTTTTTTAATGTGCATTGATCTTCATTTGTCGGTACTAAAATTTTGTTGGTTGTGTCTAAAAAATATTTATTTGGATTTGATATGATGGCGAGTAATCAGATGGATGAAAATAAGGATTCTCCCTGTGTTGTAGTTGCTTTCCATTCCAGAACCTGACAATTTAATTGATAATATGGAAATTCAATATCGCCAATGCATTACAAATAGAAATGGGTACATTCCGTATTAAAACTCATTTATACAAAATAATTTGCTTAAAATTTTAAATTAGTATTTTGTAATTTGTGCAATTTAATAAATTAAGGATTTGTTCTAATACATTAGGGCTTCTAACTGTGTAGTTTTGTTCATATGTCTATGTATCAAGTACATTACATTACTTATAAAAAGTGTGATATTATGTCCGCTGTAATAAAAAAATTATTGAAAAAAAAAATGAGCATTGAAAGATTTTAAAACAGTTAGTAATCACTTAATCACTAATTTCTAGGACAATATATTTTTGAATTAAAAATAAAGTATTCTCTTTTCATATCACATTTTTTCAAATTAAAATTTTGTTCTCTTCCATCATTTGGTGAAGGGTATTATGAAATCTCCAGCCGTTGTGGATATATATAATTTGAGCAACGTACCAAATTTTATAAGTCTAATATGAACATTTGTATTTTTAAAATATGAAATTCTAGAATTTTTTATTTTGTAGGCAGGTGATAAAGTTTTCTTCAGATGCTAATGTCATGTGCAAAGGCACTATCTCCTTTATAAAAAAAAATGGCTCAAACATTCCGGATTCGTTATTTGTTAGAGCTTGACATTCTTCACTTTTTGAAAATCTGAATTGAGCACATACAAAATATGAGAATTACTGTACTAAATTGATGAACTATATTTATGAATTGTTATCTATGAAAGTCGTTGATATTTTTTTCTAGATGGTCAAAAGATGATTTTAAGTAGATTATAAAATGACTTACGCTTCTTTTCTCTGTCCTTCTATCATTTCTGCTTTTCTTTAATCTGGTTTATTTTATTAATATGAATGGCTCTTCGATTTTTTTTTTAAGTGAACATGTTTCATGTTAATCCCTCCAAGTCAGGAAATTGTTCTTAAAATATTTTGTGTATGTGTGTTCCAAGAACACTAGTGAATATTGATGCATATATCACCTGTTGTATGACCTATTGCAATTTGCCTTTCATCGGGGCATTTGCAATTTTAAATCTTCATCTTTATCCGCGACAGAATGTTGCGCAGTTGTTACATTCGTACGTCGAATCAAGGATGCGAATAACAATCCCGTGGCTTCGACACGCATCGTTTCCAAAAAAACGTGTGCCTCGAGAGTTTATCTGGGATTTCGCTCTTGATATTTGTCTCTATCTCGCATTCATCAGTGAGAAATGGCCCGAAAAACAGACAATCCGTCAGGATGAAGACAATGAAGTAAATCGAGAACAAACCCTCTATCAGATGGCATTAGTATTTCTTGAATGCTACACGTGCATATGAAATTAGAAAAATATTGCTTTTGGAAATAAAATAACTCGCATTCATCAGAGTCTTTCAAATAATAAAATAATTTTTTAATTTTTTTTTTCTTTCTAAAATTCTGAACACGAAATATTAATTTTCTAACGAAAGAATTAACTCTTGTTTTGGAATATTATGTAATCATTCTTTCTTGAAGTTTAGTAAAAAAAATGTTTTAATGAATACACGGACATTTATTAATATGTATACAATGAAATTTCAGGTGAAAAGTTGTTCTAAGTATATGTTCTTGAAACAACACATAATAAAGGAACATAGGAATAAAAAACACGTTATAATAGTGCAACAATTTCTTTAATCTGAATGATAAAGAAAGGTAGATGGAAAACGGCCATGGAAAAGTATTGAATGGAAGTTATAAGGATTCTTTTAATTTTTATATGAGTTTTTGATTCGAAATATTATATTTTATGATTTGAGCGAGTCATTAAGTATTTGTGTACAATAAATTGTGTTGCGTAGCAGGAAATCTGTACAATTTTTTTTCGAATGGCTTCCATCTTAATTTTTGACAATTAAATTGCCTATCAAAATTTTTTAAACTCATGCTTATATCATGTTATCACATCCCACCAAAATATGTAATATTGATATTTATTTCTTAAAATCCTTCAGATTGTAAGTATTTTTAACAAATTTCGTGTCATGCATTTATTGACAAGAATTTCATAATCGTCTAAATCAAGAAAAATTATTGCAATTCCGTTTATTCAAAATTAACATATCCTCATCTTTAAGGATGTATATTTAATTGACTAGATTAAAGCTGTCGATTTGTGGTCACATTAATATTTCATATTTCAGTGCTCATTAAAAGTTCTTTGTCTCTTTCTTCTTTTACCTCTGTAACAGCACTTGTCATATTAGCTCTGGAAATCTTAACAACATATGAAGAAACTGATTACTCCACATTAAATAAATTATACAACATGGTAACTTCTGTGGTCATATTTTCTGCATCGCTTGTCTTTTATATGGTGCTCACTCAACGGTTGCTTTGGAACGAAGTCAGGTATGAACCAAATCCTTTTCAAATTGTTACTTTTTGACGCACTCAACGTTTCCGCCTTTCACTTCCCACTTTCACGTGTCCATTAACACTAGATTAGGAAGTTGTCACTCAAAGTATTATTTTTCATCGCCTTTCATCGAAATTGATAGTACATGGCTTACATTTCATATGTTTGTGATAAGGATAACAAAAATATCATGACTATTATGCCTTGAATACATGACTCCATAAAAACAAACTATGCATCAAATTAAGGGGATATGAACTTAGAAACTTCATCTTAATTAGAAATAATATCTATACGAAATTAGATGCGTAAACATACATGAAAAATGATGTATCTATTAAATTTTCTGTTGTGTGTGAATAATAATTCTATGCACTATAGGTTTATTTAATAGCTCATAAGATATAGGTTGGTTGGTTGGAATTCATGACACTGAATCTTCCTGGGATTTATTACGCCAAAGTCAGGATTAAGACGTTACCAATTGAATGATTAAAACAATTTAAAATTCAGTCTCAGGATAAAGGATAGAGTGAAGTTTAACAAAATTATATGTATGGAGTAAAACTAATATCTTACAAAAATTAAGAACAGTTGGTTGAGGAAAATCCTCAACCAGATACTAAACAAAGATTGATTGATTTAAAATGTTTAAAACGAACAGAGTTAAATGCAGAGGATTCAGTCGAGATGTGTCCTACAGTTAAATAACATCCACAATAATAGCACTTTGGAGGACTTTCGCCCAGTGTAAAGAGTTTATGAGTCTATCTTGTGCGTTCAATCCTTAGATGTGTTAAAATAATGTCTCGTCTTCTGCATACAAATAAATTCCACATGAAATATAAAGCAGTCATGGTAAAATCATTAGAACTCTTATAAAGGATAATTATATCATAGTGCAATAACTTAGTAACTTTAAAAAAGTTATGATACTTTTACTATCAATGCACACATTGATAATTCATTTCGTGTTTATATTTTGCTTAGGAAAACATAACTATAAAAAGAACAGTTATTGCTGATTTGAAAAATTCGATTTCATTACAGAATTAGTAAGAAAAATTCTCATCTATAAATTCGAACCAATACAACATGTGGTTATAGTATCTTAAAAAGTAATTCTTCATTAATAAAAGCCATAATTTCAAAGATTTTATCATTTTTCCTTAAAGATTTAACTTTATTTGTATTGAAAATTGTTCGCTAAAAAGGTGTCCTAATAACTTTAAGAAACTCTATATTCATATAATTATTTATTTTATGACGTTGGGCTATTCGTGATTTTGTCTTACTAACTTCGAGAGATTTTGGAAATTTGAATAGCATAAAATTATATTGTCTTCCCAACCAAAATGAAACGTTATTAGGTAAATTAGATGAAAATAAGAAGTGTAGTGAATCGAATTAGAGACAATGATATATAAGTGAAATAGAATTGAAAATAAATCAAGGGGAATAACGATAGGCCTGTAGATAATTGTAGAATGTAATGAATCATTGTAATTAACCATTGGGATCGAAACGACTCTTAGTTAAAAGTCTTAAGGTTCGAATCTGCTATAATTGAGAAGTGCTTGGATCAGAACGAGTGATTTGATAACCAAAGATTTTATTATTAGAATATAAACTAAGCTCAACTGAGCTAAGAAGGATTGGAGAGAGAGCGTCCTTTTTTGTGTTTTATGTTGCTAGTTAATAAATTGTTTTGCCATGCTCTCATATATCTTCAGTTGGAGTTCTGAATTTATTGGCTATTTAATTGAATTTTAGGATAGTGGTAGAGCTAAATAATGAAGGAAATACGCCACAACTTCAGAATAAAAAAATAAAATTCTATGAATATATAAAGTTTACATAATAATCAACGGATATTGCTATCACACATTTCCAAAAAAGGTCTTAATCCTTTTAGTAATATGTGAGAAAGCTACTAACAAATACCTTTAGATTAATTTGAACCTATAGCAACAAAAAGGATTAATATAACCATCAATAAAATCTTTTATGGTTTACTGACTACGGGTTAAGAGAATTAATGTTTTGAGGATTTCGTTCCTTTCCCACACATTTTTGGCCTTCTTCTAAAGTAGGACAATTTTTATTCAAGTCAAATGCTATTAATATTACAAAAAGAATCGCCCTAAGCAGACTGTCTTACAGCAATGCTCTGATGAGGTAACAAGTGAGAAAGATTTAAATTCTAAATAGCATCAAAAAATAAAATACCTGTATATGAAAAAAACAACTTAAAAAAATTATTATTAAAGAAATGAACGTGTCTTTTGAAATCTGTTTGAATGTTATAACAGCTTTAACTTCTGATTTCCCAAAAATATTTTTTTCTGAAATATTCATGTCTCAATTTGAAAAACTTCATCAATTATATATCTTTTTCCTGTTATTCCCATTTAAGGCTCCCGTCCATTTTGATTTCGTGGACGTAATGTTAATCCTATGAAATTTCGACTTTCCTCACATCTTTACGATTTGATCTATTTGAATGCAATAAATTGCAACTGAAAAAGCAAAAACTAATGAAGACTTCGGAATTACTTTTTTCCTCCGATTCTTAAAAATATTTTTACCCCCATTTTAATGATTCAATAATAAGTTTTCCAGTCTTAAAAAATATTTTTGAAAATCGGAGGGAAAAAGTATTCAGCAGAAGCATTCACTATTTTTATTTTTTTTTTTTTGCTTTTTTCAACTGCACTTTATTGCATTCAAATGGATCAAATCGCAAAGATGTGAGAACGGTATTTGAAATTCCATAGGATTAACATTTCCTCCACGAAATCAAAATGGCGGGTAGACGGGAGCCTTAATGAGCCATTTTAGGTCGAAACATATATATTTCTTTAAATATTCTAAAATGTCCAACAGTAAGAGATTTTGTACGTATTGAATTTAAATCTTTTCCTCTTTTTATAATTCCCTTCTTTAATTATTAATTTTATTCTAATTCATTTCAATCATTTACTTTAAAATATGAATGTCAAAGATAAATATGCATAGACAATTTTTCAAAAAAATACGGGTATAATTTTTTAAATAAGGACATCAAAATTTTCGGTAGATGTTTACAATCATTTTTAACATTTAAGTGACTTATTTTAAAGGGATTTATCGACCAACACTTGAGATCATCTGTAAGTTTACTTACTTTAATCAAAAGAAAAGGGGGAAATACTTATATCGAAAGATAATTGTATGTATGAATCTTTTGAATATGTAACTCCAGTATAAATTCCTGCCGAGGATAATAAAATTCCTTTTTCAGATTCATTGATAGTTAAAGCCATTGTCAAGTTTTTAAATAAAAAAAAAGAACCTTGATTGATTAATTGTGAAAATATTTCATATTTCTAAATCTAAAGTTTTCTTTTAGCTTAAATTTTAAGGTAACGCAAACATTAAATGTAAGACATTACACATTAAACCATTTTAGTTAATGAATTTGTCTATTTTAGTGTTATAATTGTAACAAAGGCTATTCGAGATTTATTTCCATTCAATTAACATCTGGTGGTTTTTATTTTCTGGTTTATACTTAATTTCCAAGCGTTTTTTCAATCAAATGGAATGTGATGAAAATTTAAAAAAATATATTGGAAGTGGAGAGAATAGATATAAGCAAGTTTTATAAAAACAATAGAGAATGGATTTGAAAGAATTAAGGTTATTGTAGTTAATAGAAGAATGTTTGTGTGATGATCACAGAATTATTCTGGTGTGTAAAGCAGATTTGATTAGATTAGGACTCAACGCTGTCAGAACAATTTCAGGAGGTATTCTCATTTTATTCCGGTAAGATCACTCTTTGATAGATTATAGAATTTGTAAGTACTTGAGGATAGGATATTAACAGAGCATCCCTTTATTATTTGAGGGGTAAATAAAGATATTTTGGATAACTGACTATTTTGACTAATTAGTCTGTGCTTGAACTTAATTGAAATTTAGATCTTGTGATTAATTTTAAGGTGACAAATGAGAAAGGTAACGCGATATCGTTACATAATTTATGAGTTCCTGTAACACAAGACACACACACACACACACTCATATATATATATATATATATAAAACCGGAATGACCACAATTGATATTAAATACAGATATTTCAATATTAGGTGACAATTGACAATTTTTTTCTTTCAAATAATACACAATAGCGACACAATGTCTTAATTAGACTTAAAATTAAATTATGGCATACATTTACTTAGAAAACATTTTTTTTCAAGCATGCGCAATGAGAATCTTATCTTTAAGGGCAATCGTTTAAATAAAGCTTCCGTTACATGTATCTACTTTTTTTTAGCCACCCAAGGGACTATTGTTTTAGTTGAATCACTTTTCGCGTACCAGATCACTTTTCAAATTTTTGTTAACATATGTTTCAATTTTTTGTTAACATATGCTTCAATTTTAATTACATTTAGTTTAAATATATTCAATTTAATAATTTATCGTTTCTTTTAATTTTAGAATCGGAAAAGTGTACTATTATCCATTTCTTGATATTTCATCGTTTACTTTAATTCTTATATTTAATTGAGTAATTTAATAATTATAAAAAAAAGCACTCCTTCGGTGGCTAAATCTGTTCTTTGCAAAACTTTGCAAAGAACTTTTTCACCTTTTTTTTTTTTTTTTTTTTGCCTTTCTTCAAACTTTTATTTAACTTGCTCTATACATATGTACGTATGTATTACCAGAGAGCAGTGACGTATTTATGAGAAAAAGTACATGGAGGTCCGGGTTTCGCACTTACCAACATCGAAATCAGTCGAAATTTGATCACTTAATTGCTTATTACTCTTAAATTTCCAGACTAAACAGAATTATATGAAAAAAATGAGAAATTTTTTAATTGAGATTTTATTTAAATATGGACTGAAAAGTAGAAAAACATTTTTTTTAAACGTGAAATAATTTGTAATTTATAAAAAGGCCTAGGTATTAATACTTTGATCTCATATAAAGTAAGTAGCTATGGTACTTAATTTATAGGTAATTAACAAGGTATCTTAATTAAGCGTTTCAGCCTTTTATAAATTGCATATTATTTTACTTTAAAAATAATTTTTATGTCTTTTAATCCCCTTTTAAATAAAAGCTTGGTAAAAAAAATTTGCTTTCTTTTACTCACTCACATTTCCCTTTATTTAAATCTTGAAATCTTATCTTTCTTCCTTTTTTTGTATTATTATTAAGTATTGATTGTATCAAGTTAAGCATAGGAACTTTAATAAATTACGGTATAAATTATTAAAATAAAATTGTAATTATAAAGAATTTGAAAAGAGATAGTTTAAATTTAAACTGTGTGTTCTTTGAGCACCGTCAAAAAAGTTACTTTGAGCACTTAAGTGTCTTTGAGCAAAAGTTACATTTATTGTTAAATCTAATTTAGAGTGCATGGTTTTATCTAAGCTTAAATGGGTGTTATTGTTAAAACAGAAAAAAAAAAAAAAAGTTGTTTGTTAAAAGTGGAATTTATATGATACGATCCAGACTTTATGACTTTTTTTTTGTTTGCTAATCCTACAACATAAAACTATACTGCAAGATAATGTTATTGTCTTTCTACAATCGTTTTAAACTTATTTTTAGTGATGTACTTGTATAATGAGATGTATGAAATTCTTACTTAAGAGCTTCACAATGAAATGGGATCTTATTGTTACCCTACGAGAGGGTGTCGTTCAGATTTATGTATTACTAAACAATAACCGTGATATATTGATAAAATTTATTCTGTATATTGATTGATTCTTATGTACATAATGTAGTAAATTACAGCTATTCATGTTGATTTGTTTGGTTTCAAGAAGCCGTAGATTGAAGTAACCCGCAGTATCGTACAGTTTTAATTATTTCCAAGAAAATCGAGATAGAAATTAAATATTTATTTATCATTCTTACGACTTCTCTTAGTCACCATTCAGATTTATACTTTTTTTTAAGTATTTCATGACTAGTCGAAGGCCGTGATTGAAGAACTCAGCAGATAAAACTGTATTTTCTCCATACTACGATTTACTTCAATCTATGGTTTCTTGATACCAAACGAATCATCATTAATAACTGTAATTTACTACATTACATACATAAGAATCTATTAACACTCAGAATAAAATTTCCCTATATACCTCGGATATTTCTTAGTGCTAATTAAACTTTTATGATACCCTTACGTAGTTCTAAATAATTTAAAGTTTGAGAATATGTAATTGTGTGAAAACTACTTTTTTTTTTAAAAAAATGATTTATCGATTCATGTTTATTTATATCTATTATTCATTAATTAATTTAAATAAATTACAAATTCTGCATCATTGTTTTTACAAAGACAGCAAAATGAGTTGTTGAACATTTGAGTAATCCTTGATGTGAGAATAAAAGAATTGAAAATAATAATCTTCTATTTTGCATATATTTTTTAACTGCCTGCATTAACAATCAGTCTGTCTCGGTAAATCTATTATAATCGTCCAATCGCCACCTTCAAACAATAGTAACTTTGAACATTCTCCACAGTTCATGAGATTCTTAATTTGAGCGTGCAGACTTCCTTATCGACTCCCGTATTCCATACCGAAAAAGAAATATGGCCGACAGGTCAACTGAAACGACGGATTAGGCAAGTTCAGCGAGTAAGTAGCTAGCGACTCTGATAGCAATGGCAGGAATTTCTGCTTCTACTGCATTAGGGAGAAAACTTCACCCCATCCTTTTTATTATTATTTTCGTTTTTTCGAATCTCGTCTGTATCGAAATGGAAGTCAACGAACGATGAGAACAGTGTTCGAAACCCCAAATTTACTCGGCCTCGACTAAGGAGCCACGGTAGAAAGTGACATTCGTTTCGCTTTGTGGGGTTGGCGTCTGTGCAGCCTATTTTGATTTCTAACGTTCGCTGCATTTGTTTCACTTTCAAAAAGAAAAAAATTAAAGAACATATTTTAAAAAATAAACCAAAATGAAATTCGGGTGAATCGAATTGAGAATCTAACGGGCGGTAAGAAACTCATATCCAGTGAGAACGTTAAACTTTTAAATTGGAATATGAAAATGCTACGATTCAAAATCAAAAGCTCGATTAAAACAAAAATACATAAACTGTTTTAAATAATTTCTCCCATACATTAAATATATGACTTATTTCTATATATATATATATATATATATATATATATATATACACATACTTGGAAAAGATGTGTATTCGTCTTTTTAACTATAAATTATAATGGTTTAAATGATGACATTAAAATCTTTCATTCAGTCCTTGCATCAAGGCAAAACTATTAGTCAAGTCAGTATTTTTTTTAATTCTTAAATCACGGATAGTTGTAATAAAACATTTTTAAACATAGATTAATCACATAAAGGATTTAAACTATGTTTAATTCTAAAATGTGAACTTGGAATTTGATGAAACTTCAACATTGTGTTTATAAGGTATTATTATACTCTACGTTATACGATTATCAATAGATGATATTAAAAGAGTATAGAGATAAATACTAAATTTCATATATTATCATTAAGTTGCTTCTATTCATACATTTAAGATTAATTAAAGTGTGATATGAAGGTAGACACACTTTTTAATGATAATTTTTAATTTTTTAAATTTAATTTAAGTCTTCTATCTCTTTTTAATAATCCAACCTGTATATTTTATTTATATATTTGATGCTCTTGTTCAGGGAGGTTGAAACTAAATTTAAGCTACAGTTTAATCTAAAGTACGTAATTTATACATAATATTGAATGCACGTCAATTGAATATATGTATATTTTCGGGGACACACAAGTGCATTGTATATATATATATATATATATATATATATATATAGTTTGTTGTATGATCAGCATCACATATATTTTTGCAAGTTCTTTTGTTTAAAATAGTTTTTTGTCTATTTCATGGAATAATGAATAAAATTAGTTAAATTTTCTTTAAACTGATTTCATAATTGTTTGTGTGTAGTTTTTAAGAACTTCGATACAGCTTTACAGTTATGCGGCTGTAAGTTTAAAATCATCGCGAAAAAGAATATTTTATAGTAAATTTTAAAAAAATCAGGCAGAAATGGTTGGGTTTTTTTTTTTTTTTTTTTTTTACTACAGTTTCGTCTAATTTCTAAATAAAATTATTGGTGGTTCTGAAATATATTTTTCAAAACGCATTTAACAAATGTTCAAAATAAAACTGTTTTGCTAAGGATAATTTTTGAAATCATTATACCGTTATTCTTTTGTCTCTCGTATCTCCACGTGAAAGGAAATTTTGGTGCTTGAGTATGGAAAAATATTCTAAATTCCTGACTAAAGTGAATAATGCTTGCTGCTTCATTAACTTTTTCTGGAACCAGCGTTAAGAAGGAATGCAACGAGTCGAAAAAGAAGGAAAGAAACTTGCAAACTCTTTTAATCTTCAAAACAGAAGCAAAAAACAATTAAAAAAAGAGTCTGGTGGGAAGGGAAAAAAACTTGCTTCAAAGGTACAAAAACAGAGAAAGTATTTTCATTCGGAGAAACTGCAAGAGGAAGATATTCCTCTTTGTGAGGTGGGGAAGATTTTAAAGCTTAAAACCGGTCCTCACCTCCGCAACTTGCATCCACAATCGTAAAGAAAATTTAAGTAAAAGAATCCTTTGACAAAGAACTCAATTGTTTCAGGGATCGTCACCCTAAGTGACGATAATGAGGAGGGTCGTTGGAATTTGGTAGGTGCATTTCGGAGCTCACCATCTGTTCGAAATTTGATCTTCAGAATTATTCCTTTCAAAAATTAAACATTTAATTTTCTTTAAACTATTATGACTAATTTTAATATTTATAAATACCCATTTTCTGTTAAAGTGTTATATTAAATCTGTTATAATTTGGGAGTGTATTATTTGTCAGTTATCTTCAAATGAATAAACAATGGAGCGCGCGCTGACTTTTAATAATTTTATTTCAACATAAAATTCTTTTCAAGTTACTGCTTTAAAATTAGCCAAAGATTCGCAGTATTTTATAATTCTATTTGAACGTGCTTTTTACGGGATCATTTACACTTAACTTTGGAAGCTTTGTTACATACACACATATTCAACATTAAATTTACTTTAAGGCTCTCGTCTACCAACCATTTTGATTTCGTAGACGTAATGTTAATCATGTGGAATTTCGACCATCGTTCTCAAATCTTTACTATATTTGATCTATTCGGATGCAATAAAATGCATCTGAGTGAGCAAAAAGTAATGAAGGCTTATGTGGAATTATTTTTTCACTCCGATTTTAAAATATTTTTACCCTTATTTTAAAGATTCATTTGTGAGTTTTCTGGTTTTCAAAAAATAATTTAAAACATTTTTAAAAACCGGAGGGAAAAAGTAATTTCTCAGAAGTTCTTATTATTTTTTGCACTTTTGGATGCCCTTCATTGTATTCAAATAGAGCAAATACTAAAGATTTGAGAACGGTAGTCGAAATTCCATTGGATTAACATTACGTCTACGAATTCAAAATGACCAGTAACCAGGAGTCTTACCAATGCTGAAGTACATTGATACAGACAGTTGTCTTAAACACATTGCTTTAATTGTGTCTGAAAATGACAATAACTGCTTTTACTAATTTTTGTTCTTCTGCATGAATAAATGTATAACTTAAACTAGTGCAGATTATTTACGTCGTTTTTCTTACGCGAAAGTAATAGCTGTAAAACTTATTGTATCGGAGAAGATTAGGAAAATAAATATATATATAAAACCTATATTTATAAAATGTTATCAAATTAAACGTTTTTACTTGGGGAAATACGTATCTTTTAATTCATCTTCAAAAGTCTGTTTCTATTTAAATTAAAATTTAATCCTCGTTCATTGAATTCACTCGTTTATTGACTGAATTAAATTCGCCTTTTTAGACCTTGTTAATAAATTTAAAAATCTAAGATGGCACCAGATTAATGATTCTCTTAGCATTCTTCGAAAGAACAAATTTAAAAAAAAAAATGTATCAATATACATAATGTTTACAAAAGAAAATCCCAAATTTGAAGGGCTACAAAAGTTGTAAAGAAGATATATATATATATATATATATTTGATAAATTAAGCTAAAAATAAGATTTAAAGCATTCATCAAATTACAAATGTTTAATATGGCCACTTTCTGAAACACAAATGATATCTAGTGGTACGATGCGGTGGATTGGTCGTAGAGAAATTTATGACCTTGCTCTTAATCAGTGCCCTCTAAGGAGTCCTGATTTAACTCCATATGATTTTTTTCTTAGGGCCTACTCAAATGATGAAATGTTTTCCCGCCCATTTATCAGCGAGCATTGATGAACTGAAAACTCAAATACCAGCAGCCATTCAAGCTGCATCACTGAAGATGCTGATAAAGAGGGTGGAATGAGTTCATTTATGGACTGGATATCGTTCATATTGCTGGTGAAGGTCACATTGTATATTTATAATTTTATAAGCTTTAAAGTGTTATTTTTAATTTATTCTGTCCAACATGGTTATAACCTTTAGTTTTATAAAGGTAACTCTTACAAATTGTGATATTCTTTTTTTTTTTTTTTAATTATTTATTTAATAATATAAGAATAGTAAATATAGAGATAGAAGTTTTTTCTTTATTTATTTTTCTAATTTATATTTGTTATATTTTTAGAGAAATGAAAACATCTCAGATATTTTTAATGTAATGTTAGTGTATATAATATTACCCTTATAATATTTATTATAAGGGTATTTAAAACACACTTGGTGTAAGAAATTTCCCTTCGATCCCAAATATCGTTATAGTTATGTACTTTTTAGAAATTACTTTTGTAAAGTTAAACTGAAATATAAATAAGTTTGTTATAAATGTAATTAACTTTCTTTCAAAGATTTAAGTAGAATATTATTTCTAACTATGATATATATATATATATATATATTCTGTTTAATGTATAATTTTAAATATAATTACTCATTGAGGTGATTTATTGTGACTAATTTTCCACTAAAAGAAACAAAATTCACTAAGAATGATTATATTGACCTGAATAAATTAAAATGGGGTCCTATCATCAAAGAAAAGTTTCAAAAAAATTCTCGGTAACGAGTAAAACGATGTAAGAATTAGGACAAGTATAAAATATGACTTATCTTCTTATTCAGTAGCCAAAGTATTTTAATTGCGAATATACATATTATATTTCTTAAAGATTTTAACTAATATACGCGACCCTAATAATACTTTAGTAAAACTTACAGAACTTTTGTGTGGAAAAGTTTTCCATTAGTACTTTATGAATTTAAGAAATTCCAAAAAATTATGAAAAAGGAAAGCTGCGTAACTTTAATAAAAACTAATGTCCAACCAAATAGCAAAATCATTCAAAAAACATCTTAATCTCTCAATCATTACAAAAAACGACAATAAACGATAAAAGAAAAAGAAAATGCCAAATCAATTGGTAATTTTTTGCTTGTGATTATTTGGTACTAACATTGCTCGCAAGCATCGTTTTAATTGAACTGAAAAATATATAACCATAACATCATCGAACTGCTATAACTCTTAGTTCGTTATTTCCTGATAGAATGGAACATGAAATTAAACATCCGGTATATATTATCTTTTTTTTTTTTTTTTTTAAAAAATTTCTTTCCTGTTCGGTTAACGCTTAAATGTTTTCCGATTTATTACTTTTTTTTTATCCCCATTTTTATAAAACCAGCATAACCGTTCGAATTTCCCTTCCACGAAATTTGTCGGATTGATTATATTTAATATGTAAGGTGAAAATGTCAACCCTCATCTGAGTCATTTCTGAGTAAAGTACTTGCTTTTAGTGTGAAAGCAAAAACAGAAAGCGGATGTGGGCTCCACCGATTTACAAGACAATGTGAAGGCGTCACTTTTTTCGGAGAACACATTTGTAGATACAAAACAGGTAACATGGATACTTCTCAATACATTTCTTAGCTGGAAAAATAGACAACTCCCTCAGCCATAGAACTTAATTTGTCTCAAAAGTGCTCATGCTGAAATAAGCTGTTCTCTCTATTATGAAAATAGAAATGTTTGTTTGTTGTGTCACGGAAAGGTAACCAAGATTAGTACTTTTGGCTTATATTTATTTCACAGCATTTTCAACAAATTTGTTTTAAATTTAAAATTTACGGTGAATTGGAGAAACATTACATATATTCAAGTTAATACAACATAATGAAACTATTAATGAAGTGGACGTACAATGTTTAAATATAATATCTATTTCTAAATTTAAAAACAACAGATTTTGATTTTAGAAAAAACATAAGAGATATGATTTGAGATTGAGATTTTCTAAGAAAACGTTGAGATTTTCTAAGAAATTTATACTATCCAGGTCATAATTACTCATACTTACAAATTTATGTGATGTGTCAGAGGTCAAATTTAGTTTAATTTTGAACTTTAACTTAAATTGTATAGCAAAAAAATGTCGTTTAAAATTAAAATCTACTCTACGTGATTCTGTTAACTGTAATTTTGTTTTATAAATCTACTTTCCCAAATTAGTAATTTCTTAATCGCTTATAAAGCATTTTTACGTAAAATATAGTTCAGTGCAGTACAAATGAATAAAGGTTTCTAAAATTTCAACACACCAATCTTATTGCATTAATTTTCACTGATATACCACAACCAACCAATTAGTTCACTCTTTTGATAGATTTTATTTAAGTAAAAAAATACATACGTTTTAAATTAATCGTAGTTCTTTTTTTTTTTTTTTTGCTTTCATTGGAAAAATTGTAAGTGAACTAGAATAATAAGTAATTGTATTCAGATTATGAATATGTATTATATGAAACATAATATTCCGTCACAACCATATATTAGAATACTAAGCAAATCTTTTTATAACACAAATTTATTAAAAATGAGACATTTTATAATTTTATTAAAATCGGCAATAAAATAGACATTTTTTTTTGGCTGAAATGAGTCTCTTACAATTAACAATTAGCTTTAAATTTTTAACCACTTACAAACGGTGATATTTTAGGAAGCATTGTGACGTTAAGAAATGTATTCATAAATAGAGCCATATTAGAAACTAGGGAATGGGGGTAAAAAAATTGAAGGGGATAAAAAAGCTCAGGCGTTGCTTTAGAAAGTGTCTGACACTAACACAGTCTAAATAATAGCTGGTAAAATGCATATGGTCACAGAAGTGTGCACACGTTTATAAAATTAGACTTATATTGTTATACTGACAAAAGGCTCCCAAAGTTCTTAGATGGGAGCAGTCTATTTTCATCCTTAAACTTGTTTCTACTCAATGAAAAAGAATCCACCGATGGGAGTAAAGATAAACACCTGTGAAAGCAATCTAAATACGCATTAAAGCGGAAAATTTTAATTAAAGTAAACAAACGAGCAACAAAGACGTGGGAATATTATCTTATCAATGGTTTTAATTGCTCCGTTCTTTTTCACTGTTTATGTAACAATTAGAAAGCGAAAGTCAGGGTACGACAACGCACAATGTTACTGTCATCTTAACAAATGTTTGTTGAGGAAAAAAAATTAGGAACTACTAACTACTACGCGAACGACGTGTAAAATTGTGAAATATTTTGTAAGTGCTATGATTGTATTCCATATGCATTGCACGTTGTCACAACATTCGTACTCTAAAGTGCATCTAGAATGAACTGTAATTATTGACTAACAATGCTATTGTCTTCTTTAATATACTTTTTTCCAGATTGGATGAGGTTGCCGTTATTAGATTGGTCTGTTTTATATCATCGCCATTAAAGTTGATTCCAATTGATATAACTTCTGAATAATTTTGAAAAATAGAAGAGAAGCATTTGTGTGAAATACACTTGAACTACTTTTGAAGTGAACTTAACTTTAAAAGCCAAATTGCTTCATAGCTTTCAAAGGTCATAAACAACTATTCTTGCTTGCTTTTTCAAAAGAGTATTTTAGGATTATAAAACTAGAAAAAACTTTCAGCTAAATAAAAATATAAATTGAATGGATATTTAATTATGGAAAAAATATTATGCGTGATAGATGGCTAAAAAATTACTTTATTCATAAAATATAATTCTTAAAACATAAAAAAATGACGGCATTGCAGATCTAAATTCCTCTTAGCTTCATTAACTCATAGCATCAATTCCTTCAAAGAAAACTCATTACATGAATATGCGGAATGATAGAACACCTGTAAGAAAACCGGTGATGAACCCATTTCATCTTTTGACAAAAACAAGTTCATCAAAAGTTCATACGAGTACTAGAATTCTTGAAAATGGTACTTGAAATAAAGAATAATGAAGAATAAACAGAGAATTAAGAAACTGGACTAAATATCGCATTAATTAGGAACGTAAGTTTTCTTTTTGACAAAAATGACGATGTCTGTTGCCGATACAGTTTGAAATAACAGAGAATAATACTCTAATAGCCAGAAGAATGAATGATTTAAATAAGAGTATGAGATATTCAGTTTTAATTTTCGTAAATTGAGAAATAAATTTTCGAAAACGGAAACTTATTAAGTATTATAGGATTAAGAAAAATAATTTTAACGAGGATTTAAAAAATATTAGTAAAAACGTATTCCAAAAACTCTTGTATCTGATGATTATTTTAATTTTGTATTGATTAAAAAAAAAGTTCTAATTTTAAATTTTTTATCATGACGAAATTTGCAAAACAAATAGAAATTTCTTACGCATTTATTTTTAAAAGAATAATATAAGTGTTTTTCATATTACATTAATGCGTTAAGTTTAGTGATACTTTCTCATATATTTGATACAGTATTCTTCGCTTTTTTGACATATTGAGAGTGCAATATAAAGTATTTGCATTCTAACAACTCACAAATTTTTGTTACCTTTATGTGAATGGGGAAAGATTATTGCATTAAAAACTTTCAACATTAATATTATTTAGTTCCATTGAACAATATTTACATTTATTATTTTTAATTTTCAAACAAAAATAAAAATTTTAAAAAATAGAATTTTCAATTTTATATATTTTTAAAAACAGAAAAAAATGGCTTGATTTAAATTTTAGTAATGTTATAAATTGCATTTATTCAAACAAAAAAATAATATTTAAAAATACTATTATTAGAAGAAATCGATTACTTCCACGCTTGATAAAAGAAGCATTCAAAAACAAAAATTGATTTCGAACTACGATTTCAATAAATAATGTTCATTAAAATAAGTGCTAACATTTGAAAGTAATTATCTCTCATTTAAACAACAGGTATCTTGATTAATCATAAGATAGGTTAATAAAACTTTGCCAGCTTCAGGTGCCGAAAATAATTAAATTTGAATACCTATTTTGACAGGTAACTTAATTTTTTGCTGATAATAAGTCAGAATTCTTTACTCTGAACTTTCTCCCTTTAAATTTGATAATAGCATAATATAATTTTCAAACGATTAATGATTTTTGTATTAATGAATTTTTTAAAAAAATGTTCAATGAAGTTCCTTTTTAGCATTCTTCTCTTTTTAATAATGATTGCAATAGATATAATTCTTTTTTTACATTTTCATCCATAATATTAATTTTAAAACAGCAGTCAATATTATTAAAAATAACCATGAAAGACAAAAATAAATTTCAAAGAGGTATTTGCAGCAACATTTATGGAAATTATTCATTTTAAGGAAATTTATTTTGATTCCAGCGAACGTGTCGCAGCATTAGGCTTAAACATGATAACTTTTCGATGTAAAACAGCTCCTTTGTTGTCGCATTGTGAGGGGGGAAATCAAATAATAAGAAGTGGAAATTCTCAACTAAGTACTGAAAATTTGAAATAAATTAAGATAGAAAAAAAAAAAGGTAAAACCTTAAAGCTATCTTTCTTCTTCTTTTTTAGAAAGAATAATACAGATTTACAGGAAATGCAGTAAAAGAAAACAAATATCTTTACCAAGGAGTTTGGTTTTTCGTGTGCCCGTTTGTACAAGCTATTGTTTTATATCTACCACTGATTATTCTGACCTTGTAGAAGCAGATGGACAAAGGCCGCGATCTAAAGGGTGAACTATTCGAAAAAGGACACGCCATTGATAGTTCATGTGAGTCACGTGAAAATTGCGAAACTGAATTTTTCGAAACAGGGAGTATAAAGAGTTTGGTTCGAATCATTGCTCTCGGAAAGAGTTGATAAAAAGAAATCGCCTCTTTTGAAAGATTCCGTTGCATTCCATTGTTTTACCGCACGTCAAGTGAGACCTCTGCGAGTCATATTTCATATTACGTGAACTAGAATAAAAATAAATAAAAGTCTCCAGCTAACCGAAACTGCGAGGATTCAATTTCATTGACTTATAAATGATAAATAATAAACGGAAGATAATTCCCTTTCAGTGTTTATTTCAAAATTATTCATTAACATTCGAAGACAAGTAGGTCAAGAACAATTGCAAGGATGACTATAAGTAATCATCCTCGTAATATTTACAAGTACATTGCCTTTGTTCTGTTCTTTTATGTATTCTAAGCAAAATATAGTAATATAAAAATACTGTAGAGAATCAAAACATTACTTTCAACCTTATGGTAAGTACTTTCAAAGAAGTACTTAAGAATGTAATTAGGAAATAATCTGAAAGATAAATGTATTATTACAATGCAAAAATTTAGCTGAACTTAAGGAACACAATTTATTTGTGTGTGTTTGTGAATAATATGAAAACTTTGTTGAAATAATAAGAACGTATAAAAGATTTTTAACTTTATCTGAATTGTGGTTCGATTATCAATGATATCTGCTTGAAATATTTGAAATACATGTGAAATTCGATCATTTCATTATAAAACTAAAGTAAAGCCGCTTTTTGAAGAGTTTTTTCCTTCAGAATAACGTTATAAAGATGATTGGTAATTTCAAGAGTATGATTGGGAGAGTCAATAATTACATTTATAAATTATTTGAATGATAAATTGAGATAAAGTCTTTTCAATTCTTAACAATTTACATTAAAAATTCTAATGCCAGATGACAATGCAGAATCTCAAGCAAAAATTAACATCTACTTTTTTATTTTTATTTTCAACAGTTACTTTCCTCAAACGAATCGCGTAAAATCTTTCCTTGTGAGAAGTAATTTTATCTTCAGGTTCAAAAGGTCACGAGAATGTAGCGCAATGATTTCACCTGAGGAATGAGAAAATATTCTTGAAGAGAGATTATTCTCTTCCAATTGCCTGCATGTGAATGACCACATTCAGAATAACTTTTTGATCGATGGATTCTATTCAAAGTCATGCCATCAAATTAGAGTTTTCTGATTTTATTCTGAAAATGTTTTTGAATACTCGTGATAACCTTTTTTTTTTAAATTTTATTCACTGCACATGCATTAAAATATCCTTTTCCTTGAAGCATGTATATTTTTGCTTTATGAAAGGTATTTCAAATATATAATTAAAAAGGAAGTAAAAAACACTGGAATAAAAAACATAAGTTATGTCAATTTGAAAATGTGGGATAACTTAAATAATTGATGAAAGTATACTATTGATAGTTTTACGTCGTTTTTCTTCTTAAAAGAGATTTATTTGTTAATTTAACGTTCATAAAATTTTATTCATTTTTTTGGAAAAAAAAAATACCTTATAGTTATTTTTGCCTTTCTCCAACGCTTAAAAACATCGTAGACAATTAAATCCATTTAGTCTGTTCAGAATATATGAATCTAAAACACGCTTTGACTTTCCTGATTGTTTATCATCGCCTTCCTTTAATTTTTTTTTTAAAAACTTTAAATTTCATAACGAAATGTTATTACTAACAGTTAATAACATTCTTTGAGCGAATGGCGTTCGCAGTTTCTCTTTGGGGCGGTAATCCAGATTTGTACTTGTTGAACCACAGAAGGAAAACTATGTTTTTAAAATTAATTTAATAGAGGTTGAGAACGGTCCGGACCCTCCTGAGAAGGATATTGTTTTGCCTTCTCAGGATTCATTTTTAAGAATCACCGGGGGAAAAAATTAGTTGTCGCAGCAAATTTAAATAAACTAGTTTTGTTTTTAGATAGTTTTATGTTTCGCACAAAATTTTAGAGATGTTAATTTTTGCAAGTAAAATAATATGGTAACATTTTCATTATTTATTATTCTAAAAATTACTAAATTATTTCCAAGAAATTCATTACATTAAAAGTTAAACTAAGGACTATCAGTTCTAGAATAACTTCAACATCACAGTTTTGAAATGAAGTTTTTAGCAAATTAATAGTTTAAAATGCAAAAAAAAATTAGAGTTTTAACTATGAAAATAAGACATTTTTAAACTGTTCGAAGAATATTAAGTATTCGCAGGTGAAATAAATTTATTGTTTTCTTGAAGTAATAATTATCAGAGAATAAATATAACCGTAATTTTCATGTATGATATATGACTTAAAAGGTAAAGAATTTCCAAACTATAGATAGTCAGTTTCTTTTTAAGAAAGTTTCACATATCAAAAAAATATGTTTTTAGAAAATTTAATAATGTATACAAGAACGTCAGAAGAAAGATTCAACAAAAAAAATAAAAAAACTTCGTGTAATTTTACTACACGTGCTACTTATTCCATTTTTAATCGAATGTTTGCAATGTAGCTCTAAGGCTATTTTCGAAGTGAAGTGATAATTCTATTATTCGACAATTACAATGGGGGAAAAAATAAAAGTTCAGTTTTTCATGAATTCAAAACCAAATAAGTGCAATATATATATATACAGATCCTGAGCGTAATTTTTTTGAGATTATTTCTTCGAAATATAAACTTTTTTTTAAAAAATAAACACCCCGACTTTTATTTAGAAATTCGTATTTTTTTCAACCAGAATAACCCCACTATTACCCTCCGGAATAAACTACCACTGAAGACGCGGCGAAGCAGATGTTGTCAGACTTCTTTCCCCTAAACTTCCTGGATTTTGAGAATGAAAGCAAATTCTTTCCGACGTAGAAATACCTCAACAGGTTTTTCTCGGCCCTGCATCGGAGAGAAAGAAGAAAAAAGAACAAATAAAGAATAAAAACATTCCACCGCTGGGTATTATCATAATCGCAGGATAACCAAAGCCTCTTGGCTACACGCGCAGGTTCTGCGGATGTCACGCAGCCATTTTTGATATTTTCATAATTCTCATATCGAGTTTGGCTGCTTTTATGACGTCGAAATTATGTTTTTTTTTTCCTTATACAGTGTAAATGATTGTGGTTAGATCGAACCCTCTATTGCGTAACACCTTCAGAATAAAATATCTAAAATAAACCTGACGTCACGTTATGAAATATTCAGTAGGAGACAAACACGACAAACGAGAATGCAATTATTAAAACAAAACAAGAACACATTGAAATTAAGAAAACATTCGATAGGAGATAAAAAAGGAAAATTACCAAGTGCAGTTTAAACTGCGCATGTTTACGATAAGGTGTTCGGCTTAATATTCAGCCATTTTGTTTTTTTATTTTTTTGTTTTTTTTTTAAAATTATTATATGAATCTAAAAACGCCGTGCCGTGAGTTTTACCTCTAGTTTCATTTAATAACTAATGTAATTATGTTGCTAAGAGATATTTATTAAGCTCCGAGAAAATATATTTTTTTCTTAACTATAATAATGGCGGAAATGTATATATCGATAAAATTAAAGTTCTAGTGGACTTGAAGCAATCATTTTAAGTTTACTAGCTAGACATATTTCCTTACTTGACTTTTAAAATTACAAAAGGGGGAAATTTTTTTATTATTATGGAACCAATTTAACTTAACAGAAATAACAAATACGATAGAATCCACTTTCCAAATTATTAATTCGATAAAAGTGATTATGACACGTAGAGTATCAATATGTTTAATATAATTGATGAAATGTTATATAAAATGATAAACAAAATAATACACATATAATTGATAAACATTTAGAAAATCCTCATAAGAGTAATTATAACAGTAATTTAAGTAAAAAAGTGATTTAAAAGTTTTATCTTATTATGTCTTGGAGAAATCAGATTGAAGTTGTAGATATATTATGACATCTATTCATATCCATATCTTGTATATAAATATTTGCTATGTGTATTGAAATTATTAAATAATATTTTTTAAATTCATATGAAAAAAAAAATTGCTTATAATATATGAATTCTACAAAGATTTCATCAATCTAAAAGTCTTAGTGCAATACATACATATATATATGCATATATATACATGCATATATATACGTGTGTGAGTGTGTGTATGTAAATAAGATCAGATAACGTACAGAGATTATAAAACTAAAATTTTCTTAAATTATTTAGAGCAAAAATAAAAAAAAAACAACTAAGAGGGGAAAAAACCAGATGGTAAAAAAAGGTAACCAAAAATCATATTACAAATATTATCAAATGAAAAAAATCTTATGAAAAAAAGCCAAAAATTTGCTTAAATAAGTAATAATCTTAATTCACTACTCCAAAAACTCTAGATAACCAGTATAGACTGTTAACGAATCAAATCAATTTAAATCACAGCAAAGTAAGGGAAAAGCAAAAATTAAGAGCATAATGGAAATAATGTAATTAATACTGTTCTATGCATTGGACTGAAATAATGTGTGGTTTATTCGGGTATTATATATATATATATATATATATATATATACATATGATGTAACATAACATGTTTAATATATTACATCTAGGTATTTCATTTTTTGTCTATAGAAATCAAAATATTTTGACAAATAATTTACTCAAAACTATTTAAGAGCTATACATTAGAAGTGTTTTTAGAGACTTTTAATTGAATGAACAGTTTTCTGAAATTTACTATTGTCCATACGTTAGATAATAGATTTTATTTCATAGGTTATGTTTTAGTTATATATTTAAATTTTAAAAATTTGACCCAAAATTTTTAATGTCGTAGGAAACACTTCCTTTGATTTTCACTTTTCATTAACTTATTTTATTTACTTACGAATGCATATTTCAATATAATTGAGAACAGTGTTTTAGGTTATAAAATTTATTGCGTTCAAATACGCAAAAAGCAATTTACTTTATTTGTTAAATATCACTATCTTTAGTATTCATTATTTTTTTATACATAAGACTTACCTGATATCTACATGTATTTGAAATAAAGCTAAGAACAAAATTGTTTTTTGTTATCTTATTAACTTATTTTAGACAAATTAATTTTTACTCACATTGGATTCTTCACTCAAACATCTCGAAAAAAATTTCATTTTTATTATCTATATTAAAGTAAATTTGGTAAGAACAATAAAATTTTGATCATCCAATATATCTTAATTTATAGCCATGAATATCGGTAATCAAATACCAATCATTCAGAATCAAGAATATATACTATCTTATCTCTCATCTTCTTCATAAATAGGGTACATTTGCAATTGCTTAAATATAAAATATGTTGAAAATGTTCGGACTGTAATTGTATCTCCATTATATTTTGGCATTCCAAACTACAACACGAAGCGTATATGTAAGTGTTTTGCTATAAATTAATCCAAGGTGCTTTCAAGGTGACTGCTCTAATTTCGAAACAGAGTAAACGCCTGCAGTGGAGTTACTTTTTATGTATCAAGGCGTGTCGCTTAAGCAACAGAGTAGCTTTGTTAACGATTAGTAATATTTTGTGATGCTATATTACTGAAAGTACATTTCAGTACTAACAGTATTCAGTTGTCTTTCTTTAATTTAGAACGAGGGAGGTGTGGTTTATAAGCTAAAAGAGCATAAAAAGTTATTTGCTGTATTATCTGATAAAGTTATTCTAGTTACTTTATCAGATCCCTGGGTTTGTTGCCTATACTAGATGATTTGCAATTTCATAAAACCGTATTCAAAAATTCTAAGCTCGATATATTTGAGAATCTATGTTAGTTAATTTTTTTTTTTAATTCAATCGGCCTTAGAGGTCATCAAGAAATATTAGTCAAAGGAGACATTTAAGATTTGCTGTAACTGCTTTAAAATGCGATATAATGATTGTAAAATATAACTAAACAGATCTTAATAAAAATAAAAACAAACAAAATTCCTCATGATTTACTAAAATTTTTAATGTATCGAACATTGAGATTATATTATAGATAAACACAAGAAAGCATAAAGGAACTAAAATTTAATGATGAAAATGAAAATATTTCTATAGTAAAACTTGAGTACGTATAGAAGTTGCAAGTTTTTAAACTTTAGTGTAAAACAAAAAAAAAATTACAATTTTATTACAAAGATAAAATTTATTATTTATTCAATCTGTACTGTTTATCAATGAGTGTATTTTACATTTTTAAGCAGATACCAGCTTTGATCTTAGTCTTGAGTATTACATGTCATAAAGCTGATTATATTAAAAGCTAACGCATAAAAGGAATGTTTGAATCTTTTAAACTTATGTTTAATGAAACATAAATACATCATATTACTGCGAATTTTGCATATAATAAAGTGTGATGCATTTAACTTTTATTGACTGGTTACAAAATTTACTATAAATAATTACCCACTCAAAATGGCTTATTTTGTTAAGGTAGGTATTTAAATAACATTGCGAAATGGGGAAAAAATAGATTTCTTAAATAAAAAAAAATCATAAAGAGTTTAAAAGATTTTTTCTTAAGTTCCAATTTCTTGTAAGAGACAATAGAAAGAATTCTTACGTAAAAATAAATAATTAAAATACATTCTGGCAAAACACTTTAAGTAAAAAACAGTGGTAACATAAAATTGTAGAAAAGTATTTCAAAAACAGATATTTTCTTAAAAATAATATTTTGGCAACTTTTTCTTTACTGCCTTTAAATATTTAACATAGGAAGGATTTAAAAATAATATTAGTTGCGCTATTAATTTCTAACATTATTAAAAATAAAATTGGTAGAAATTATCTATTAAAATGTAATAACTATAGTAAAATTTTTTCGAAAGGAGTAAACAACATTTTTGACATTTTACTTTCAAACTAAATAATCGATAGAGAAAATAAGAAAACCAGGATGGAAATTTGTGAAATAAGTATGAAAGATGAAGTGCTATATTATTTTCTTAAGAAACGATAAACTTTGTAAATATTAAATAGTAACTTATTTACTGTTAAATATAAAGTTGTTTTATAATTTTTGTTCTGTTCAATGCACAGGATATATTTTTTTTATATATATTTCAGTTTAATACTATTTATTTCGGTATCTTTCTGTAATTGACTAATATTTTGTTGTCAATAAATGACGGAAAATGAATAATTTTAATTACAAAAAGACTAACTGAATGTATTATTCCTCTAACAAAAAGTATAATGTTCAATAATTATATGAATTTTCTTACTCAGATACTATTCTCAAGTAAATTTAATTTGGAAGATCAAGCTTATATTATCAATAAAATAACGAAAATATTCTGATACATTACAGGAAAGGAATTTTAGCATATTTTTGAGCTAGGACTTTCTAGATCAATAAAGTTTTTCAAGTCCTTTTTCACCTATATAAGTGCAATGCTTAACGAAAGCCTAGATCATAATGCATACAGTTGTATAAATTAGAAAAATAAATATATTGGAACTTCTAACATTCTCAACATATAAAAAATTGCTTTCCCCCCATCTTGTTATTAATTAGAGGAATCAAGTTCGTTACGCTATTTTGAAATAATATTTTCAAGCATAATAAAAGCATTGGGATGATTATTCCGTTTTGAAAGGTTATGTATCAAAAGAAACGATTTTGGTGATTTGAAGAAATAATTCAGATTAAAAAGTATTCATAAGTAAGTTTTTCAAATATATATATATATAATTTGTATGTGCAATTTTTTTTATCATATACATATATCCATACAGCTTTCTTTTGTGTAACAGTGTTCATCTTGAAATAAATGTACTATCCTAATGTTATTCTGTTCATTAACCTATCAGAACCAGGATTCGATATATGTAAAGTTATTCTCATAGCGCATTTCAGAAGTAGAGATAATAGTTTGTTTTAAAAATAAACCACACAGTATTAGTATTTTCAATGACATTTTCATACAGGTATATTTAAAGGTAGTATAATAAACACATTGTTTGCTTTCATTATTGTTAGAGAGTAAATTATAATATTTTCTACTCTTTACAAACCATCTGAATTCTTAAGTCTTATAAGTCTTGACTTGTCCATTGAGAGAATCGAATCACCCTTACTACAGGAGCGGTAAGGTTTCACCTATATTTTTACACTATAATGCAGAATTCAGCTGGCAAATTACTGTTTTCACATATACAAACGCGAGGTAGGAATCCTAAATATTTTCACTCAAGGCTGTCATAATATTGAATCAGTTCATGGAATGGTTTTGAAATACAACCGGTTCCGAATCCGAATATTTTGAATTAAAAAAAAAAAAAATGTTCGGCGAAATAGCCAAACTGGGTTAATTTAAGTCTTAGTCGTTGGGTGAGTTTTTTTTTTCTCTCCCTATTTAAGAGAAGTAAAGATTATGCCGGGAAAAAGCATTATAAATGATAAGATAAATGATTTAGTAAAGTGGGAGCATATACAAATTTAAAGCAAATGTAGGAAACAAAATACATTGTAAATTTTTTTTAAAAAAATTATTATTTAATCTTTTTAAAAATCATTGCTTGAAGAGAAAAAAAAACAGCAGTCTTTATATTTCATTCATTTTCCACTCTCTTGTAATTTATCAGCTAATAGTTTTACACGAAGTAAAGAAACTAAGAATTATACATATTTGTGTGGTACAATGACATGATAAATACTTCACGTTTTTAGTTTTCTTATATAGAGCATACGACATACAAAATATAAGACAAAAATAAGATTAAAATATATCAAAGATAGAATGAAGAGTAAAAGATTTAAAATTGCAATAATGAAATATTCCGCCAAAAATTTTACGATGATGAACAAAAAATAATATTCAACAAAGTTTAATTTCCCTTAATAGTTTTAAATACTAATTATAAATATTTCAAAATAGGCAACATTTTACTGCATAGTGTGCGAGAGTTTCAATTTGTGTAATAGCTATTTATATTTTTAATCCAATTAAACTTTATTCTGGGGATTTTATGAGACATAGACGAGAAAAAAAAATTGTTCCGTACAAAGTTTTGCGAAAAACAAATTTAGCCACCAAAGGTGCTTTCTTTTTAAGAGTAATTATTAAATCATTCAATTAAATATTAGAATTAAAGCAAACTATAAATATTGAACTGAACTATAATATTCATTTCAAACATTAAAATTAAAGCAAATGATAAATTATAAAATTGAATATATTTTTAACCTAAATGTAATCATTACTGACGCAAAATAAAAGTAAACAAATCGCGCGTCTTTCACACTTTATTTTGAAAAATGGTAGGCTAACCAAATTTATATATTAACAAAAACAATAACCCCTTTTGTGGTTAAAAATAAAATTCACATTAGTGATTTCGTCTAAGAATTACCAGCAAGCTCATAAAATGTACATACGCGAATGATATGTAATTATTTGTTGCTTACAATCTCCTTATCACTTGTCTCCTTTTAATAACTAAACATTATATCCATTTTCATACAAAAAGTAAATATTTAATTGTTTATTACTTACAGTAAAATGTTTCACATCTAAGAATTTTGAAACAGATTTAGAGAAAACCAAGCATTAAGTTTCAAATAATTTTCTTCAAATATTTGTATATGAAGCTGGTTTATTTTATCAGAAATCATTTATTTTAATTATTTTATTTTAGTTTCAACAATTAATTTTATTTATATATTTTATTTATTTGTTGATAATCGAAATTCTACTATAACCATTTTGTAGAAATATTAATCATACTGGTATTATTTATTTACACACAGAGGAAAAAAATCTGAAAATTATAGATAAAAAAAAATTTTCAGTCATCTTAACGTACATAACCTGAACTTCAATAAGTGAAAAAAATGATTTTATTAATTTTTACGCTTATTTCGAAACAATTTTACTATGCAACCATATAGTAATTTTAGAATGACCTGCGAAAATTATAACATTAGATAAAAGAATATATTATTACACTTTGAGAACATATTTAATTCGCGTTCATATTGAGGTTATCCTTTTGATAAAAAAAATATTATTGCGTGTCTGTCAGTTTTGCGTGCCATTTAAATAACAGTTTGAACATTTTCAAAGAAAACATTGTGATAATACATACAGAAACCGCTAACAGCACAACAAACCATTAAACCTTCGTAGCGTGTATTTCAGAACGACCAGGTCTTTATTAACAGGTTATATAGAAGAAAGAAAAAAGACGAAGAATTTGTCAGAGCCTTTAAAATATTAGTAAATGCCTTAAATGTTAATTTGAGTTTCTTGTGCTTAGAACATGTGAAAGTTATATAAAAAACATGAAGTCAAATAAAATAGAGCACATTAATTTTAAAATGCTATTGGGTTGAACTTCAACTGTGTGATATTTTCCTTGAAAACAGAATTTAGAACACTTATTCATTGTATCCCAAGTCATTAAAACCAAATCGGCTCATAAATTTTGTTTAAATATTGAATTATTTGCTTTCATTTCAAATAATCATTACGATTTTTTTAAAAAATTTTTAACCTTGATTCTTGCATGAATGGAAACTTAAACATAATTGTTAGTTTTGTATTTTTCGAATAAGTCTACTCGAAAAGGCTTAAAAATAAGGGAACTAAAATGGGTTAAATGTAAAATGACTCAAATATAACAAATAAGCATTCTGAGTAGTTTATTTTATATTGTTGCTAATTGTTTCATGCATGGACAAAAGTTAAAATATAAGCATTCACTACGATTTTTGAAATGAATCTTTGCAAAATATTTGTTAACAAGCAGAAATTTTTGAATAAATTTCAAGAAGTATATGAAAATATAATAAATATTTATAAATTTTTAGCTATTTTGGTGAACTTACTGCGCTTTATTGCATCCATCAAAAACTATTTAAAAATATCAGAATTGCTGAAAAATTTCAGTAAGCTTTGTTTTATCAGCAGATATATGATACTAATATACGAGGAAAAATATTTTTCAATTGAAAAAAATATTCTTAATATTCTCCAAATTCTTATACGTGAGAGCATAGTTTTTTTTTTTTTTTTTGAAACCATTATAACTCTTTCCAGACATTTTAATTAAAATCTTTAATTTGAATTTACATCAAGTATAGGTTCTGTAATTCCTATCCACTAAAGGGAAATTATTTCAGGTTCACAATTTGTTGTCTTAAAACATATGTTTTAAAGCATTCAATGTTTATTACATAAGTAAAACTTTGAAAGTTACTTTAAAGTTAAAAAATTTCTTCTAGCCATGCTCAAACTTTTTATTTACTGATATTCCGATTAATTGTAAATATATTATTACTTAATTGCTAGTATTTTCATAACTTAACATAATTCAATTATTCTTCTCCCATTTTATTTTTTTAAGCAGTCGGAATAAAATTAGCCCACAATATCTCAAAATAGAATAATTTGCTGATTGTGTGAAAAGGTTTTGTAGATTTTCCCATTTAGAAATCCGAAAATCGATTTTATTTTTATTGTACTAAGCTATTATTTTATTTAAAGAAATTAAGGTACATTGTTTACTCTGAAAGGAAACGAAATGTATTGTTAAAACATATGAGGAAGTTAAATGAAGAAAGAAAAGCGGTTAACGCACTAAAAAGGATTTGATTATTGAAGAATGAGGGATTTCCGCAAAATAAGTATCGACAATGAACAATAGAAAATTGGATTTCACTGATGGAAGGTGGCTTTAAAAATTATAAAAACAAATAATGTTTAATGATAGTTACAAGGAAGCTTTTTTTAAAAGGTAAGGAATAAAAAATAACTCCAAAAAATCTCATTGAAAAAAATAAAGACCGTATTAAAAATGGAATCCTTAACTTTTTTAACTGGTGTGTGTTTTTTACACATTCTTAGATTTATTTGATTATTTAATTTTATTATATTGACATTATAATAGCAACAAAATTCCAAGTACTTATTTGTTTATTCCTTTATATATTTATATTCATGTATATGAAACTAGAGTTAAGAATATTTTGAAAGACAATATATTTAAAAACTTTCAATATTTAAGAGTATTATTTAACTTCTTAAGAAAAACATTTCAGAGCACCACATTACAAATTCGAGGCGCATATTATTGTGGATGTCATCTGATGTTTTTTGAATAACTAAACATTTTTTACGCTTCGTAACCTTCAATAAATTCTTGAATATTTATATCAAGATGATCTGTTAAGAGATAATTTCGCAGAAGTTGTGAGTAGAATAAGTTATTCAAAGATATTATTTCCTTTCGGACAACATTTTCGTTATAAAAATATTCTCTTAGGTTTATTTCTTATTCCTTTCATAAATTTTTCATTAAAACTTAATTTAATCTGAATTAAATTTTTATTACTGCTTTTACTTTAAATTAAAGGCGGTTATCATTACAATCGCATTTTAGTTTAAAAATTATGGTTATTGTATAAATTTAGTTCTGTTAGTGTTAACAGAGAAAAAAGTGTAAAATTAATCTTATAATAAAAACGATATCTTCATAACTTAATAAAACAAGACTGAGATTTTACTGGTTGATTTATAGATTTATAAAAATCTTGTAAATGTGAAGGAAATTATTATTGATTTTATTTCTGTATTTTTTCTTGTTTTTAAGAAAAAGAAGTTATTCGTTATTTTTTTTATTTTTATTAACAATAAATTTTAGAATAATTTGGTGAAGCGAAGCTTTAAAATTTATAAGACTTTTTATGATTGGAACAAACACGTAGAGTTTTTGGTTGAGAAAAGAAATAATTTATTTTTGTACTTTACAAAAGAATTTTCAAATTTAAAAACAAGAAGATGCTTAATAATATTTTTCTAAAATAAAAAATAATTGATTAAATTAATTGTGTGATTACAGAGAATTACTTATTTTGGATAGCAATTGAACATATGTACAATTGCTATCCAAAATAAGTAATACAGATCTAAATCACTTTTGAATTTTTACTAAATTTATTTTGAATGACGGAATTTCTGCATCTTGTTTTTTGAGAAAGTGATAAATAAAACTAAATAACCGAATAAGTATTTTTTTCCTCCAAAAGATATTTATTTATTTCGTATATCACAAAATATTACATTTATCCCGAAGTGTTTGAAATATTTGATTCCAAAATACCAAGTTTATGACATCAATAAAAGTGTGATAAATAAAACTCGAATACATTTTTTTTTAATCATTGTTCCTGCACCTGAGGCAATTACCCACGTTAAACTCCAAAAGAATTGTGGCAAAACTGAGCCGAATTATGTCCTTTTTCCGTTACGCAATTCAGAGAAAAAAATGATCATAGACAAACCAGCAAAAAATAAAATATGGATCAACCTAGAAATCAGGTTCCGCGATGGCAAGTTAGGTGTTCGGTTTGTAGGCTCAATAGGTTTCCGGCCCAAATAAGCAAAAAGGGAGATCGTGGGTCGATTTTCGGATTGTCTACGAATCGTCCGTGGGAGTTGATCGTTGGCTCACAATTACGTTAACAGACCGGTCACGTCTGCAGAAGTTTTAGACAGTTGCTTTCTAAGATCATTGTTATGCGTACCTCTACGTATTTTGCAAGATGCCTCAGACGAGCAGTTTCCTTATCGCATAAACTTGAAAGTTAAAGGACACTCGCAAAGTCAATGTGAAAAGGAAATGTTTATTTCATTCTAAAATATTTACTCGTTTTGCTGAGAAATTAAGACACAAAGCATTTGTAAATTCACTCCCTTTAAACCCTTTAAACAAAGTTTGCACATGTACGCAGAGCACAACAGCTGTGAAAATACCCTCTGAAGGAATATCCAGATTATAGAGAACAAATCATTTGATTGTTATTTAAAAATTTCAGTGCTCTTCTTTTAAATCATCAGTAATTTACTGGTACCTTTCTACATTTAAAAACTAAGCTTTAAATGATTGAGAATTTTTATTTCGATTTGGACTGCGTAAGAGATTAATTTAGAAACTTACTATACTTAAAAATGGAGGTACTAATACTTAAATGTAAATGGTGGTTCAAATGGCAGGTGGTTCTTTATTTTCTATTTCTGAGAGGTAAAATGCTTATTGAACATAATCAATAAAAAAAATTGATAAATATGCTTCATTCCTGAAATGTTTCATACACGATGTTGTCAGATAATGTTTATTTTTAGAATTCAATAGATGTATATCTTATAGAAGTCTTTAGAACTTAATATTATTTTAGAACATTGAAAATATATTTAGTTTATATTGAAAAATGAATACAATAAAATTATTGAAGACTTGTGTAGAAAATAGAATAATATGTTTTATATATTAGTGAAAAGTTAGTACAATTTTACAGAATCAAAGTTTATTTAATAAAGTTTAACGATATCAAAGGTTTCCCATTTTTACCTGACAAAGGCTTTTTGCCGAAGTAAAAAGATGATTACATTTTAATTTTTGAATAGCAATATATATATATATATATATATATATATATATATATTGTGGGAGAGGAGGAATCTTATTGCTAAGAATTTCAACAATAAATTAAAAATATTAGAACATGCAAAAAACTAAAATAATACACGTTTGTTTTTTAATACTTCCATTTATTGTAAGGCAAATTAATTACATTAATATGTTTAAGTATTATCCATTCACTGTGCGTTTTTTAAGTTTAGAGGAATTGAAATTACGATATCTTTTCTCTTTAGTTCCTTTTTTAATGAAAATAGTGACATATATTTCATAAAAATTAATAAATCAAATTTTTTTATTAGAAAAATGCTACGTTTCTCAGCTATATAAACGTTTTAGAGCAATACATGCTATTTTAATATTCGTTACTTTACGAGGTTCTAAGTGGTTTGACCAATAATACACAATTTTTATAGGGAAAGAATATTTACAAACACTCCACTTATATACATTTACGTGAATTTTTTAAAAGGCTGTAGATTTTTTATTATAATTTTTCCACAGATATACTTGAGCAACTAAAATATCTGTTCATCGAAGTAACTGATCATTAAATGTTAAGCTATTTTCTTTTCTTTGTTTGAAAATATTTATGATTTCAAAATTAATTTTATATTTTAATTTAACTCGTAGAAATATTTTAATTCCAAAAACCCTATTACAGAGTTTATAATGACAAAGACATGAGAAATTACATTACTTTGATAAACGATATGATTTTTTTTACAAAAGAAAAGCAATTATTTTTATTTATGTAAAAAGCACAAACACATTGTTGGAGTATCGTCAAAATTATGGTTTTAATAACCTTACACAAAAATGTTGTTATGATTTTATGCAAGAAAAAATATTTTTGCAACAATAATACATGGAAGGCAACAGTTATGTTACATGTATACAGGTAAACAAAAATTTATTTGAAAAAAAAAAAACACTTCACTAATCTTGAAAATGTTATAAAAACACATGCTTTTTTTATATATTATACAAATATTAGAAAAATGGAATAGGTATAAAATTAAGATCTAGTGCATGAAAATTAGATTAAAATTAATAATTTAATAAATAACATTTCAATAATTATATTGTTCTCGCCTATATCTAGCTTTCTTTTTATTATATATTTACTATTTAAATCAATTGCAAAAAATTATAATATATAAGTTTTTTCGTTTTCTAATATTCTTCTTCAATCATTAGAATAAAGCAAACTTCATCTTCAAACTGTTGTTGAAATTATTAATTTTTAGGTTATTTTAAGTTACTTAAAATAAGCTAACACTGCCGTCATATATTTATCTTTGTTGCAAAGTAAATTTTGTTTAGTGCAATAATGCAATAATGCATATATTTTTTCTTTAAGACCCCATCACCTATTTTATCCAACTTTCTTGAGTTATACATTGATTCAATATATGGTATTTGTAATAGTAAAAACAAAATAAATTATGATTTTATTATATTGCAAGAACTCTCTAAAATAGTGAGCAATTTTGTCTTAGAATTACAACAAAAATATATTGATATTTTTTACATACAAATTTTTAAAATCATTTGTAGCATTCTAAATATGTACTTTAATGAGCATTTGTTACTTAAATGTAAATTCTTTACCTGTCTGCATTTTGTGTATTTTAAATTATACTACTTTTTATGTTATTTATTAAATATTACATGAATAAAAAATCAAAGAAATTAAAATTAAAAGAAAATTTTTTACTTACCTTTTCATTTTTATCTTCACCTTTGATACGCTGCTGATTTTTTCTTAATAAAATTCGATTCTCCCCTGCGACTTGAAGTTGTCCCTGGCATACCATTATCTTTCAAGTCCAATCCACTAACTAACTGAGCTAGCTCTCTTTCTTTTCTGTCTTCGTCTCTCGATCTTTCGGGACCCTCCCCATCATTATTCAAAGAGTCATTGTTAGTGTAGAACTGAAGACTTGCCAAACTATTGGATCTCGAACGATGTTCCTGTCTAATAGAATAAGAGAAAGCTCTTTCATTGAGGTGTCCTTTCTTTTTATAGATTCCTGTGTTGAAGGGAGATCCATCTGGATCTTCTGAGGATCCCTTGTCATTGCCAATTTCCGGAGCATCTACAATAAAAGAAGGTTTTTCTGGTGGAGCTGGGGTATGGAATGTTTGAGGTTGGTAATAATGTTGCTGTTGTAGAGCTTGATGGGAAGGACGTCCCCTGGATATGCCATCCCTAAATTGCATATTCCTGGGAGCCGTTCCATATTGCATAAAGTATTGTTCATAAGGAAAGGCTGCAGGCTGATACGTAGAAACTGGACTCAAAGGACGACTACTTGATATGTAAATAGGCTCCTCGTGTCCCGGTAAAGGTAGCCGACCATTTTTATGGATACGACGTTCTGTGTAATATCCAGAATTGCGATAAGGTAACTGAGGAGGTGGAGGAGGCATAGATCCATAGTGACCCATTACCGAAACTGGTCTCATACCATTCATCATGCGGCTTGATCCTCCATTCATAATAATTTGTTGTTCTTTCTGCTTCTTCTTGCTTTTGGTTTTAGATGGTTTTGAAGATTTGTTGTTTTTACTATGTTCCTTACCATTGAAAAGACTCGGAGATGGAGGAGGAGGTGGACGAGGAATACCTCCAGCCATCTGTCGTATTTTAGCCTGGGCGGATCTCAAAGTCCCTGTTGCAGATTTTAAACTTCTCATTGTACCCGTAGCATCTACATACAGCATTTCTCTTTCTGTAGGAGCTATTCCGGTCCATATTTTGTAATTATCATCGTCTTGATTAATGACACTATTTCTTGGTGGAGGGTTTGGTTTAATCCCATTCGTCCCTGGTTTATGCGTACCATTTGAAGCATTTGTTATAGCAGATCCTTCACCCTTAGATCGCCACACTTCTACTTTTTCTAGAGTATTCAATCCTGAGAGGGATTGTGATCGCCTGTTTTCCATGTAATATGGATTCTCATCCATTTGTTTTGCTTGCATATTGTCTGCGTAAGAATGAAAACAACATCGAACCAGGGCATTAGCAGCTGCTTCTTTCTTACAGATAAACGCGTGACATTCCAAAACTTTAATTCCTGTTGTTCGTCTGAGTATACAAGCGAACAAAGGTGGATGGCTTGGATCAGCATATCTAGCAAAAGGACTATCCAGTGGCAGGAATTTTTCAACTCGTTCACCATTATTTCCCGGAACAACAACATATCGAATAGCAGCACAGTAATGAAGAGTTTCGATATTAAAAAAACGAGTCACCTGTCTCATGGATTCATCCACGTTCTCCATCAATATTCCATTGCTCCAGACACTCAACCAGGAGTCAATCCCCTTTGCAGAGAAGGACCCCTGCTCCGGATACAGATCCCGGAGGGGCTCCTGAATTCCCTGCAGGCCATCCTTGGTAATATGCGGAACTGCCGATCCCAGATACAACACACGACATCTGCATATTGGGGTGGTCATCGCTGATTCACACTCACCAAATCCTCAATCACAATCCATAAGTTGGTAGTTTATCTCCCCTTTTTTCTAAACACTGCCTCTCCCTCAAAATCGATCGAACCGTCAATAACAAACGATGGCAACAAATATGGCGAAGAGGAAACGTGTCCGCTTCAACTGCACTACGAGGTTTCCTGCTCTGCCCGCGTCGGTCGTATCTCCGCAGCCATTGGAAGGTCGTACCTGGTCGAGCAGGTAGCTGGCCAATGAGACGCCTGCTGCAAGTTTTGCAGAAGTATGCGTCTCTCTCTCTCAGTCATTGAAGGTCAGCGATTTTTTCCCAACCTACCTGTTGGGGAGTACAGCAAGGAGACCACCTTAAACCGGATTTCTTCTCTCTCACACACATACACACGCACACAAACTTTAAACTCGAACCGAAGTAGTAGCTCCGAGGCAGAATAGGGGATGCGTTTCCGCGAATAGCTCTGTAATTTTTCGATACCGTTTGTTGACTGCTTTTTCGTCCAGGTAGTTAGCCACGCGTGTAAATGAAAGCGTCATTTTTATTTGGGAAGGGATTAGGGAAGAAGAGTACCGCTGACACGAGTGACGGAACCAAGTATTGCTCATTTTCTTCTTTTCATTATTTTTCAGACCGTTTTCTCACATTTTTCTTCATCATGTAGGGATTAGGAAGAACTGCATTTTTGGGAAGGTGGGAAATTCAAGCTGAAAAGTGTGTGCGGAGGGTAGTGATTTTATGCAGGTAGGATAGTAAATATATCTTTTGGAAATTTCACATGATTTTTTTTGCATTTAACAATGCTTGAACATTTAAGTTTTATTTGATTTGAGGTCATTTTTTAAATTAAATTATAAAGATCTTAAAGTTTTACTCTTAAAATAAAAATTACTGTATATTACTTTAAAAATTGTAGCTATATAAACATTATTTCGCATTTTATCCTTTTTATATGATTATAATAAATACGTTTGAAGAGTTTTCTTTTTGTTTTGAAATTTAGTACATATATTTACAAAAACCTTTTTTTTTTTATTTTAATTTGTCAAAAAAAGTTACACACTTACAAATATAATTAATAGTTGTTTCAAAATTAAAAAATGATTGCATTTCTTTCTACTATTCAAGTACGTAATATAATTCTCCTTAAAAAATTTTTTATACTTTCTATAGTAAGAAATAAAATTCTGATATAAAATAATTTTAATCACAAATGTTAAAATATTGTTCCTACATATTCAAAGAGGATAAGAAAACAATTAAAGAAGAAAAGAAACAACAAAGAAGAAATTAATTCCTTACATATAATTATTTTTATTTAACAAAGCTTTGCTTACTCAGTTTAATTTTATTTTAATCGCAAATGCTTACGTAAAAATATTTTTCAATCTCATCACAGCTTCGACGCTAAAATATAATGCTTTGCTGAAAGATAGAAATTAAAGCATTTTTAATGTTAGTATAAAGTAATTTTAAGGACAGTAGTTAGATACGTAAATTGCGAATTGAATAGTCTACATCATTTATCGTTATCAAATATTATTTAAGCTAAATTCTTTATGGATATCTAATACATAATTATATTTATATAAACATTCTTCATATTTCCTACTTAAAAAAAGGGCTGTTTATACACTTAAAGGCAACTTTAAAATAATGAAAAAATTTGGCAACTTTTAAAATAAATTTTAATCCCAAACAATTGAATTTTAATTGCAATTAGATATTTTATTTCAACGCATAACCTGTACATGTTTAGACAACATTATTTAAAGGATTAGTTATGATTGCAGCATACAAAGTATTCATTTTAACTTTTATCATTGAAATTAATATTATACATCATTGTACTCGTATTCAGTGAATTAAAATTTTAAAGGAAACATGAATATATATATATATATATATTTGTGTGTGTGTGTGCTACAAAGAATTATTCTAAGATATTACGTAGAATTACAGATTTATGCACAGAAATGGTAAATTTTTGATTGGCTATCCATATATAATTCTCTAAGATAAAAAAAAATATTAAAATAATCCGTATGCTTTTTAGTTGCTAATTTTTTCCCCATAAATTTCATTTTAGACTCAAAACACTATTTTCATAATTATTATGTCTGAAACTGTTCATCATTTCTCATTAACAAGAAGTATTCGAAATAATTCTTAGATACCTATAGAAATTGAAAACAATGGCTGTTGATATACTTTTTTGATAAAACAAATGCCAAGCAAATATAGCGCTTAAATTTTTCAAATACAAACCAATCAATGTCATTGTATAATATTTTAAAAGTGTCACGTGGTATTGTTTTAATACCACAAAATGTTTAAGTTCAGAAAATGTCTACTCCAGGAATTTGAAGTAGAACAACGAAGTATTTTAATGGAGGACTGCGTAAAATTTTATTTCATATATTCATATTGTCTTAAAGTAAACCAATAATGTAAAGGAATACTATCGATAATTTTAAAAGTAAAATTAAAGCAATAGGAATTAAACTCTCTTGAAAACATTCGTTGTGTAATGTGGATAATATATTTAAAAATTTTTTTTAACAGAATAGGAGTTTTTCAATTCCATATAACCATGAATAGCAAATTGAAAATCAAAGCATTAACGCTAATTTAATTTTGATCTTTTTAAAGCGGCATTATCATATATAGAGAATATTTTCATATATGCTTTATGCATTAGAAACAAAAATCAAAATAAATACAAAGGATTAACTAAAGTTTTAATTACGTTTAACATTGAAGATGCTACATTACTAATATAAACAACACTAATGTTAATTATTGTTAATAAAAATTAGTAGAATATATTTGTGAAGATAAAAATATATTTAATGACCTTAGAGAAATTACAGAATCCTTCCTTGTGACATGTTTTGTTCAGTGATAAGAAATGTTAAATTATTTTTTATACGAGGCTTTTGTAAAAATGCTCTATATCTTATCAAGGTGTGATAAATAAACGAATACCTTATTAAATGCTCGTACACAAAAAAAAATTATCCATTGAGGGGAATCACATTTACAGAAAGGTCGCCATACCCAAGGAGTCATGGTTACGAGCTCGCGTGAGGCGTTTCTCGGAGGGAGTCGAGGGTACAAGATTTCACAAAAGATCAGCCGTATACTGATGCGGGTGCTCATTAGATCGGAAGAGACTTCAAATCCTCCCGTTGGCATTGTGTATACAAGTTTGGAGGGAAGGGTCAGATGTCATCTTTGTCATTTGACCGAGGCTCAAAATTACGAAGTCTGTCATCAATAGCTTTCATGTTGCTTCAAGAGCGGCCTTAATGAACAATTAATCAATCACATCTTGTTAACAGTAGCCGTGGTAGTCTATCATGGTCGAGATCTCACAGTTGACATTTTGTTCAGTCTTGGGTTCGAGACCTGAGGCCACTAAAGACACACCGTGTAGCCGGGACTGATGCACGTTAAATTTGCCGAGGCTCCAAGTCCTCTCTTTGTCGTAATGTAGATGTTTGGAGAGGGAGGAGTCAACTCAAGTATCATCCTTGTCACTTGACGGAGGCTCAAAATTACGAGGTCTGTCACCAATAGCTTTCGTGTTGTGCGTGTGTTTCAAGAGCAACTTTAATTAACAAACACAGTATTGTTGAAAATACTCAATTGACATGACACTCATTTAAATCTGACAAACAATTTACAAGTACATTTTTTACACAAAATTTATTGAAATCAAATGACAAATAAATGTATGTTTGAAACACAATATATTTATGTATTAAATTAATAAACAGATTCTCTGAACTATGATTTTGTTAAAGAACATTCTACTTTCTTTGTTTCATGTACCTTTATCAAAAAAAAGCTATTCATGCGATATTTAATTTATTTTTATTAAGATTTAGAATAACATGTTGTTTTAAAGGGGCAAGGCCTTATAAAAAGAATTCCTATTTATTCCTTACCTGAGCATCATTTAAAAATGTGAAGCACAAAAGGGTTATTAGATGAATATCGAAATTTATCTCATTCCAAAGTAGAATGAAATATTTAATTTTTAGAAGAAATTAATCAATTTTTAAATCGATGTTGCTAATACGTAAAACGTTTGGAATTAAGATAAAACTAATGAACTTGAAATTATATCATGCAATCAAAAGTACAATATTTACAATTCAATCTTAATTTTATTTCCCTTTTAAAATTACAATAACAGTTACATACTCATAAATGTTTAAAACAAGCGCATTTGACCTTTCAACTTTCTTGGACTACTTTGAAGGAAGGCATGTATAAATTTTTAGCTCATCATAGCCAGACTTAGCTCTTGCGCCATAAGCCCACGATTGGTTGAAAGAAAACGAATTTATACAAACCACAAAGAAAATACACTAATACAAACGATAGCTAATGAAACCGCTTATCCCCAAATAATATACATTTTTAACATATTAATAAACGTTTAAATTCCATTAATTCCTAATTTTTGTTATCATACAAGCAAAAGACAAGACAGCATTATAAAGCTCATTGCTTAACATTGTTTTTAAGATGCAGATACTTCGATATTTGCTTCGATGAATGTAGTTATGATTCTCAACTAATTCTAACGGATATCAAATATTTTAATTTAATAAATCAAACATTTTAATTAATTTAATAAATCAAACATATTAATTAATTTAATAAACCAAACATATTAATTAATTTAATAAATAGGATATTTTAATTAATTTGATAAATCAAACACAATATATAAGACATTCTAATTCTGTTTTATTTTTATGTGCTTCATCCTTGAAAATAGCTGTTCACAAGTGTCAGTACTTCCAAATAGCGTTGCCAAAAATAAGACATATTTACGAAGGGTATTTTTTTTCCTAAAATGATATATTTTATAGAATTCCGGTAAACAGATATGATAAAAAATATTTTTTTTTATGTTGAATGTCAGATTGCAGCTTTATGTATTCCATTTGAGAATTGACTGGTAATATGTTAGAGCTGAATGAAAATGGAGTTGCAAAACATAGAAAAATATTGATAATTTTGCCAGAAATTAAGTGATTAAGATTCGAGTTTCTGTATCAAATCGGAAAAGAAAAAAAAGAATAAAGCAGAATTCGTAAAATTGTTCTAAGGCAACATTTCAATATACATACAATTGTTTTCTTTAATATGAGAGTTCCTTAATTTCAGTTTCATATCGAAATATATTTTAATTTAAAATTGTATTTATAAGTATTTTTTCTTTCTAGACACATACATCCCACACATGCATTTTGAATTCATTGAAATGAGACATCAAGTCCAATAAAAAGCTACGAACTATTTTTCATCGCCAAATGTTGGCACAATTTTTTTTTTTTTTTTTGATTCTATAAATAACTTATCTGTATTTCCCTAATTATAAAATATTTCAAACATTTTGCTTCCACTTAATCAACTAATTTTTGAAAATAAAATTACGTCCCTATAACCAACATCCATATATTTAAAGAATTTCTGGAATTGGATTTAATCCTTTTGAAATTACATGAAATTTACAGTTTTGATTATTATCATGACGTAGAGCATTATGTAGTGATATTTTACTACGCACGAGTTTGAAAGGCAATTGCATCGTCTTTATTGCTTTTCAAATTCATTTCCTTTATTTGTCATTATTGGGGCAAAATACATAGTTTTATCAGATTTGTTCAAAATAAGCAAAGTTTTACTTTAATTTGTACTATTTCGCATGAAATTCGTGATTTAGTTGAGTTAATAGTCTTTTCAAAAGCATTTCTTAAGTGATATTATAACGATCATCAAAATCAACAGTATAATGGTATTCATACTTTCGTCTTCTTCACTTTCTACACAGAGAGAGCATAAAATTTAAATTCAGTAGCTCCATTCTTCTTTTTTCGGTATAGTTTTCGATTTCCTCCATTTTCTTCTCTAACTATAGTCTGTTAAGATAAAGTAAATTTAGAAAAATTTCATTTTTTTATTCGAACAAATTATATCTCTCTTTGGCATGTTTTCCTTATACATAATTAACTTATACTACAGAATCTGCTTGAATTTTTATTTATTTGTTTTTCAGAAAACTTTATTCGGATAACAGTTTCTTAAGTTCTGCAATTTTGTTAAGATATTTTATTTTGATATGTATAACATTTCACGGAATATGCTATTTGTTCGAGAAATGAATTTGTTCAAATCGTTATATATATATTTTTTCAAACACTTAGTTGGAGATGATAATTTTTTTTCCGTTCTGCAATTTTGTTTTGATATGCATTGAATTTTGTGGAATGTTGATACATGTAATGCCTCTATAAATTACAGTTCTTAAAGGAAATTTAAAAACAAGGGAGTTAGCGTATCATTTAGTATGCCATAAAAATTACTGTTTTCATGGGCGCAAATTTGTATTAATGCACTCCAAAGTGCAAAATGAGCACATATTATTTGATCAATGGGATATTTATACACTTATATGAGAATGATGGTATGAATATCTCATTGCTAAAGAACGAGCTAAATTTACAATTCATTATTTCAAAATCGAGAGTGACACTTAAATATTGTATTTGTAGTATTGTTACTTTTTAGTTCCAAAATTAGTAAATTAGACCGAGGGGGGGGGGAGTTGCTTGTGATTCGCAAGTTGGACAAGCCTGTCTTAAGAAAACTATTCATAATTCTGCATAAATACGAAGTAAATAAATGAACTACAGAGGTAAGAAAAGAAAAAAGCAATATCTTAAGCCCTTCCATAAAATGCGTTAACACTCTATTACTCTTGATAGTTGTCACATACACACAAAAAATCTATTATAATATTTCTTCACAAAAACACGTTACATTCACTACAACAACCAATAGACATTTTTAATTGGTTTGACCGTGATTGATCGATGAGTGAGTACGAACGAAGCGATTAAAATCATTTTATTTATTTCTAAATTTCGGTAATGGCTTAATGCTCGCGTGAAATTTATCTGCTGTTAATTAAGAGCTGTAAAAGATGTATTCGGTAATAGCAGCAACCATCGCATTAAACCATTATTGTGCTTGCATTATTTGAGTCATTATATTGCATATAATACCAAATTATTTCACAGAATTTATTTCTTTTTTATTGATTTGCTTAAGACAGTGGTTCTCAACCAGTGTACGAGTACCCCCAAGGGGTACGGGAGAGGCAAAAGAAAACGGTTTTGGCGGCTAAAAAAGAGTAAAATAATTTTAAAACATTTAGAGGAATATTAAGAAAGTCGGTTAATGTTTTATAGTACGATTGTCTGTAGTAACATTTCGAAACCTGAAATGGAGAATGGATTGTGATTTTTTTTTATAACGCCTCACTGAGAAGCAAACTAGGACTATTGGCGATGGATCTCGTGGTATTGAAACTCAGTGAAGTGCCGAGAATGACATTTGAGCTGCACCTCCATCTCCATAATTCCCTACCACGCCATTAGGAAGACCTGAAAAAAGAAAATTGCTGAAGCTTGCAATAGATACTACTCTTATGAGACTCTTCAGAGGCGGAATGGGGAACCTAAAATAATTAATGCGTTCGTCGTGAAAACTAGTACAGACAACTTTTTCAAAACGCCGTAATGTATTTGTTGCCAATTTTTAGCATGCTACTTGTTAAACAGGCATTTTATCATTTTTTTTTGTACACTTACATAACAAAATAAATATCGAAGCAAATCAAATTCAACTCCGGATTTGAAAATTTATTTATCCTCTCGTGAACCTAATTTCTCAAAATATTGCGATTCAATGCAGTTCTAAATATCCAATTTATTTATTTTTATTTTTCTAATCTTTTCGTTCATTTGTTGTTTACTTAAACAATTAATAATTTGAGATAAAAACCAGCGTTTTTAAAAAAAACAACGTTTTCATATGGTGGTAAAGTTTATACAAAAAAAAAAAATTATTGAAATATTAGTTAAAACTCGTAGCAATTATCTAAATATTACATTGTTAAGCGAGTAAGAACGATTCCCAAAATTTCAGAGCTCTAGCTTGATGGGAAGTTGGTTAAATTAACAATAGACAATTTGATGACACACTGCTACACATACATACAGAAACACACCAAGTGAAATACATAACAACGTTAAAACTAACTAAAATTAATTAATTCGGTAAATTAAATGGTTGGAATACAGTTTAGTCAAACCACTCTTGAAGACAGGAATTATTTGGCGGTATTTTGCCAAATGTTGCTAAATTGGTCCGCGAAGCGGACTTAACATTCAGCCAAAAAAAAAAAAAAAATTTCTCCAAGTTTGGCAATTATTTAAATTGCGCCAAGTGATTGGGCTAAACTGCATTATTAAAAAAAAATATGAGTTAAAACTTGTCGCAAACGTCTAAATATTGCATTGTTAGGCGAGTACGAACGATTCCCAAAATTTCAAAGCTCTAGCTTGATGGGAAGTTGGTTAAATTAACGATCGAAAATTTGATGACACACACACACACCAAGTGAAATTCAGAAAAACGTTGTAAAAAATATATCTTTAATTCAATTCAACGTATCCGTTTTTGGAAAAATTTTCGGAATTTGGAATGGATGAAACAAAATGTGTGCTCGCGTGTATGGAAGAAGGGTGCCTGTGGAGGGGATATTTGGTTGGGGTTGCTCAGAAAGGAATTGAGTCAGCAGGGGGTATGCGGAATAAAACTGTTTGGGAAGTTTTCCAAAGGCAATATTGAATTGTTCAATCAGCAATTTATGTATAATATTTTGTTAATGACATACATAATTATTACATGTCATCATTGAATTGCAAATTCTTTATTGATTGAAGAGTTCTTAAAACATAGTATTACTAAAATTGTTGAATCAAAAGCGAAATTACTAAATTTTCAGAAAAACAAAATCTGAAATAAAATTTAATTCGCAAATATACAATTAGACAGGATATGAATAAGTTATGATCTCACTTGTCTTTATATTTTATCTCATTTAGTGTACATTGAGTAAGTCTCCGTACGCTTATTATTGTCAAGTTCAAAGATCAGTCTCATGATGATTGAACTACGATGAAAAATAGAGAGATTTTCATATAAGTAAGCATCCTTTCTACGAGTCTCTATTCTGCGCTAATGTATAATTTTTGAGATTTAAGATGACTTACTTATATCGAATGTCTAATTCTAGATTGTCATATTAAAGTAAAACATAACCAAAATATATACTTTATCGGAAGAGAATATGTTAATGGATAATAATTGGATAAATGATTTTTACATATGATCATATCATAGGAGCTATGATAAAACCTGGCAACTAAATTAAGATACTATTAATGAACATGTTGCAGATTAATGATTCATAAATCCATCTACAAAGCTTATTTGGAATTATGGGAAATAACTCACACATTAAAGTATGAGTTATAGTAAGTATCATTTCGCTTTTTACCTCGTCATCTAACTACGATCAAAAGCACGTGACTATGTTGAATAAAATTTTGAGAAATAACAAATGGTTAAATAAATAATTTACAACTGGAACGCGCGTTAAATAATGTACAGATCTGGCTGAAATTATTCATCTGTGTTGGCAATACAAAATCGACTCATAATTTTCTAAAACATAAATCTATGATCGTAGGCCTTTCCACTCAAAATTGTTTACCTTAAAAAAAAACAGGTATGAATTTGGTTTTTATAGTCTCATACATTTTTTTTCACTTACTTCGATCTTAAGTTTTCGCACACATATCTAAACTACTTAATTAGGTTTTCTTTTCCCTCATATTCTTTTTATACTATGGATATGTATTGCATCTTATCCTTACAATAGCATCATAAAGGACGAATAGCGTGATGAGGTTGTATCAACCGTATCAGTGTTATTTTCCTTTCCAAAACATATAACTTCAAAAAAATAATTTTTCATAATTAAGAAAAATAAACACATGCGTTATTGTTATTTCACTATATTATGTTTATATATGCATCTGCACTACTTGAACTAATTTCTTTTATTCAAGCCAATTAAGATATTTTGCTATGTTTTTATCCGAAATATTTTGGCTATAAAACCATTAAGGCCTAGTATTTTAAATTAATGCATGCGAAGTTAAAACTCATCGAGATTTTGAAAGTTATTGTTACATGTTTATAGTTAACACACATGTATAAAAGAAAAATAATATATAACTTATAACACACATGAAGTTAAAATCTGTAGAAATGTTTTGAAACTAAATATTCAGTTAGGTATTGTTACAGAAATTCATTTATCAGTTTCAATCTAAAAAGAAGTAATCAATAGGAATTCTAATTTGAATAAGAATGTTAAAATAAACCATTCATGAATAATAAGTTTGCTTTTTAGTTTTTGGAATACAACTGATACAATGCTCTTTTGAGGAAATATTCCTTAATTATTTAGAATGTCACTAGCGATGACAAAGAAAGACAGAAATATTTCATCTTAGAGAAACCAAAATGCATCCCTTAAAATATCAGTAATATTATGTACGAACATCTTAACGCCATTGTTATTTTTATTGGAATTAGGTTAGTTTAAATTTTCAAATTAGATAATACAGTTTTTCGATTGAGATGCAATTCCTTGATGATTTAACATTAAGTACTTGAGATAATCTATGTACGAGAATCACAAAAGCTGGAAAAAAAGCAACTGAGACGTATACTTCACTCTGAACAATTTTTAAGCCAATGAAACGGAAAAACTGAAATGCAATTGTCCCTTTATTCGTAATATTGTTTAGATAAATTTATGTCTCTTGCCAAATAAAGTGAGCCAAATTGATATATTTGTTTGAAAATAAGCTTCAGTCATAGATTCGGGTTACAATTCCGGAAAAGACCCAATGTGTAGAAGAGCTGATGCATGCTAAATCTGCCTTGGCTCTAGTCCTCACGTTGGCGTGGTATGGATATTTGGAGAACGGGGTGTCACCTCTGGAGTCATCCACGTCTTTAGACCGTGCCTCCAAATAATGAGGTCAGTTGCCAATAGCATTCGTGTTGCTTCTTAACGCGACATTTATAAATAATAGATTAGTCAATAATAGTTTTTCAGAGATAGGAATTAAAGATAAGCTCATTCCTGTGTTGATCGTCTCTAGTTCTTATTTCTCCTTAGTGTGATGTCAAAGGGTTCATTCTCTCGAACTAGTTGACGTTTGATGTAGTCATTTACTTTTGGAGGCGCAAATGCCCCTCTTCCATTAGCGACTTTTTTTTATTGGGCTTTATATATCTTGACGGTAATCTTGTTTGCTTAAAGCGTTTGATGATGAGAAAGGTTTCAGAACTGTTCTAGAAGCAAACAGTAAATCGTCAAACAAAAAATAAATAAATAAAAAATCGCCAATTTTACATAATATGTATTCCTCGTTTTGCTTTCGCATAATTTTGTAACCTTAAGCATCTTTTCATACTCCTATTCTATCTTTATTCATGTATTGTGTGCAATTTATTTCATGGAATTTATGCTAAAAATTTTTCTAATCACTCAAAAGTTTTTATTTCTTAAATTTACTTTTTGTGCAATAGCAATTAGTGAAAATTATACGTGAAAATCGAAAAAAGTGTAAGGATTTTTACGAACCTGGGATGATATTTCCCTGAAACATTCTCGTGTAAGGGAAAAGAGACATTTTCAGAGATTTCATCAGTCAGACAAAGAAAGTTTAAACAATAACCCTTTCCTTTGCGACGCACTTGGTAACCATTTCTGTGATTTGGCCATAGACATAGCAACTCTGGTGACAAAACGATGCTTCTAGAAAATGCTGAAATCTCGACTAGGGGAAAAGTTACGTACTTTTCCTGATTTTTCACTCTGACATCACACTTGATCGAAATGGCTATAAAGGCGGAGAGATTCAAAGCCGAAGGGGAATAGATTAGTAGCGACTGGCATTAGCAGAGCAAATCCCCCAATCTATTTGTAGCGCGGAGAGGAAATTTGCTGGTTGCAGCCTGTACCTCCTTGTATTGCTGGAAGCTATCGGAATCGGTACGAAGTATTACTGTGTAGATTTTTTCGTAGAGTTAACCAGTAAGCTGGTGAGCTGAACGTTATAGAAAGAGTTATGACTGTGATTACAAGTATTGTTTTGTATATCTAATCAGTACAAATGGTGTATTTGTTCCTGTTGTGTTGTTGATCTGTATAAGTGCCTCATGTTTTTTGATTGTGCAGTTGTTTTTCTACTTGCTCTGAATATTTGTGAATAAAGCATCATTTGCTGTTATCTTCCTAGTTTAACTTATTTCACACAGTACAGATTTTTGAAACAGAATTTAGAAGATTACCTTATTTTCACAAAACGATTTTAAACATCAGGATTCGATAAAAATGAAGTAACTATATATTTTCATATCGATGCAATCTATTTATTTCTCGTCAAGTGATGCAGTTATGCCATTTGTTATCAGCAAGTATCAATGCAATGTTATGAATATTGTGATTATCCTATAACTTTAAACAGCATAGTTTTCAGAATATATTAACTATTTATAATTAACTTTTCAGGTCGGATAATTTTTCCATGCAATGTTATACAAATTAAGATGAAAGATATAGAGGATTCTAAGATATATGCAGGGGATTCTCAAGAGAGAAACACGCATCGACTAAATTCAGACAAGAAATTAAATAAGCAAAAGATAGACTTCCTAAAGCGGTACTATTTCTTCTTAAATTCAGGTCGTAATTTAAATGTAGGTCGTAGCAGGAAGAGAGGCGGTAATATCAAAAAAGTTTCTTGTAAGCCAACTGTTCCAATAGAAAGGTTCAGAAGAATCAAGACTATTTATGCAGAACAGGAAAAAGAACCAGAATGTTCTCGTACTCATGTTCAAACTGTAAATGATGAATATGATAGAGATTACAATCTTTTTGAAAAGGGGAACAGTTTGCCAATCGAAACGGTAGAAAAGACGTTTCGTACAGCAAGAAATGATGTTGAACCTTGTGTTGCCTCCTTCAGTGCTCCTGCCATCCTCAATTCTTTGGAAGAACATAAGCCTTCACCAGATACAGACAGACGAAACACTCGTGCCATAAATCATGAACATGTCGTTGCTAACCAAAAACAGTATTTCAATAAATTTGGTATTCACTCGAAAAAAAATTCGAGTAAAACTCGAAAGAATGTAATGATTATTGAAGATAATAAAAACTTAAAGGTCAAAGATGTTAGTATAATAATGTTTAAAAAACCTTCTAAATATCTACGAAACAGAAAAATTAAAGTAAAGGATAGAAAGGAACTCTTAGAAAATGATTCAATTACTTCGGCAGACGAGACAGAACATATTTTTGAAAGCGAAACCCCGAATGAAACTGCTACTTTTAGTTCCTACAGTGAATCGGAAATAAAGTTTCGATTAACTGAAATGCTAAAACGTAAATATAATTTCTTACGCAATAGAACAGACCTAAATAGATGCTCTCTTCACGGATTATATAATTGCACATCTTTAAGATGTAGAAATTTTAATACGAAACAGATAACTAAGGCACTTCGTTATGACAAAAATGAAGTAACAAACCCTATTGAATCATTTCATCTGCAAACTAAGAAAAGCCATTCAAAAAATTCAGTGAGCAGTTACAGTACAGATAGTTTTCTGAAAAATGAACTTTCAAGATACAAGGAATTTTTAATTAAGCAATGTAAGATGCAGAAAAGCAAAGTTGTCAGTAAGAAAGCACGATTAAGTCCTTATATTCCAAACACGGTAAGAATGGAAGTGAAAAATGGTTATTGTAATCGAAAAGATTACAGTACGTACACGAAAAAAAAGGAAACCATACCTCTGAACTACGTAAATTACCCTCATACGGGAATCAGTTACTTCAGTTCTCACTTAAGAAGGCAAAGAGTATCGGATGAAGAGCTTTGGCACAGATTTGGTATTCTTTTTAGAAGGTAAATATGTTGGTTATTATAATTTAAACATTATAGAGGAAATTATACGCTATTTTTATAACACTAGTCAAAGTCAAATTAGAAGTTTACTACACTTCTTCCGAGATTACGTAACCATTTATGTTTCTATAAATTTTTACAATAATAAGCTCATTTTTACGTAATCGTTCTGGAATCCAAACTACTTGGTAATATTATTCGAATTACAATTATATTTTAAATACAGATATTCTTATCTAATAGACACACACACACACACACACATATATATATATATATGTGTGTGTGTGTGTGTGTTATAAATATTTCCACAACGAATTCAGAAATTTAATAAGATTGCAATTATTAAAAATAGGTTATAGAATATTAAGAATATTGAAAACAGAGATATATTCTATATATAGCTGTGACTTTGGAGACCTGTTTAATTCAATAGATATAACTAATCTTTCAAAAATGTTTTTTAATTATAAATAAAAATTATAAAATTAATCATTTTATCTCCTATAATAATTTTTTTTCATTTATTATTCTAGAACTTAAAAAAATTTATACTGAGTGTAATGAATGATAAAAAATATTAACTAAGGACAAGAAAGTAAAAGTTTAAAAAATGTATATTAACGTTTTTATTAATAAGGTTATATAGATTCAAACTATTTTATTATTAAATTCCTATTAGCCCACACTCTCCCTATATATATCTTGTTCAAATTTTCAATCGTTAATAAAATATTTTTTTTCATCCACTCAAGTTCAAATACATTTTTTTCAACTTGTAGTGGATGACACTTGATGTTAATACAGTTTTTTTCAAATATTAATTCATTTAATTAAATTTAATTGGTGAAAATGCAGTTTAGCCCAACCAGTTGGCGCGATTTCAAAAATTGTCAAACTTGGCGATTTTTTTTTTAGCTGAACGTTAAGTCCGCGAAGCGAACCAGGGTAGCCACATTTGGCAAAATATTTCCAAATAATTCCTGTCCCCAAGGGTGGTTGGGCTAACTGCCTTCCTACCATTTAATTTACCAGATGGATTAAGAAACAAGCCAATGCTTTTACTACGTCACTTGTCTTGCAATGGCAAAGTTAGTAGAGCGTCGGTGAAGAATCTTATGCCTTCGGATTGAATCTCGTCGAAGCATAAATTTTTTTTATTTGATTACCAATAATTAATTTTAGTTTTATATGGGAGAAAGAAATTTCTTTTATATAAGATATTTAGCAGGATAAAAATTTTGGAATAAATACGGTCAGTGACGAAGCGTGTAGATTGCTGGGAAAAAAATTTCTTTTTCCACTTAATATTGTGATTCTGTCAAATGCATATGCATATTTATATTTATTGTAGTTATTTAATAAAAAAGTAACTAAAATAAAAATTTTCTTTGTTGACTTAAAAAGGAATGGACTTTAATTTTTTTATAGTATTTGTTTTTATCAATTTGCAATAAATTAATTTGCTCAGTATGAGGTTTGGATCCATAAAACTAATTTAACCAAGCATATTTCTATCGTTGGTTTAATGTAATCATATAGAGAATCTTACTTCTCATAATATTAACCAAATAATAATAATAACTATATTATGAAAGTAATACATACAAGAATTTGATTTCACAATGCTTATTTTGTTATTAAATTATGTTTATAGAGATATTGACAACGGACTTTGATTTAAAAAAAAAAAAGGTCGTATTGTTAATTTTTTAACCACTAAAAAAATTACAATACAGCCCCACCCACATTAAGGTATGATTTGAGTTTCCCTTGTGCATCGGAAAATGAGATTGTACCATAGTTTGGTTTACAATTCTTGATTCTTGACTGTTTTGATATTAAGTTTCAATTTGGTTTAATATCGATTTCAAGCCTATATAAAATGTAAAATTTGTAATTTTTATTCAATTTTTGAGAAAATCAGCATCTGTTATTATTCGAAAAAAATATTTTTGAAAAATTCGAAGGCTATTTTTTTTTCAAATTCCAATTAGTCGCGAAATGAAAACTCATGTGGATTTTCGATGACGCTGTGCGTAGATGTATTGCATAGTGTCTAGTCGATCACGTCATGTTGCAGTTGTCAGTTTTGAGCACACATTGATCACATAAACAAACCTCGAACAACAGTCTTCAGCTAAGGGGGAAGTACGGGCTGTTATTCGATTTCTGCATACTGAGGGGTAGAATGCGGCAGATATTCATCGAAGAACGAGGAATGTTCTGAAAAACTTTCATGAGGGAATGTATTTGGCCGCACACTGCAGGCGCTCCTGCAGCATTTTCAATGGGACGTACTTGATCACACACCATAGAGCCCAGATATGGCTCCCTCTGATTTCCCTCCCTTTGCTCACATGAAATGCTGGCTAAGAACAAGAAGTTTGGCTCAGACAATGAACTGTAGACCAGTGTTGAGATGTGGCTGAAAGCATAGGCTCTGCCATCTATGACAAGGGTATAAGAAAGTTGATACCATACTACGACAAATGTCTCAGTTGGAGCGACGACTTTGGAGGGAAGGTGTCCCTAAATGTTTCGAATAAAACAGTTTTGATTTTCGCTATGGTTTTCATTTCACGACTGATCTGACCTTGAAAAAAATACCCCTCGTAGTTATAAGCCTGAGTTATTAAAGGGTTTTTTTTTTTGTCGTTTTCTCCATACATATTTAAATTACTCGTTGTGGTTTACAAATCAAATACCGTTTTTATAAAATCGCTAACTCTTATTTAAATATAAAATAAAGGATTTGAAACAAGGTTTATTTTAAACTGAATTGTTAATAAAGGTGAGGAAAATTAATCTTTGCAGTGTTATTTTTCTACCTGAAAAAAAAATATTTGAAATAGTGTTTCTTTAATTGTGATTTTTTTTTAAATAAAATAACTTCAAAATTATTAAAACTTAATGTGTGAATTTCTTTATCATAAATACAAAATATAGTTCCATAATACAGGAAATTTAAAGAAAAATTTAAATTTGTAGGATATGTGTATTAATTTAGAGTTTTTCTGCAATCATCTTTCACACGAAGGAAACTAGCTCATCTTCTATATACACTGAATTTCTTTTGCATTTATTTTTCTTGTAATTCCTAGTTACGCCTCTACCAAGAAATTTTCGGGAGAAGTGATTCCACGCAAGATCAGTACCGAATGGATGGTTAACATGGGAGTCGTAAGCGATTTGATGACTAAGAAAGATGCCGAAGACGCTTTCAGAAAGGCCGCAGGGTAAAATCACATATGAATTGCGTGTTACCTCTTCTCTCTTGCAGCGTCTTGCGCTAACATATCACAAATCTCTCTTGCAGCGTCCGCCCTTTCTTATTAATCTCCACATACACCTTAAATCTTCTATATATATAAGTGAAATACCACTGACTGACTCATCACAAGATCTCTAAGACTATACAACCGATTGACTTGAAATTTAGCAGAGTTGCTCATTTTGTGATGTAGACGCTCACTAAGAACGGATTTTACGGAACTCTTATCCAAAATGTATTTTTCATCCGTTAATCTACTCTTATCCAACGGTTATGTGATTTTGGCGACTTTATCGCCAAAAATGATGTGACCGACGCCAAACGGAATATATTTTATATATATATATATATACTGTGTATTATCACCAATTAAGTTTATTTGGTGAGATTTGAGCTTGCGAAATGGAAAAATACCAAATAATTCGATATTGAAGTGCTGGTGGAGGATTGGCAAGATTTTGGCGAAGGAGTTCTTAATGTGAAATTTCGTGCATGTCGAAATTAGGAAACGTACAGATTTAGCTATAGAAATAAATGAATTTGGAACCCCACGGTTGGTGAAAGTGTAGATCCAAAACTTGGATTTTAAAAAATACTAAAATGGCGACTTCTTACGGAGTTGCGCACACGCAAAACTATCTTCGTTTTCTGGAGAACCTCGCTACATGCATGAACGAACTCAAGACGCTATGACATACGTAAGACATTTTAGATGTCCCGACTTGTACGACTTCTTTTTTTAGGATTGCAGTCACTTGCAATCCTAAGAATCAAAGATCTCTTGAGGCAAGGACAAAAATCTTATGATAGACAAGATGTCATTGCGAGGGTATTTCATTTGAAAGCTAAGCACATGATGAATCTTCTGAGAAAAGGTTGTATCTTTGGCAATACTAGGTGTAGCATGTATACGGTGGAATGAATTTTATCCATATTATATACATATGGGATGACCTTTTACTAAAACATTTTATTTTTCTTATGTATTTGAAAGTCGTGGATAACCATTGTGACAGACAATCAATTTCTTAAAATTTCAAATTTAGATTATCATTATCGTTCAAAAAATTGAAAATTTTCTTGATATTTAACTTATAAGTTCCAAAATATTATATTATCGTCTGTCCGACGAAGCGGGCGGTATCAGCTAGTCTAAATAATAAGTTCAAAAATGTAATTGAATAGACACCTGGAAAAGGACAACACAGTTTATTAACAATCTTTACAGAATATGAAAAGTTGCTTTCTCTCGATCCCTTCTTAACTCACTTCAATCCGAGCTAATATTAAACCTTAAAGTTTTAGTTTACCAACTCACTCACCCTAGTTAAGTGAGACCCATCTTCAATAATATAACAGACTCGACTGCTATTACTATAGTCAGGAGTCACTGGAAACCAATTTTGCAACAGACTTCTATCAGCTTATCGTTATTTGTCTCCCTTCTTATTCCTTTCAATTATATTTTGTTTATATATAACTACTCATTATTCAATTAATTATACTTCTTACCTTCATCTAATTCGCCTAGTCACGTTTCGTATCGTTGACAAGGACTTGAAATTATATGCAATTCAAATTACCAAAAGTCCTCAAGGTTAGTGAATGGAAAACCACGAATAGCCCAACGTCATGCACTCAGTTATTAAACTAGGTCGAGAAAATGATTATTATTATTTTTTTTTTCAAATTAAAATAATAGGTGCTGTTTAATCTGGCACGTTCGGGTTCCCAACCGGGCCATATTATCGAGCATCAATATAGTTTTAATGAGAATATCAAAAATATATTAGGACCTTGAATGATCGCTGTTTCCTAACAGATGATATTATCAGAACAATGTGCATATAATTTCAGATAGTAACGCATTTACATGGATGTACTAATGGTAAGCTTGAACTTCAGTGTATGTTAGTTCATCACAGTGTAAACAATTTTTTTTTCTCTTTAGTTCTAAAAGTATCAAGTTTTGTGCCAAGTGAAGAGCTTTTGTGGGGAATTTTATTTCACTATTTAATTTAAAAGAAATCCACAAATGAAGCACACAGAATTCTTGTTGAGACGTACGGTGATCATGCTCTGTCGGAAATGTCATGCAGATTGATTCCAATGCTTCAAAAATAATGGTTTTGGGCTTGGAGATAAAGAACCCTTCTCCTCTATATTTGGTGGGATCAGAAGGGTGTAATTTACGAATATTATGAACTGCTCAAACCTAACAAAATTATCCCGTGAGATTACTATCGACTGCAATTGATGCGTTTCAGCCGACTCCTAAAGGAAAAACCTTATATACGATCAGACACGACATGGAGATTTTGTTACATGCAACGCTAGGCCACATGTTGCAAAACCTGTGAAAGGCTGCCTCACCCTCCGTATTCACCGGATATAGCCCTTTCCGATTATCACTTGTTCCCTTCGAAAGACACATGATCTTCGATGGTACAGTTCTCTCATTCCAATGAAGATACCAGAAAATGGGTCGATTCATGAATAACCTCAAAAGGCGTGTCGTTTTTCCTACGTGGAATTCATATGCTGCCAGAAAGATGGGAGAAAGTAGTGGCTAGTGATGGGCAATACTTTGAGTGGTGTGTTTTTTTTATCACGTACATTCAATAAGAAATTAATTTTCACAAAAAACAGCAAGAAGTTATTCAAGATTCTAGTATCACATTTAAATAAGCATTTAAACTATTAAAACGTGTATTTAATGGTTATACACACATTTCGAACCTGTGCAGAAGACATAAATATCGAACAAAATTATTCGTCATTCTAGCAAATTCACGATTGATTTCAAATATTGAACTTTAATTTAGATGAATATATTTTTGTATTTATAAGAAGCAGAGCACAAAGAAAGTTAATTCAGTACAATAATAGTTAAAACAAATCAGGACAAGCTACGTTAGTCATGTATGTATGCTTATTAGTTAAATTAGCACTTGAAGAACAACTATTAGACTTCAAGAATATTGTATGTTACATTGTATGTACACTGCTGTACTATAGTGCAAAAGCGATATGTAACCCTCTAGAATATAAGAAATATTGTAATCGGAATGAAAACTAATAGTCAAGATAAATACTGTTCAAAAATTCGAGTAACATTGTGTTGCGAACCTAGCTGTCAAAGTCAACTAGCTCCTGAATTCAAGCTAAAAAATCCGAAATCGAACGGTTCGATCATCCGGAGAACGAAACGAACCATGGAATGCCGGATTAAAGAGCGATTACTATATGTGTGTATGCGTATATTCAGAATAATTTATACAATTAATTCAATTTTTCGCTATACTTGTAGTTTCAAATCCTTATTAATGGGTTAAAAATGAAGTAAATTTTATTATAATTAATTCATTACTAATCAGTTTTCTACATATGAATGCAATAAAGCACTAGGTTCAGTCCTATAATGTCCTTTCTATATAATGACTTAGAATTTAGTTTGTTGACATGTTGTTACGAACTGCTTGTGTTGAAAAGAAGAATCATAATTATTTTACAAACATATTAATTTGTAAGCTTATTTTTACTTCATGAAATTATAGTTTAGATGTAATTATGTTCCATCTACAACTATTTCTAATTCTTGCGCACATAATTTTAATGCTATGGAAATTCTTCTTGCCTCTTCAAATCTAGACAATTATTGCATTTATCTGAATTCAATAAAGTGCATCTGATAGATTAAACCAATGAAGTTATACACAAAATTATATTATCATGCAATTTTCAAAAGTGTCTTTATATATTTTTTAAAAACTGATAAAGCACAAATGCATATTTGAAAAAAGACAAAAGATTTTTTTTAAATTCTAAAGATAAATGTAATTTAACAAAAATTTATGTTATATTTTGTTATTTTTGATATATTTTATTGCATTCGAATAAATTCCATAGTCTAGATTTGAGGAGAGAAGGATAGAAATTCTATAGTAACAATAGGTGCACGAATTCAAATTGGATGGTCTTAACATTCATTGTTTTTTTTAAAAAAATTTTATGAGAAAATGTCAGACGCTGGAAATATATACGAATTTCAATAATTACAAAATTTTGAAATCTGAATATGCTCTAAAGTTAATACAAAAACATTTTACGCGAGAAGTAAAAAAGAATTATTATTAACATTACTGTAATGTGTAATACAATTTCTGATTATTTTCCTTTATCTTGTAGCCAAAAAATAACTATGAACATACTAGAATATAAAGAGTTTCTGCTTTCCTTAAGTACAAAAAAGAAGCTTCCTCTCTACGAATTATACCGGCGTATGTGTGGAATTTGAGGTAAATATCTTAGCTAAATGCATAAATTTCAAAATTATTCTGAAATATGTCTTCATGGATATCTCTAGCAATTTAGTTCATTTAAATCTGAAGTCTTGAAATGTTTTGAAATCATAAGAAAGTCAATATTATAAATACTCGTAATTATTATACTTGTTATCAAATTAAATCTATGCTATTATTTTTTCTAAACACAGCAGTTTTGGATACCACAGGCATTTTTGTTACTGCACAAAAGACATAATGAATATTTTGACAATTGCGTACACTGCTTATGAAGTTTAAAGGGACACAAAAACAATAAAAGGGCCAAATTTGCAGGAAAAATATTTTAAAAATTTAAAAAAATACTTCAAGCAATTATTAACAATATTTATTTAAATCAGAGAATTTTACTATCATGAGTCACATTTGTTACTTTATGTTTAAATATTACTAAAAATTTTACAGTTATTTCTTTCAAATAAAGGAATAACTATACAAACAAAACAAGAAAAGTAAGCTTAAGAAGAGTAATTTAAATATATTATATTACAAATTTTAATTACTCCAAAAGTTATGAACATTTTTCAAAAAAAAAAAAAAAAAAAAAAAAAAAAAACATTAATGTATAATACAAACATATATAAAGGAACATACATTCCGAAGTTAATAAATATCCAAAAAATAATGACATTTTTAGTATAAAGTAGTATTTTTTTTTAGCTCTGTGTTCATTTATATGCAGTAAATATTTGAGAAATTAATTACTAAATTTTCAAAGAGACAAAATAATAATATTATAATTAGAAACCAAGGGGAAAAAAAGAAGTAATTTTTGAAACACAGTATGACAATGATTAGTAGATGAATCATATCTTTCTTTCTGATATGTGTGAGAACTTTATTTTAGCGGGATGAACCCGCATATGTTTAAAGTCTTATATGTTCACCGCATTCTTTACCAATATCTTTTTCTTTGAAAATTACTTTCATTTAAAATCACGAAAGTCTTTTCCTATAATTTTGACACGAATCTTAATTTTTTTACAGAACTATAAACAACTTTGTGAAACAAAAAATGAAATTAAGAAAGATTGATCTCAATTTCAATCTCTAAGTGTATGAAATCGTCTGTTTTCACGGTCACAATTCTTTGTTTTTCTCGGAGGAAAAGAAACCAGTAAATATCTACTCACACGTGCCATCAGCATATTTGTTTAGACAAATGCTCATTAGTATTATCCACTTCTTTCGGAAGCGTGCTGTTACATTTAAATGAGAGAAAGAAAAAAAAAAAAAAAAAAAAAAAAAAAAAAAAAAAAAACACAGAAAGTTCTAAATAGCTCTCATTTGAAAAAAAAATCTTTTATTGTACAAAATGTTATAAAGTCGGTATACCTTCATGCGATTCTTTTATTGATGTTATTTAAGTTAATTTTATTCAGGAGACTTAAAGTAGAAACACGTAAAGTAGTCTAAGAAATTTTAATTTAATAAATTTCTCACAAAATTTTATGTTTTGCTATTTTTAATGAAATTGAAACAACTCACAAGATGAATAAATAAAAAAAAAAAATGTAGTTGCAGTTTGCTTGTTAATTTAGAAATAATAAATAAATATTAAAAACATAAACTATTAATTTATTTACAATTCATCAGACAAATAAAAATACATTCAAATTCACAAGACAAATAAAGACTAATTTTAGAGAAATCAGCTGATTGATTGGGTACAAATATTAACTTCTTATCTTGAATCTTTTTTAGTGTAATCCATTCCCTTTTCTGCATAATTTCTATATCCCCAATATCTAAAATTATTAAAACTCTTGTATACAGTCCATTTTAAATTCGTGGATGTATTTTTTTTAATCTTCTACTTTCTTCCTCACACCTAAAATATTATATTTATTTTAATATGAAGTAAAGTAAACACCTGAAAAAAAATAAAACACAAATTTTTTTGTTGAAATTAAACATTTCTATTGATTTTTAAAAATACTTTTCCATACCTCTTCACAATTTGAAAACTCACTCAACTTTTAAAACACTTTCGGAAATTGAGAGAGAAATTCAATTTTATGGTAGCTAGCTTTCAATATTTTTTGCTCTTTTGGATGCATTCAAATAAATACAATCATGTAGATTTAAAGAGGAAAGTAGAAATTTTACAGTAATAGCGTTATGTTTACGAATTCACAATTTCTAATACGCAGAACCATCTTGCTTACACAATTATTATACGCGAACTGCTCTTAATACAAACCGCAACAGATATTAAAAAATTATTTAACAAAATAAGTGCAATCATTTTTGATAACCTTTAGTTCATCAAAAATAATTACATTTATTTTGTTAAGTTAAATATTCAGATATAATAGTTTTTCTATGAAAAGTTAGTGATATTAATTAAAATTGAGATTTCAGAAGATGGAATATTGAAATTTTTACAATACATTTATATTATGTGTATTAATTTTAAAAATTGTTTTCTCAGTTTTTACGTGATTTCATCGCTTAAGTACTGCTTTGAAAGCAGATTTCCTAGAATAAAATATGTTCTTAAAGTTATGTTACGTTTAATGGATTATCTTTTAATTTAAATTATTAGGTGAACATTGAAAAGTTACAATGTAAAGAGAAATGAACAAATTAATGTTCTATTGCATTGTAGAAATAAAGATATGCTATAGCACTCAAAAGTCTTTTGACAAAACTAATTCTAATCATAACAGATTAAACTGAATAGTTAAATCGTCTGTTCTCATTATATAATTAAACACAAAAATTGTTTAGCAAAATTTTAGCAAGCAAAATTTTTACTCTTATTTTTACTAATCAAGCAGTAAAATGTAAACATATAACAATTTAATGTCTTTTGACAAATAACTTTTCTTACATATAAATATATTGTGTATTGACTTATACAATAAACTATTACTACAATTTTCACAAATATTTTGTTGAAACATTTTTAATGTTCAGAACTGCTTCACATCTCTAAGGTGTGGAATCCATTAACTTGTTTTGTCTCGTTCATAACTATCTTTACATTCACAGTTAAATGTGTGATACAAATCATCCAGATTTTTGAGATTGAACTTCTTAGCGGTCGTATTCAACCCTATCCATAAATGTTCTATCGGTTTTAAGTCTGGTCTTTGACTCGGTTATTTAAAACTTAACTTGTTTGCAATGAAATAATTGTTAAAGTGTATTTTCTGTCACTATCAAGCTGGAAAACCTAGTTTTTTGCACATTCCTAATAGAATAGGGAATTATGTGTTATTTTAGTATATCTTTGTGCAAAAATATGTCCAATATGCCCTTTATTTTGTGTACTAGTTGAGCATCTTCAAAGAAAAAAAAACCCACTCCACCATAATAATCCTCATCCTTTTTTTTGAGGTGGGGACAAAATATCGTATCGTAAATTGTTTATTTCATTTTTGGGAAAGAAGCATGCATGTGAAACAATGTGATGAAAATAAGTTATACTTTATTTAAATATCGTATAACTTATAGAAAATAATTATACTTTATTTAATTATTTGATAGTTATACTTTATTTAGAATGTAAAATCACCAATTTAAATAAGTCGGAATTTCGAAAGAAATCTTTAAGGCATTTGTACATGTATTATATTATTTAGAGTTTCTTTGTTTTTGTCTTCCCTTTTATTACAAAAATAGTTATGTTTTTATGGAAAGTAATGCTTTACTTTTGTACGCGAAAACAATTATTAATTATGATTTTAAAAATTAACGCAGTGAATGTATGTGTTTTAAAAAGTATTCTATTATTTCTGATTTTTGTCTTTTTGCTTTTTTTTCGGTTTATTCAGGAATTTAAAACTGGCCAACTATCAAAAAGAAAAGAAGCAATTCTGTTAATAAACCTTTGCATCCTTCTATGGTATAATTGTATGAGGAATGCTTTTATTAAAATAATGCAAAACTCTTTTTATACAAACTTCATTTAGAATCTAAGCATCTTATTATTCTTTCTGTGCTCAAAATCACTGGTAATCTGATTGAATGTTTACAGAAATTAAAATCAGAGTCGTATATTTACTTTAACTTATACTAATGCTTTGAAAAGAAGATAAGATTTGATTAAATATTTTATTTATCTTATCGCATATGTATTAAATTGCATGTCGTACAAGATAAGTTTTGAAAGTTTTATATTCTAGGAAATGTGCAAACAAATAATTAGAAAATGGTTTTTATTTAAGACGTCATCGTATACTAATTAATGTTTTTGGAGAATATCTTTGACGTTGAGCGTAACGCAAAATTCTGAAAATTTGAACCTCCATACCAACGGAAAAAAATCTTAGATTTAGAAGGTGGCTTGAAATCGAAATTAAAAACAAAGTAATTTCTGGAAATTGTTACCATAAAATCTCGGAAATACGCTCCCATACTGAAATTCAAATGAATTTTTAATTTAAAAGAGGTTGAAATAGATACTTAAAAGCGAAATTCCACTTAAAATCGGAATAAATAATTTTGAAAAAAATCTGGAAACTAAAAATACTGTTAGAAAATGCATAATTGCTGTCCCCTTCCTAATTGGAATGAATTGCGCCGCTCCATGAAAGTTCGGGCTGCGCGAGCGCAAAGGATGACGAAGTTTTCAGAACTAACACGTCACCACTCCTGTTGGATCTCCAAGCGCGAAATATACGCTGCAGCGCTGTCTTTTGGATATACTTTTTGGATGTATCTTTATATTTACTGTAAATGAACCTGCTTTAGTAATTGTGCCATGGTTATTACTGCGTTTACTTCCAACAAATACGAACGGTGTAATTCGGGAACAAAGGAAAAAATTAGATTTTAACTCAAAGGGGTAATGAATTCTCGGAAAGAGATACGTAACATAAGGATTAAAAGGAATTTAAAAGTTTAATTTAGAAATTAAAAAATTCGATTGAACCTATTTTGGGACAGGATGCACTGTCGAAAAGATGCACTAATGTTCAAAACTACGGAGACAGTTTAATGAGGTCTTATACGTAAAAAAATGATAGAGTAAGACCCTCCAAGAGTAAAGATGACCAATGAAAACTGATATTTGTCCATTACACCCAGGCATAGTAAAAATACAAAACTTCTCAGTTGTCTTACAAACTTCGTGCCTTGACAAGAACCCAAGTTTCAAATGTGGCTGTTTTCAGATGGTTTCACGACAGAGGTGCGTTTGCAAAAAGACCTTTTGTTTATGTTTCGCTTCCTTCTGCTCACAGAAGAGCCCTTTTAGAATGATTCAAAGAACATAGACTTTGGAGCAGGTATCGGAAGGAGGTCGTTTTATTTTCATTGATGTATGCACATTCAAACAAACCCTTGATTCTCGACGAATCTTCATATGTAATCTGTAAGGAACCTGAAATCCATTACATGTCCTCCAACGTCAGAGAGAGAGAGATCAGTATGGCAGGGTAAATATGAAAAATGGCCGGTTGCACAAACTTCAATTTTTTAGACAGAGGTTCAGCGAAATCTAGGAGCTTTACATTTGCCTTTTTAAAGATGCAGTTGATCTGGCTTTAATTTTTATGGATGACAGTGCTTATCCACATTGAACTCTTTTGGCTGAGGAATTTTTGGAAAGAGAGAATATTCGCCAGATGGATTGGGCAGCCGGATATTTAGACCTTAACTTTAAGATTCCCAACCTTTTGTGTGTGTGTGTTTTACCTATTTCCATCGTTATGAAAAAATAATTACTTACCTCCCCCTTTTAAGAAAAAATATCTACTCCGAGTTCTACTCTTGAAATCAATAATGTAACCCAGAGTTTTCAAACAATTCTGGGTCATAACCTACTTTTTCAAACAGGATTATATGGTACATTTCTTAGGTGAAGCACATTATATTATGTATTGAAAAAAATACAAAATTTTTAAATTACTTTATTAAAAAATACTAACATGTTAGTCTATTGTTTCAAAGTTTGATCAACAAATATAAATTAAAAAATAATATAAAATTAGTGCGCGGGCTATCTTTTAATATATATTCGTTTAAGTGTGCCGGTTGTGTGTTTTCAGATATTTAATAAATACTAAAAAATAATTCTAAAAGTCAAAAAATGGAAGTTAGCTCGCAGATACATTCTTTATTTTTACTCTTTCGAATGCATTTCATTCCATGTAATTGAAAGCAATAATCTCGCTTTGAGAAGAAGAGAATGTAATTGCATAGGATTTATATTATGTTCGGTAATTCGTGGTGGTGAGTTGACGGGAGTCTTAATCCTGTCATTACCTGCTAAAATTTTAAATTTGAGATTAAACTCATCTTGTAATTAAATCCGCGGGCCATCGTTATTCCACTCACAGTATGTATTCTATACACAAAACGTTCCTTAACTTATTTTTGAAGAAAGATAACAGCACCATTCCATGGCATATACATTTGTACCCCACAGGATGGACCCAGAAACAGCATTGCTAGTGGAAAGAGATCGAATGCTACAGGGACTAATAAACTATCATATTTTCAACATGGATTCGTGTTGTGAAAACAATAAATGTAAGAGGGAATATCATACACCCTATTAAACTATTATTTGTTCCATTTTGTAATACCTCTTTTAAACTTTGCTGTGCTGTAGAGCTGTATCTACGATCATGCATGTTATGTATCACTCAATGTACATATCTAATTTTATTAAAATCTGTCGAGTACTTTTAGAGCTAATCAACTAATAATGAAAATTTTCTTAATTTTGAATACCAATGGTGAGAAATTTGAGGCCTTGATACCAAAGTAGCTTTCTTCAAATTCAGTCACAAGCTTGATTTTTAAACATTTTTATATTTTTTGATGTATCTTTACTCGTTTTATTCTTCAACAATATTTATTCCGTTATCAGTTAACTTTTTAGATGTTATTTAAATATATTATTGACACAGATACTAACTTATTCTCTCTCTCTCTTTCTGTAATTCTGTAAGACAAATTCATTTCCAATCACAAGCTATTTTCTAGGAAGTATTTATTCTTGTAATACATTGAAACTCGTGGGACTCCGCTATATACCGTTATGGCTGTATTTATTTTCAAATTTCACATATTTTTTAAAGATATATTTAAAAAAAATAACAAATGTTAAAAACCGAAACAGATCAAATTGCTTTGCTCAGTTAAAATTAAGACAAAAGGAAAATTATATAATTAATAATTATCAAAAGAAAATACACAAAAGTATTTATGCATGCGCATAAATTCGTCAATGTAATTTATTGATTTGTCAACAAATCACAATAAAAAATTATACATGTATTACAATTTTTATTGCACTCGTCTATTATATTTTTTTTCTAGAAATTTGCTATTGTTTGCAACAAGTTATTTTTTTTTTAAATTTGGAAACAGTGCTTGTGAGTAAAAAGCTCTTCCATTAACGTGGAAAAAGTTTTATCACTTCAGAGATAAAAAAATAAATATACTCATGGACAAAAAAATTAGCGCACCATGAAATAATTGCGAGATCGTAACAAAACTTGGCATGAAAGTACATGTCGGGGAGATATGCAAATGATTAGAAATGCAGCGTGATTGCGCATTACATATAGCCGGTAGAGGGCGTTTAACGTCGTTGTCCGTGGAGTATAAACAGGTAACTAAAGCTTGTTTGAGTGTACTGAATCGTTTACAAAGGAAGAGCTGAGGTATACATGTCATTACGCCGTTTTCGAAGACAATATGAGCAGCTGTCACAGTTTCAGAGGGGAGAATCATCCACATGATGGAAGCTGGGTGGTCAGCTAGGCGAGTAGCTCTTCAATTAGGCTGCTCTGATTGTGTTGTGAGGAGGTGTTGGGACCAGTGGATCCGAGAGATGTCATTTACACGAAGACCAGACTCAGGACGCCCTCGACAGACCAGTCGTCGAGATGACCGCCCCATCGTAAGAAATGCACGCGTACAGCCAACTGCATCATCGGCCACCATCCAGGCACAGATAGCACCTTCACTAGGGGCCCCTGTGTCTTCTCGAACCATACGAAGGCTCCTGGCTGAAGGACAGTTGGGATCGTGGCGCCCATTACGTGTGCTGACCTTGACGCCCACCCATCGACGCCTCCGTTTGGAGTGGTGCCGCTCAACGAGGAAACTGGACTGTAGCGGAATGGAACCAGGTCGTCTTTAGCGATGAATCTAGATTCAATCTCAGCAGTGATGACAATCGTGTTCGTGTGTGGAGACCCCGTGGTATATATACGTGGTGGCCTCAATCCTGCCTTTGCTTTACAGCGACACACCGCTCCCACAGCTGGTGTGATGGTATGGGGTGCGATTGCCTATAATACACGGTCATCCTTCGTATTGATCCGTGGCACCATGACAGCCCAACGGTATGTCCATGACAACTTGCAACCACATGGGCTCCATGGGCTCCTGGGAGCCGTTGCCACTCATGCAACGGCTCCCAGGAGCCATTTTTCAACAAGACAATGCTCGGCTTCACACGGCAAGGGTATCACAAGACTGTCTCCACACTGTTACTACCCTTCCTTGGCCTGCCCGATCCCCAGATTTGTCTCCAATCGAGCATATCTGGGATCATTTGGGACGGCGAGTTGGGCATCCCACGAGTTTGAATGAACTAGAGGCAAGGTTACAGCAAATATGGAACGAAATGTCTCAAGACATCATACAAAACTTGTATGCCTCAATGCCCGATCGTATCGCATCGTGCATTCGCGCTACAGGGGGTTAAACAGGGAATTAAATCCTCCGTTCTTTTGCCCTTTTCTCTGAAATAAATGATCCTTTTTCTTTGATTTTCTAATCATTTAATTATATCAATGTAGTCATTACGTATGTAAAATTTCTTTTCATTTTGATGACTCCTTCTTGGTGAGCTAATTTTTTTGTCCATGAGTGTAATATTGGGCTAAAACCTTTATGCAAAATTAGATAAAAGCTCTATAATTAAATGATTATGAATAATGAAATTTTTATTACATAAACATTAATCACTCACAATTTTATAAAAATCTTATAAAAAACACGAAAATTGCAAATTCTTTACTAGAAAAAAAAGCTTCATTGAAGACGAATGCTGTATCATATTCTACTTCAACTGACCTACAGATTAAAAGAAATAAAGTTGTGAAAGAAAAAAAAAACCTTTTTTTTGTACAATCCCCAATAATTAGGAAAGAATATTACATACAAAACATACTTGCAAAGAACATGCTAAGATCCTCTTCCCTTTGCTTTTGTAACGGAGGAAAAATTAAATTTATGGTAGTTACAAAAAAATGTTTGATTTTTTTTAAAAAATCTAGGTCTGCAAAATAGCTCAATTAAAAAAAGACGAATGTTGTCTCACTAAGCCCTTAAAAGTATAAAATAGCTAAAAATTGCTTTTTAAATGAGAATAACTGTGTGTCTTACTTTACAATGAAAATTTTCGTATTGAAAGAGAAATTCATACGCATCGTATAAAACAAAATGACGCCAGGTATCGAACCATGTTATGAAGTTCCTATCTGAGTTCTATACATGACAAAGATGCAGAAATTTATTAGTGATATTAAGAGAAAAGAAAATTATTGAGAAGTCAGTAGTATGATTACTGTATCTGTAGAGGAGGATAAGTAATCCTTTTATCTTCCTTTTCGTTATTAGTTTGCGCGAATGAATCTTTGACTTTTCAGGATTTTTCAAAATTAAAGATATTGAAATAAACTCCAAGAAAAGATTACTTTAGTTGCTAAGAATTTAATTATGTTATCTATTCATCTAGGTATATAAATACAGATTTAGGGATAAGAGTCTCAAAGTGACCTCGTTTCTATTCCGCTGAGATATTGACTTGATGCATCTCGTCTGCAATTCTCTTTCATCTTATCAATCTTGCCGAAAAATTTCAGGATCTGAGAAAAGGCTTGAAGAAACTGGAAATTTACTAAAATTTACTGATGTAATAGTGTCAGAGGAAGAGAGCACTTAACTATTAATAGATTCTGTAACATCAAAAATGGAAAATTAGTATGGAAACTTAATATTGTGTGTGATAATACTAGTTGTACCAATGTCGGCATATAGGAACTTTAGGCACCGAAAAACTGACTTATAATAGAGAACGTTGAAATGAAAGTGGTACACGACCTGCTATTTTTAATTTCAAAATGCAAAGTATGAGGAATTTCAACTAATTTTATTTTCATATCTATTTATAAGTGTATAAATTTATTTAAAGGTCAGGTGTCAGAAGTTTGATGTAATAACTATCAGGCCCCACTGGATTCATTATAAATTATACTCCATCTCTTTGAATAGCAACAAATTTGAAATTAGTGTGTCAGCAAGTTTTTTTCTCTAGCTAAATAACTGAAATGTTTTTGCATACACGCAAATCGTCAAAAAAAAAAAGGGAAAAAAAAACATCTCCCAAAAATATTGCAAAAATCAAGTGTTCATTTGCCTATTGTAAAGATACGAATCTCTCTTGCCTTGATTGCCTGAAAATTTATGTTTTATAACTAAAAAAAATAATTTAATTTTTTTTCGACGAAAGATTTGTCATGAAAAAAATATGCAGTGGAGTAAAAAGAATCTAAAAAAGAAACAAAAGAACATATAGTGCGGTAATTCCAATTCCCAACAATTTATATACAGCATGAGCTTTATTCTTAAAATATAAGGTAGGTAGGTTTATAAATACTGTAGGGAGCATATTTTCAAAAGAGATGGGCGAATTCAAATAAAATATAATTAAGGGGGAAGCTTATATTCAAGGAAGTGAGGAGAGGGAGAGAAGTATTGTTGGGATATATATATATATATATATATATATATATATATATATATATATAAGAAAAAGTCATCATTATACAGAAGAATACTATTTTGGCTATGAGAACTCTTGGAGACAAAAAATCAGTACTTAGAAAAAAAGGCGGCCATGGTAGCCGAGTAAACTTAAGAAGTCGTGGCCAGCTTTTTTTAAGTTAAGCTGCATGTTCGAGTCCTAATTTCACTAAGAACCTGTAGTGTTGTCGGACTAAAGCGCTTTTAATCTATTGGGTCTCAAAGTCGTCACGTTTGCGTGGTACAAAAGGAGAATCGGATTCCGACTCTGGTGTCGTTCTCATCACAAATTACGTGGCCTGTGGCCAATTGCCGTTCTGTTACATTAATAAAGAATTAATAAATGGAAAAGGAAAATGGATAAGGAATTAAATATTTAATTGTATTAAATAAAAATAAGGAAATATTATGCCACAAGCGTGCATAGAAAAAATATTTTTAATGTAGCCCTAAAATTCACCGTTTCAAGAATTACTGAGACACCTAAAAATGAAAGAAAGAAATTTGAAAGAAATAACTGTAAATAATAATATTTGGAAAAATATCTAGACGTGTAGAGTTAAGGGTTTCATAAAAGATATTATAAAGGAAATAATGGAAAAATTAGGCTATAAATATTAACTTTTGTTTCTTCTAGTGTTTTTGACTTGATTGATCTTGAACTACTTTTAAATAGGTAACTTAAACAATACATTTAATGACTTCGTGTTTATGTCATTAGCAAACAATGGAATGAAAATCCATTCTAATTTGTGTATACTTTTCATTTTCATGTTACAAATCCGTTTTAAAAAAATCTCATTAGTATTTTTGAAATCATGTATGTAAAAAACTTTTTTTTTCAAATACATCGATATGAAAAATCAATACATTTTGTTTAATTTCGTCATTTTTTAAGGTTAACTATATCTTATGCGATGTTGATAATTAAAATTAAATTAGAGAACTTAAAAATAATTTGTTTATCCGTAATTGTTAAGATTATTTAGTAATAAAGAAGTGAATATATATAACACATTGAATATAAAATTCATCTAAACACAGAAAATATGAAAAAATGTATCTATGTCTCTTGCGAAACTCTATTAGGTAAAGTTAATACTAACTACAGGGCCATCTCGTGGATAAAATTAAAACGTTGTCTCAAATCTGTCGTTGAATGTGTATTTAAGTGAATTCCCGATCGTATTTAATTCGTTATCATTTTTCAACATTTGACAAATAATAACAGGTATGAACTATACGATTTATTCATTTATACAAAAGTTGTAACTAGAGCTTGACTTTAACTCCTTAATTAATTTTTTAACTCGACGCAGAACTTTTATTTAATTTAAATAACTATCTTATTTATTCTTTGCTAAAAGCCGATAAAAAAAACAAGTAATATTCGATGTATTATTAATTTCAATTCAACTTATTTTTTTAACATTCAAAATAGTATTGCTGATATAAACATACAAATAGTTTAAAACAAATAATATAAAATAATGGATACATATTTTTACTGCAAGATACTTTAACTTCCTTAGTCATTGCTTATAGAATATAAATGATAAGGATGTTTTAATATTTTTCACTGAAAAGGAAGTAATTTTGTAGTAGAAAATTGTGTCGTTATGTTCATCAAAACTGTATAATATTTCGAGATCTTTAGTAATCATCGGAATATGCAATGCTCAATATTCAAAAAAAAAAAATTATATTTAAGGCAATTATTTTTTATTTTTGTGGAGAGAGTTTTTTACATATTATTTAAGAAAAATGTGGATTTAAAATTCGTACTAATGTGTTCAAAAATAAAGAAAAAGCTCACTGCAAGGATTCAGTAAATTGATTGCATTTATTGCTGTAAATATTATTTACATGAAAGACTAAGCCCGATAAGCTTATCACAATTTGTAGCACCCAATCATTTCTGTCACCTGTTACCTTGCAATTCGTTTGCTTGATATACGAAGTGGCTTGTTCATTAAAATACTTATTTCCAAAAACTGAGTTTCAATGGTCGCTTTTTTTCTAGAAAAAAGAAAAAGAAATTCGGTTTAAAAAGATTGTAAAATGCTTATATACAATAAAAATGATTAAAGATGTAATGATAAATAAAAGTTTCTTTGTATAATGGAAACCACAAATAAAATATTTTTTTAACTAAGAAGGACAACTTTTTATTATGATGTATGCAATAACTAATGCAATATATGCAGAAACTTCTCTATCAAATATTGTAATTATAGACGAAAATTGCGGCACATATAAATTTATATTTTAACTTTAAATATAAAGAAATTTAGGCGTTATTCTCGTGAACGAAAATACAATTATTTACAATTTTTTTTCACTGTTACACATTATTACTTTATACTATGCTTTCCAAAATGTTTTTTGTCGGTTTTCTCGTTACATGAGATCAGCTCTATTTATAGTGGCTTACAAAAATCGACAGTCCTTAATATTACATTTTTATGAAATCAAAATGCAGTTACAGTAAACAAGAATTATTACTTATTTACAGTCACGCATATTTAAAAAATTTTATACATCCTTCACTGTTTTAAATTTAAAATGTTGCTAAACATCTGTAGGAAATCATTAAATAAAGTTCATGAAAACCAAACTTAATACATCGAAAGTATAATAGATACAAACATAACAATGTTTTACTTTGAAAGTAACTGAATATTAAAATTTAGTAATATAAAACAGTGCGTAAGTCATTGTCGTATGATAAGGAAAATATGAGGATGAAATAGTATTTACATTTTGCTTGCCATTTGTGAATAACATTGAAAGCAATTATAACAGAGAAATTAATAAACTAAAAAATGAATACTTTTCGTAAAATATAAGCTCAAATTTGATAAGAAAGTCCTACAATCACCCACGAATAAAATTTTTTTCACAATAATAAATTCAAAGATATCGTAATTAAAAATATCATAAATTTAACGACACAAAATATTCGTAAAAGTTTTAATCCATATATTAATTAAAAATAATTATATATCACAGCTTGAATATTTGTACATAAATGACAAAGTAACTAATTAATGAGGAGGGGGAGAAAATGTGTAATTATATTCATTGAAAAGATAAACACTCACCTAAATCTACAAGATGAGAGTCTTAGCAAGTCCTGGGGCGATGAGCCCAGCTCCAAGAGGGAGACCAAGAGCAGCTCCGTGTCCAACAACAGTGCTGTAAGATGAAATGGTGTTGGGCAGAGCAAGGGCAGGGGCGGCGGCCAGCAATGGGGCAGAGGCAAGGGGAGCGGCGGCGAGGACGGGGGCGGCAGCAGCTACGGCTGGCACGGCTGGGGCGATTGGTGGAGCGTAGGGACTGACGATGGCAGCTGCAGCGGGAGCACTCAGGGCGGTTCCGGGTTCGTTGGTGTTGACGGAAGCCCTGAATCCGAGGGAGTCAGCGACGTATTCTACTCTTCGGGCTCGTCCGTCGATGTCGGTGATGGTGTATGCACCCTTCTTGTTTCCGAGGGCATCTCCGATTTCGGTTCTTGAATTGGTGGCTCCCAAACCGTCAGCAATTCCGTAGTTGAAGGCATAGTTTCCAGCAGCCTATATATTAAAAGTATAGATTTATTTTGTTTTCCAATCATTTTTTAATGATTAATATAATGTTAACTTAAATGCTTTGAATAAATAATCTGAAGTTTTTCTAAAAATTGTTTCAAATTTTACTAATTTTTTTTTAAATATACTTCTTTTCAGATTAAGAACAAATACTTACGTCTTGTTGTCTGCCACTACTGCTGATTCCTGTGCTAAGGAGGATTGGATTGGCACATACAGCTGCGAAAGCAGCGAACAAGATGGCGACCTGGAATTAATAAAAAAAATATTCGTTATTTCTCGCTCGGTATAGAATTTACATTTAAGTCTGTTTAGAAGGAACTTCTTACACGTATTAAAGTAGAGAATCAAGTATTTTAAAAACGAATTCTTTAAATTAAATGGGAAATCATTTTAAATACTGATATTAAAATAAAAAAAAACGTATTATCAGTAAATTATTAAATTATGAAGAACATTTGTATTTAAATTATGTAACTGTAATAAAGAATATTTTCCCCAAATGATCTGAAGTGATAAGGAAAGATTTTTTAAAGAGTTAAATTATATATTTATATTTTAGTGAAAAGAATTCAATAAATTTTCAAATAATTGTCTTTACATCCAAATAGTTCAAGCATAATTTGTATTAAAATAAGTTAGAAAGACTGCAATTTTATGGCATTAGTTCTCTATCTAATTTTACTTTTCCTACGTTCATTTATAATTTCTTAACCCCTCTCAATATTTTTCCTTTATATTTTCTTTTTTACATTATTATATCTCCTTTGTCATAAATAATCAAATAACAGGTTTATTATACTTAATACTTTGTATTATATTTATTTTTATACCGTAAAACTCTGATTGGTTTTTGAAACTAACTGAAGAACTGAAAGAACATCAGTCTATTTAAAAAATTACATAAAAATATTTTCAAAAGTCATTTTAAAGGTATTAAAATAAATTTAAATATTACGGATTTGTATATGTAAGCTCACATTGGTATAATTTCAAATAAAATTAGCAATGATCTTATGCTCAAAACCAATTGTTAATCAACATTTTTTTTTTCCTTCCTTTTTCGAAAATTCATTTTCCCTTAAATAAACAAAGGTGGCTCAAAATTAATCAGTTCTCTTAGTATTAAATATTATTTCATGCTAATCTATAAAAACAATGGAAAAAGCTTACGGTTCAAACGTTACTCTTAGAACTTAATTTTTAAATGAAGTTTTTCTAAAAGCATAGAAAAAGTTTAATGTTAAACTTACCTTTGCAATCATAGTTTCTGGTGAGATCAACTGCTGTGGTTGAGATGATGAGACATTGCTCCTCGCCTGCCTTTTTATACCAAACTTCCGCAATATTCTCAAGGACCAACAAACCTTGCATATTCAAGCTGGGTGCGGTAACTCCCGTAATTATGCATAACATTATATGCATAAAAATCTTTATCTAGTTTTGTTTTCCATTTTTTTTCACCTGTGAGGCGCAAGAAAAATCCTCCGATTCTCCAAAAGGAAACAAGGTACTTAATTAAAACCAGTCCGATCCAGTTTGACTACAAAGAAAGTCTAATGAAACAGTTTGACCTTCCTCTGCTGATCTGATTCTTCGATGGTATTATTTTTTTTAAATTTCATATAAGACTTTTGTCAATCAGGTGGGTTGGTTAACTAGAAACTTCTTGTTTTGTGATGAATTCTATTAACGTGTAAAGATTTGATCATACTCCTTTCTAAAGAAATGATATGCAAAATCATATAAAAATATTTAATTCTAACACTTAGTTAAAACTCTTAACGAATTCTCTTTTGGTCTGACGCTTTTTCAACGTTTACTAAAAGAAATATTTTGGAAACAATTGGTAATTTTATTTGAAACAGATGACATTAAAAGTATGACTTATTTATCGGGAAAGTGAGCTGTAGTAAAATTATCATTTTGTAAGAATTTTTTTCATTGATTGTAATTCTTATCTATCAAAACTTCTTTCTGAATCACTGTCTTTTTAGTTTCTGCAAAATAAATAGATATATCACTTATGAAACAATTATAATTCTTAATATTCATCTGATAATGTATTATTTTATTTTTTCGATATTTTCGTTCAAGATACATTATTTTTCACAGTCTAGGAACAAGAGAACGTTTTAAGATATTATTTGTTGCTTAAAATTTATGTGGCTAACTATATCATGTGGAAATTGGGTTTGAAATTTTCTCTGACATTTTTTAATACTTTTAGTTGGTTGTATGAAATCTTTGGCACTGAGTCCTCATGGCACATATTGTGTCAAACTCAAAGTGAAGCTAATATCTTTGGAAAAATACTGATTGCGATATAGTGAACGAATATCTTGTTGCAACATAAAAATTAATTACATATTATTGTCTCGGTGATTTGTCAAATGTTGCTCCAGAGCAATATCTGCCAGAATTACCGGAAAACCCCGGATAAATGGGAAATCACTAATAATAAAGCACATAAACAGCAAAAGAAATGTATAATTGTATGAAATTTAATAAAGTATTCGCAACTAAAGTGTAAAGCATACAAAACTGCTTAAAATAGAAAAAAAAAATTGTTTAAAAACACAGGATTACTAGCAAGACCGGGAAAAGACAAAACGTTGGATTATAAAGGGAATTCTGCAATTCCGAAATCAGAAATTGTAATCACATTTTATAAAAATAACTCAAGTTTTGCTTTTTTATGCTCCACTTATACTTTAATTTTGCTATCGATATTTCAATCTAACTTATTCGTAAGTTTATTACAAAATAAATAACTATTACAATTTTGATTTATAATGTAAATTATAAATCAAATATATATATATATATATATATATAAGTAGAATGACAGTAACAACATAACGGGTCAATAGTACAGGATAAGTAGAACATAACAGGTCAATTGAAACGTCGCCGGCCTACCATAGTAAAACACATTTTTTTTTGGCAAAATTAGTTTTTTTTATTCAACATAATTCCCTTCAAGGGTAATACAATGATTATAGCGACCCCCAACTTTTCGATACCATTTTTGTAGTACGATTTGTCCTTTGCTTCAAAATAGGCCTCAGTTTCGGCGATCACCTCTTCTTATGACGAAAATTTCTTCCCAGCGAGCATTCTTTTGAGATCTGAGAGCAGGAAATAGTCCTTGGGGGCCAGATCTGGAGAATACGGTGGATGAAGAAGCAATTCGAAGCCCAATTCATGGATTTTCACCATCGTTTTCACTGACTTGTGACACGGTGCATTGTCTTGGTGAAGCAGCACTTTCTTTTTCTTCAAATGTGGCCGTTTTTCGGCGATTTCGTCCTTCAAACGGTCCAATAACGCTATGTAATAGTCGCTGTTGATGGTCCTTCCTTTTTCAAGGGAGTCAATGAAAATAATTCCATGCGCATCCCAAAATACAGACGCCATGACCTTGCCAGCCGACTGTTGCGTTTTCCCACGCTTTGGAGCAGGTTCATCGTGTGCAGTCCACTCGGATGACTGTCGATTGGACTTTGGAGTGAAATGATGAAGCCATGTTTCATTTATTGTCACATATCGACGCAAAAACTCGAGTTTATTACGCTTGATCATCTTCAAACACTGCTCCGAATCATCAACTCGTCGTTGTTTTTGGTCAAAAGTGAGCTCGCGCGGCACCCACTTTGCACAGAGCTTTCTCATACCCAAATATTCGTGAATGATATGATGTACACGTTCAGTTGATATCTTTAGAGTGTCTTCTATTTCATTCAATTTCAATTTACGGTCATTCAAAATCATTTTATGGATTTTTTTAATGTTTTCGTCGGTAACAACCTCTTTTGGGCGTCCACTGCGTTCACCGTTTTCAGTGCTCATTGCACCACATCTAAACTTAGCATACCAATCCTTGATGATTGATTTTTCTGGGGCAGTGTCCGGAAACTCGGCATCAAGCCAAGTTTTTGCTTCAACTGTATTTTTTCCCTTCAAAAAGCAATATTTTATCAACACGCGAAATTCCTTTTTATCCATTTTTTTCACAATAACAAAAGTTGCTTCACTCAAAATGCTAAAATTCACAAACTAATGATCCGACAGCTGTCAAATTTATACACGCATCTTTTGAGGGTTAGGGCTAACTAAAAAACATATGGATTTAATTCTAGTAGCGCCATCTATGTGTCAGGCCAGGGACTTTTCAATTGACCTGTTATAAGTATACTTTCTCATTGCGATGAAAAATATTTTGATTGTGTTCTTATTAATATTACAAAGTTTAAAATTTCTCCACAGTATCATTAATATTTATCCTTGCACCGAATGTGCCAAAGAAACAGTAATAAGAATCTATATATCGGTGCATCAATCATGTTTGGGTGTCTATAACAATACTTAATAAATAACTTTCAACTATCAGACTATAAAATTACCCTTGAATTGTTACGAGCACTAATAATGGGAGTTCAATATTGATCTTAATTTATCATTCGAAAAAAAAACTGTCTTATACAGATATCATAAATTATCTGGAGGGTTAATAGCAACAATTAATGCAAGATTCGAATGTATATATATATATATATATATATATATATATATATATGTGTGTGTGTGTGTGTGTGTGTGTGTGTGTGTGTCTGTGTGTGTGTGCAGTAGATATTAAATACTCTGATACTAAAGTGATCCTATAAATATTCAACTAGGAGAATGCACTAATAGACGAAGAATTGAAGCTATACCGGTCAAGAACTAAGTACTCATGTTTTTCTCTATTTGACAAGTAATAAGCACTTACATTTCTGCATGCTAATCAAGCATCTTCGACCCCAGAGCAACTCAACAGCAATATAAATGCCTACAGTTCAGCAGCACTCGGTGTGTTTTAATAAATTTTATATTTAATAACTTTTTCCTCTCAAATTTTTTTTTCAAAAATGAAAGGAATGGTTTACTGGTGCATTTTTGAAATTTAATTAATCATATAAATAATCCAGTATTTTGTGGATCCCAAATGTTAATGTGTAGAAAAGGCGATACGAAAATTGAAAATTCATTACAAAAACATTTCAATAAAAAGGTGACAGCTAAATGTCCAGCTAACAAATATCTCAGAAAATGATTAGAGCTTTTAACACATCAGGAAGAAATGAAGATAAATAGATTTTCAAAATTCATCGAAACTTTACATAAATAATACTAAGAGATAATATAATAGATTTCAAACCTTTTTATTCAGCAAAATAGTTAAAATACAAAAATAGAGATACAAAGTAAAATAATATAATACTTTACATATATAATATATACTTTACATAAATAATATAATAATAAAAACGATCTAGAAATTTTTACTCAATGTTTCTCATGATATAATCAATATAAATCTTAAACAAAAATCTGTAGAACATACAGATTAATTAAGCATTCTAACCTTTCTTTGAGATGTTTCCATCGAATTCTTAAAATTTCTTTGGTATTTTTTTGATGTCCAAATAATTAAATGGAAAATAAAAATCTACACCTAAAGTAAAAAAAAAAAAAAAAAAAAAAAAAAAAAAAAAAAAAAA